>CM050169.1:236035815-236343200 GCA_027410445.1 Discoglossus pictus
TAGTGTGTATTTAGTGTTTTTTTTTACTGTTTTTGTTCCGTTGCTTATCTAATCATTGTTTTGAACTCGTATTTTTTTTCTAAGTGCTACGGTTTAACGGCTCGCCTCGCTACGCAAGGCTCGCCTGCAATGAGCACCTGCGGCGCTCATTGCCAAAGTGCTACGATTCAACGGCTCGCCTCGCCGTTTTTTCCCCCCAGCTCAGGACAGTTTACAGGTTATGGGCTTGAAAAGTCTTGCGATGGTTAAACTCAGAACTTACAACCTCCCCGAAGACTTTGATCTTTCAATTCCACAAGAGTTACAATCTCTAAAATTGCAAATCGATATTCAATTGCTCCAATTCCCCAAGGCCGCAAATGGTTTCACACCTAAAGATGGCAAATGAAGGAGAAAATTCTATAAGAGCTAGAGAGGACCCGCAAGGGGGTTTAAGCCATGCTCGTAGCACTGTAAATGCAAATAAAAGATCAATGCTGCACTGTAAATAACGGGAAAGGGATGATAGACATTAGAATTAATTGCACAACAGTCTCAAGCTTGCAAATCGGCAGTAAATAAAATGTATTTTTAGGTTTCATTTCTGGGTTGATCTCGGGAATCAAAGAGTTAATACATATCGGGCCACATACATGGACTAGAACAGTATTGGCATTCATTTTCATAATTCTGTATTTTAAGGGTTTGCGAGTCCCATTGCATATCGACGAACGCAGGACTTAGAAAAATTATGAGACGTGGGACATAGAAAAAAAAACGAGATAGGAAAAAAAAGTTAACGGCCGTAGTGCGCAAAGCAAAAAACACACTAAATACACAAAAAAATACAATAAAAACATCACATACAGCAGGGAGGAACAGCCAGGAGGTCTGGGAGTGAGGTGGAGCGCGAATTTAAATCGAATTTGCCAAGTTTCGGCACTCGAAAATCGCCAAAGCAAGAGAAAAAAATGACGGACAAAAAAAAAAATGAAAACGAGGCTACACGACCCTGAAGCGTGCAAAACACTGCCAGACACGTAGGACTTTGCCAGGCACGTATGAGGTACAAAAAAACACTGTCGGAAAACAAGCAAAATGCTCACGAGGCGCGTAACACATAGAATATCGCCACCATTTTACAACACTAATTTGCTAATCTACACATTAAGATTCGGAAATAGCGACTTTCCTGCCTAAACCAACGGTTCTGTATCGCGCACGCAGCCTATTTATTATTATTATTATTATTATTATTATTATATTTATTTATATTGCGCCAACATATTCCGTAGCGCTGTACAGGGGTTTAGTACATGGCAAAAAACAAACTTAACACCTTAAAGAATGGAGGGTCCTGTTTTTGAGCATTTAATCAAATGTACATAGTGCTTGTTTCCAGGACACGGACATACAATTGAAAACTCGCAAACTTACAATCGAAGGGTTTAGGTGTGATACAAGAGGGTGACAAATACAAAATGGCAACGTGAATGCAATTTGTTTAGTCCAGTGGAGGTGTCTGTGAGCTGTACTGTAGATTGTGGGTGTGAGTGTTATTAAGCTGTGGAGTGTGCAGTTGTAATTATAAAGGCTGAAGGTGATATGATTTTTTGGTGTGTTTTAAGTAATTTTTTTAAAGGTTTTGAAGCAGGAAGTTAATCTAATGGACCGAGGCAAGGAGTTCCAAATAGTAGGGGTTGCACGAGAAAAGTCTTGAAGACGGGAGTGAGAGGAGGTGATGAGAGAGGAGGAAAGAAGAAGGTCGTTAGCAGAACGAAGGGGGCGGTTGGGAGAGTATTTTGAAACAAGAGCAGAGATATAAGGGGGTGCACTGTTGTTGAGGGCTTTATGTGTTACGGTCAAGATTTTAAATGTGATTCGGGAATCTATGGGAAGCCAGTGGAGTGATTGACAGAGAGGAGCTGCAGACACTGAGCGTTTGGTATTGAAGATGAGTCTAGCGGAGGCGTTCATTATGGATTGGAGGGGAGACAGACGAGAGATGGGGAGGCCAGCAAGAAGGGAATTGCAGTAGTCGAGTCGAGATATGATCAGAGAGTGTATTAGAATTTTAGCTGTGTCTTGTGTAAGATAATGACGAATTTTGGAGATGTTTTTTAGGCGAAACTGACAAGATTTAGTTATCGATTGGATGTGAGGAATAAAAGAGAGGGCGGGATCCAGTAGAACCCCAAGACAACGGGCCTGGGAGGTGGGAGTGATGATGGTGTTGTCAACAGTGAGAGATATTTGAGGAGTGGAAGCTGTAGTAGAGGGTGGAAAGATTAGGAGTTCAGTCTTAGACATGTTGAGTTTGAGTTGACGGGTAGACATCCAGGAGGATATGCTAGAGAGGCAGTTGGAAACTTGAGCTAAAAGAGAGGGGGATAGATCGGGTGCAGAGAGGTAGATTTGAGTATCATCTGCATAGAGATGATACTGAAATCCAAAGGATTTTATGAGGGTGCCAAGGGAGGAGGTGTAGATGGAGAAGAGGAGGGGGCCTAGGACAGAACCTTGGGGAACGCCAACAGACAGAGGGAGAGGTGAAGAAGAGGTGCCAGAGAAGGAGACGCTAAATGTACGATCTTTTAGATAGGATGTGAACCATAAAAGAGCTGTGCCCTGGATGCCAAATGAACGGAGAGTTTGGATTAGAAGAGGGTGGTCAACTGTGTCGAAGGCAGCAGAGAGGTCCAGGAGAATTAGAATGGAGAAGTTACCCTTTGATTTGGCAGTTATTGATGACTTTTGTGAGGGCTGTTTCTGTTGAGTGTTGGGCACGGAAACCAGATTGGAAGGGGTCAAGAACGGAATTGGAAGAAATAAATTGAGTGAGGTGATTGTAAACAAGCCGCTCAAGAAGTTTAGAAGCCAGGGGAAGTAGTGAGATAGTAGGGCAATAGTTGGAGGCAGAAGCTGGGTCAGATGAGGGCTTCTTGAGAATGGGTGTAATTACGGCATGTTTTAAGGAGGATTGAAACCTGCCAGTGTTTAGGGAGAGGTTGAATAGATGTGTGAGAGCAGGGATAAGTGTGGTGGATAGGGGAGGGATTAGCTGTGAAGGGATAGGATCATGTGGACATGTGGTAAGGTGAGAGGTTGATAGTAAAGTAGATACTTCATCCTCGGTAACAGGGTCAAAGGAATCCATAGTGGAGGAGGGATTGGGGAAGGGTAAGGGCTGGGTGTTGTTGGCTTGTGGAAAGGATGGTGGGATTTTATAGGGCACACTTGCTCCTCAGGTGATGACAGTCTGACCGGACAATTTCTGCTGCCGGAAAATCCAAAGAGATTGTTAGCTCTTCAGGATATTGATTGCTGGCTATTAATTATAAATATTTAAAGTATATTAATTTATTGATTAATTAATTATTAAGTAAAAAAATATATATTATAAAAAAAATATGCACATTCTTATATTTTACAATGCCTTTACTTTATGAATACATTACTGGTTAACGATTTCAAATATATTTATTAATTAATTAATTAATTATTAATTAGTAATCATTATGAAAAACTTTTTTTTATATTTTTGACTGTCTTTACTTTATGAATATATTATTGCTTAACTTTTTCCAATATATTTATTAATTGATTAATTAATTATTAGTGTTCATTAATTAGTAAAAAAAAAAACACATTTAAACTGGCTCAAAAAATATGTACATTTTACAGTTCACTTAGAATTTGGTTTTGCTGCTCAATTATTAATGTTCATTAATTACTTAATTAGTCATTAATTAGTAATAATAATTAAAAAACATTTTACACTGCCACAAAAGATATGTACATTTTACCGTGCACTTATATTTCAGTGTTGGTGCTCAATTATTAATGTTCAATAATTACTTAATTAATAATTGATTAGTAATAATATAAAAGAAAATAGTTTCAAATGCCCTAAAAATATATGTATATTTTACATTCCCCCTATATTTATGTTTTGTTGCTCATTGTCTGAAAGGAATAGGATCCTCAAAGCAGTTAAATATTGAAATCACTTTATTAGATTATGACACCTGCAACATTTAATATTTTATAGTGCATTTATTTATGAATATATCCATGCTTACACCTTTAGGTTTTGCATGTATGACAATTACACATCATACTCTTAATGATTAATTAATTGGATTCAAACATTAAAAATGCTTTGCATTTTACACACAAACCACATACATACATAAATACGCACACACCACATACACACCCCACAGACACACATAAATACACACACACCACATACACACCCCACAGACACACATAAATACTTTTAAAAACTTTTCTATTGGACGCCCAGGATAAGGCTGGGAATCTCCTCCTCTTCATGGGCTGCTGGGGGAGGAGCCAGCTCCAGGCATCTTGCTGTCTTGGGTGTTCTGGGTAAAATGTCCCCTACTCACTTCCTGTGCCTGCAGTACTTCCTGTATTTAGAACTGATGACCTGACCCTGGACCTAGGCCTTATCTGTGGCTTGGGTTAGACTTGCTCCCTTGTGTATTTGGTGAGAGTAGGGGATACACTTGCTGCACTTATGAGAACCATGACAAGACGGGTAAGTGCTGGACCCTCTTTACAGTTCTGTTCTGTGATCTGTTCATGTATCTAAACATTATTATCCTGACTCCTTGGCACAGCTGGCAGCGGGTCACAAACAGCAGCCATTTTACCTTGTGCTCTCACATATATGAACTTGGTCTACTTCTTCATATAATATCACTTTGCTGCCTACAGAAGCCCAGGATTCATATATCAGTTAATCTATATTTGTTACCAATTTATTCTTCCACCAGAATTGTGAATAATCTGGTTATATACATCGTTATTTCTGTCTAGTTATTCAGGTACCTAGAGCTTTCGGTGGCCACACCACAAATGTGTAACAAGCATATACATTAAGGACTAGATATTCCATATGGAGACCCTGTCTTGAAGAGCTAGACAATGGTATTGTATCTTTAAAAATGAAACAAACAACTGATATCTTATGGATACCCCCCAGAGATAAGAGATATAGGAAATAGATTCTATTAGAATATTGCCCAACAAAAAATGACGGCAATGAAATTGTAAGTGAGCTAATGCTGTTTGGTGTATGGTAATGAACTAAATAATACATTAATAAATTAATATACTTTACCTATTTTGAAGTAATATATGCAGGAAGCATTATGCTGAAGAGCTGACAATCTGTTTTCATGTAGTTGCAGCATACAATGTGTGTTTTCAGGGCTGTGGAGCTGCTGTGTAAGTGTGAGCAATGTGTGCAGTGTGTAATGTAAATAGGCTGTGTGAACGAGGGGAAGCCGTTAGGGTAGCTGTGTACTTCCGCAAGTTAGTGTTATAAAATGGCGCCTAATGTGTGGTACGCTGCTGTTGGTGATTTAGCGTCCTTGTTCTTGGACCTCGTCCGGCTTTTTCGGAAGATCCGTATGTGTTTGGTGGTGTTTTGCGTCCTGTAGCCTCGTTTTCATCTTTTTCAGCGGCTATTTTTTCTATCGCTTAGGTGATTTTCGGGTGTCTAAACTCTGGAATCTGGACTTAAATGGAGGTGTAACTTCACTTGCAGAGGTCCTGGGTGCCCCCTCTTGCTGTGGGTAAACTTTTTATGTGTTTGTTGTGTGTATTTATTGTGTTTTTAATGATTTCAGGTTCGCGCGGGTCGGCCGTTAAAGTCGTATTTTTGCGAGGTCGTAATTTTATTTTTTCTAAGTCCTGCGTCTTGTATTTGTGTGTCGTAAGTACGTAAATGTTGTAAGGTCCGCAGTTGCTGGCAAGGACCCAGTAGCAAACCCAGTAGCAGTTCATAGACGGTGGCTTCATAAACCCCTCCATTTGTTTTTATTTTTATTTAGCATCTCCTCTGCCATGGCAAGGTGTTTATATAGATGTGGGGATGCTGGGGTTAGTGTGGTGTTTTCATGATAGCGAATAGCATTCTGTAGTGTTGTTATGGAGAATACTGAGCTTCAGATTTACAGTCTCCTATGAATATATTTTACAGACAAAACCCCTGAGTGCGAGTCACTAAGTTTTACTAGATTCTTTGTTTTGTGGGAGCCATAGAATAGCTCCTCAAATTTGCTTTTCAAAACTCTCACAGTTATGAGTCAGCCTTCTGGGAATTATTATGGGAGCCATGAGATGGGGGCCATATTCTGTGGGAATGAGTAGCTTGGGAGGAGCTCCAGAAAAAAAAACACATTTTTAGTTATGTTTTCTCACAATATGTCATTTTTTTTAAATCAGAATAACATGATAAATTGTCGATATTTATTATTACTACTCCCTAGTCACAAAGTGCTCTCTTTTATATGTAGCAAATAATACATATGCTTTCCATAGTCCATTAGTAAGTGATAAATAAGGAAGAACATGACATGAATAAGAAATGAGGTGTGAGACAAGAGATACTCTTTGGGGGTCTGGTGTATGGAGTATTATATATAAGAAGTGCAGGGAAGACTTACCTGAATACTATTTGGCCTCTGTCAATGCTCCCAACTCTTCTCTCACTCTAATACCAAGTCATTACTCCAGCCTTACATCAGTGGTAACATTTAGTAAGTCTTTAGGTTGTCTTTACTTTATGGTCTTACCAGATTACAGTGAGGCGCAGAACAATCTCACGGAGAATGTGGAGACATTTTCTACTGTAGTACTTTATGACATTGTATGTGTAATGTTTTCTACTTTATTGAGAATACTTTCTGAGCAGCTTATTATCTCAGACTAAAATACAGTAGATATCAATATTTAGTGACGGTATACACCATGTAAAGTAATTATCTATTTCTTAATAATCTATCATTGTTTCTCTATTTACATTTCAGATGATAGAGGACGTCAGCGAGAAAGAGAACATAACACAAGAGGATAATATCCCAAAGGTACTTTAATATAATAATCATTAACTTATAAAGCAGAGTTACTCCCCAAGGTTTGCACATGCTCATTCTTGTTGATTTCATGATCTTGTCTGAAAATAATATAGTAAGTGCCCTATGAATTAATTAGCAGTTACTTACAATAATAACCCATTAGAAACAGATAACATGTGTTGCTGAGTGGGGGACAGGTGAACTGTAAGAAAATACATGTTTTCAATAGCATCCAATTAAGTATATACACAGTATTACTTATATATTTATACTACATTACAATACCTCTGTTGTTAATGTTTATTGTAATACTTTTTGAGAGGAAATAATATAATATAATAGTCCATAGCATATTTGCTGTCAGTGAGTCATTCAATTAAAGGACTTATTTTACAGAGGACATAAAGTTTCCATTTTTATTTCATTAGGCAGAGGAGAGCAGCCATGAGGAGGAGGAGAAGGAGGACGTCCCAGAGGTACTTTATCATAACTTTGACTTCTTTATTCCATTTATGTCACTGCTGTTATCATCTCACTATCAGACAGGCAGTAATTATGTCCAATGATTCATGTTATCTACTTGTATTGGACAAGACATCACCTCACTGTGTTCTATCTGATCACTGTCTGTGTCCATATCTGCTTGTCATGTGATCTCATTGTGAGTGTCTGATATGGCCAGAAAAAAATGTCTATGTGATGAAAACTATTGTATAATACAGGCACTTATATGATATAAGGTATAATACAGGCACTTATATGATACTAGCGAATTGCCCGTCAAAAAATTACGGCAATGAAATTGTAAGGTAGCTAATGCAGTTTGGTGTCTAATAATGAAATATGTAATACATTACTAAATTAATATACTGTACCTATTTTGAAGCATTGTGATGAAGAGCTGGCAATCTGTGTTGGTGTGGAGCTGCTGTGTAAGCATGCTGAATGTGTGCACTGTGTGGTATGAATATCCGTAGGTGATTTGTGGTGTTTTGCGAGTTTGTTGTGGTGTTTTGCGAGTTTAGAGTGCTGTAGCCTCGTTTTCGTTTTGTTCGGCGGCCATTTTTTCTGTTGCTTAGATTTTTTTTTTGTCTCAAAACTCTTTTATTTCGAGTAAAATCGAGGTCTAAGTTGCATTTTTGAGGTCCTGGGTGCTCCCTCTTGGTGTAGGTAAGGTTTTAATGTATGTGCTGTGTGTATGTATTGTGTTTTAAATGTTTGTATGTCGGCGTGTTGCGTCCGATGTTTGCGAGGTCGTAATGTGTGGTAACGTGTTTCGTAGGTTGTTTGCGTTCCTCATAAAATTTAGCGACTGTCGTAATTTGTGTGTCGTGTTTTTTGAGTAGCGACGTGAAGTTTGCGAGGGTTTGAGGCCCTTGCCCAGTGACCTCGCCAGCAACTGAGTCCCTCGCTTCGCGAGGGGGCTCAGTTGCTGGCATGGAGCGCCTTCGGCGCTCCATGTCAGCAACTGAGGCCCTTGCCCAGTGACCTCGCCAGCAACTGAGGCCCTCGCTTCGCGAGGGGCCTTAGTTGCTGGCATGGAGTGCCGAAGGCGCTCCATGCCAGCAACTGAGGCCCGTGCCCAGTGACCTCACCAGCAACTGAGGCCCTCGCTTCGCTACGCGAGCCCGCAAGCGTGAGCAACGACCCGTACGCTCACAACTATATATGTGATCATGTATAATACACACACCATGATATAATGTATAATACAGACACTCCATGATATCATGTATAATACAGGCACTTACATTATATCATGTATGATACAGGCACTCCATGATATCATGTATAATACAGGCACCTATATAATATCATGTATAATAAAGGCACTTATATGATATCATGTATAATACAGGCACTCCATGATATCATGTATAATACAGGCACTCCATGATATCATGTATAATACAGGCACTCCATGATATCATGTATAATACAGGCACTTATATGATATCATGTATAATACAGGCACTTACATAATATCATGTATAATACAGGCACTTATATGATATCATGTATAATACAGGCACTCCATGATATCATGTATAATATAGGCACTTATATGATATCATGTATAATACAGGCACTTACATGATATCATGTATCCCTCTCTACCCCGTTCCCTCTCTCTACCCCGATCTCTCTATCCATTTCTCACCCTCTCTATATCTTTTCTCCTTCTCCTCGTCCCTCCCTCTCTAGCCTTCTCTCCTCTTCTTCATGCCTCTCTTTCACCCTCTATCTTACCCTTTCTTTTTTTCTCCATAACTTTCTCCATCTATCTCAACCTTTTTCTCGCTCTCTCTATCCCTCTATCCATTCCTCTCTGTCCATCTCTATCCATCCTGTCTTCATCTCTATGCCTCTTTTCCTCTCTAGATGGAGGATACCATGGGTGGCCTCTAAAGGAGCTGCTGCCTTTTTGAGAAGAGAGGCCTTCCTGCATCTCCTGGCTGGCTCCACCGGACCCACACTGGCTTCTGCAAAATGAAGCCTATGTTGGTAGAGATTCCTTCCTATGTCTCTTGGCTGGCACCTCTTGACCTCATCCTGCTCCTGCAAAACTGCCCTTTCTAAGAAGATAGACCTTCCTTCTTATCCTAACCTTGTCCTCCTGATCCACTCTGGCTTCTGCAAAACTGCCCCTTTCATAGAAGAGAGGCATTCCTACATCTCCTTCTTGGCTACTCCTGACTCTTGCCAATCCACCCCTTTAAGAGAAGAGAGGCCTTCCTGTGTTTCCTGGGCGCCTCCTGCAACCACACTTTTTTAAGAAGAGACGCCTTCTTATCATCTCCTGGCTCCTCCTGACCCACTCTGGCACCTCATCCTGTCCTCACTTAGTGAATCTTTGACTTGGACTAGAACCTGGCTCCTCTTAAGTTCTCTTGCACTCGCTGACTTAGTGACCTGGCCTTACTTCTGCCATCCCATCCCATGTCCCCTGTAACACCTTGCTTCTTCTTTCTTGAAAACATCTTTAGAAAGGTATAGCTACATATTAGCATATTTATTATATTGTTTGGTATTATAGTTAGAAAAATAAATAATTAAGTCAGTATATCAGTTTAAGAAATAAATGAATTTAAAATGAACGTCTCATGTATTATTTCATTTGTTACATGTAACATACTGTAGTGTAAAGCAGTATCTGTTATTACTTAAGAATAGTAGATTTTGTAGACAGAATAAGAGATTGGAGATGAGTATAACATAATGTATCACGTCTCATTACACAGGACACTATAATCAGAGCATCATGTTGCGCCTCCATAAATCCAGCGCTGATAATGCATAGTCCCTTTTTTATAAATTAGAAAACACATTTATTGTCTGACAAGGTAAATAGTACACCTTTGTCACGTGGTTGTGACTATTTTTTATAAATTATTAGGCTTCCTTTACTATTTTACATGGATCGTTGTGTGTACATTAGTCATGGTCATGTGATTAATTATATAGGTTAAGGAAGATCCCTGCAATTTATCAAATAAAGATGATTCACATTTTTTAGCCAGTGACCCCCGCACATGGATGACGGCCGTTTGTTATCTCACTACCACATGTCACTTGGAGCACTGGTGCTAATAGCTAAATGTTTGGTGCTATAACCTATTGTATTGTACTTTACATGACAGATATTACTCCTGATTACTGATAGGAGGTCCCATTGCTTGTAATAATTTAATGTAAGCAGCTCCTTTAGTGAATGAGTTTTCAGCTATTCTGCTATTTGGAAGAGTTTTTTGGAGAGGTCATCAGGGTTATATTACATGGAAATCTAATTTAATTTAGGTTTATTATTTATTATTTCATTGACAGGAAGCTAGGTAAATGAATTTATAACGGAGAGAGAGAAATACATAGTGGACAAAAGAGCAATAGAAGTCCTCCACCATACTTTAGTACAGCAAATAAATATAAACATTTTTGTTCACATTTGAACATCTGAAACGAATTAAAAAACTTCTTCCATGGCCATAATTCTGAAAAATACACTGCATTCTGGGAACCTTGGCAGGGACATGCGCATGCGATGTGAGAGCTGGACCATAAAGAAGTCTGAGCGCCTAAGAATTTATGAATTTGAATTGTGGTTTTGGCAAAAACTACTTAGAGTCGCTTGGTCTGCAAGAAGATCCAATAATGCAGTACTTTGAGAAATCTGTTCACTAGAAGGTATGATCATGAGACTGAAGCTCAAATATTTTGGCCTTGTCATGAGAAGACATGAGAAGATTCCCTAGAGAAGACACTTTCCTCATTGATTTTTCCCATCAAGTATTTTACAAGTTTCTTGAGCTCCGAAAACTATTCAATTCCAAATAACCTAAAATACTTGGCTCTCACCACTCCTAAAATACCTGTTTTTAAAGAAAATATTGTGAGTACTCCAGAGCACTCGCAAAGGCATAAAAATGGTTTTAAAAATGAACACATGAAGTACTATGGAGGTCCATCAGGAACCGACACTAATAAATCAAAATATTAAAGCTAAATATAAACTATTAAAAATAAAAAAGACATCAATTACATAAACTAAAAAAACTACAATATTTTAAATAAAAAGCACTAATTTAATCAAATTTCCAAAAAAACGACCTAAAATGACCAAAAAGAAAAAAAACACAATGATAGTGAAAAAGACTTAGAAAAAATAGAATTCCAAATAAAATAATAATAATAAAAAAAAAAGATTTGTCTGCTGTCCGTGCTGCACAAGGAGTATACTTGGGGTATAAGCTGGTGGTCATAATAATGTGACTGGACCGTGAATCTATTTATCGTGGTTTCCCAATACTTATGGTTTTATTACACATGGGTTGTGTAAAGTCCTCCCCTAGACTTTATACCCAGACTGCACAGATTTAGACCTGTAGATTTCCTGAGACATTTTTCAAGTAAGTAAAGCTGAGTGGCTGTTTTTCCCTACAGAACCAGCATTAAAAATGTAAATGATAGTTCTCTGTACACTGTACTTATTTGTAGTATACTCACTTCTATAATTAAACAACCATTGTGTTCATACATATAAAATATACTCTTTCAAAGAACTTCACTCGAAAATAGACCTGTTTGTAGAACATAATAATCCAGCCACTAATTTATTAAATGTTTATGTCATTACACTGCCGAGGAATCTACCATTTCAGTTGTTAGTTTCCTACTTCCTAAGGTGGGAGAAGGCCTTGAATACAGAGAAGAAGTTGTATCTGCACAAAAAGAACCATGCAGTAACAACTTCCAGTGCTCTCATTAGTACTAGTGCAAACCCCCTTTTTTTTTCTTTTTTACCCCAGGGACATATTTAAGGAAGCAAAGCCCCTGGATACCTGTGCCAATTTTGATAGTGATCCATCTGTGCCTTAGAGGCTAGTAAGGTCTATCCTAGTTGCCCCCCCTAAGGCCCAACGAGAAGGCTCAAGGGTTGAAAAGACCAGTGCAAAGCAGAAAAGGTGGAATATATGAGGATATAGGTCTTGAGAAAAGTAAACCAAGGTGAATGGAACTGGAAGAAATCTCATTTGGAAGATGCTTCTACTGAAATGTATGATATGAGTTCCTGTGGTTGTTCAGTCTTGATGGGGAATAGAACTGGGATAAATGTCAGCTGTAGATGTTTCTACTGAAATGGATGGCATGAGGCCCAGTGACATTGACTGAGCACCTGCAAAAGTGACTGCTCACTACTGATGGTGAATGGAAATGGGAGAAATGCTAAATACTTCTGCTGAAATGGATAATAATACCCAGTAGTATTGAGTGAGCCCCAAATATGATATTTCTTGCTTTTGGACATTTCTATAATATATAATATAATCAAACATCTGCTACCCACAAACCACATTTTACTCCGTAACCCAGTCAAGAAAACAGAGGCCTCTGATTATTTTCTTATTATTAGATTTTATTTATACAAAACGTGGGTCAGCAACAAAAGACATCCAAAATGGCTGATGCTGACTGAATGACAGAAATATAAACAAACTTAGCTTTTTATAGTACATTACATAAAAGAACCTTTTATAACCCATGTTACCTTTTAGAAAAATGACACATCCCAGCAACAGCCAATAAACAATTATTTATATTAGGTGGTCCAATAAAAATGAAGACATGCCGTTTGCACATGTTAAGCATACATCACACTAGATAAGTACAACACATTCAAGTTGCAAGTTCTGCACATAGTTCAGATATGACATCCTGATCATCCTTGAGCTATACTCTTGTGTACTACCAAAATACATATTATTTAGACTAAAATAATTGTTTATGGCTTCTATTGAAATTGATAAATCATCGGACATGCAGATTTAACTGTTTCATACCTTATGTCCTGCAATGGAAAAATAATCTTTCAGAGCTATAATTCACAAGGGCTAAAAAAGTGATGAATGCTATATGTATACACTAAATAATGTATGGATATTTGTATTTTACCACCACACTCCCACCTATGACAATGGAAATTGTCATTAAAAGGAAGAATACAAATATGGCAGGGTGTAATCTTAATATAAATTTCACACATATAGCTAAACAAAATAAAAAAAGTTAAACTTATTAGGAAGTAGAGGTAAGGTCTTCAGACTGGCATTGAAAGAGACTCAAGGTCCCTAAAAAATTCAGTCAGATTAGTTTCCTACAACATGGAGATATTACATTACATCTCATGCAGTACTTTGCACTTTTTACCTTTAAACCTTCCTAACAAGAACTTTGCAAAACAAAAACATAATTATATATAGAAACAATAAAATACATATTATAATTTATCCGAGTCCGATATGTAAAATAAATAATTTATAATAGTCCGATATGTAAAATAAAACACAATAATGCAAACAAAATGTCCTCACTTAATTATCCAACCAATTACAAATAACCAGACCATAGAACCAATTTCCCTTTATACTTATTGTCTTATGAGGCATTGAGATGATAGATGTAATTTAATAACCAATAACGTTTGCACTGATATTGCTAATAACACTGAGTGCATGCATGATATCTTCTTCTTTCCCTGATTACTATTCCTTATCAGTTGTAAGTACATACTAGATCCTAGCATGCTGATAGAATAATGTGCAGAAGTGTTAGAAGCTGAAGGAGAGTAAAAAGAAAGAGAGGTATAGGAAAGAGCAGAAAAAGTAAAACTCACAAAACAATAAAGACATATGCTCAAACAAACTTCATACAGACCCAGTCTTACATATCACACTTAGGCAGGTCCCTCTTTGTCCATACGGTAAACAGGTGGATCACATGCTTCTGGATGGTGAGATACTGTGGTCAAAGCAATAGGTCATCATGTGCAGATATTGAGGCACAGGAGAAGGAGTATGTGGCTTTCTCACAGATCTTTACATCTTTTATCTTTGTCAGCAGATATATGTATTAGCATATGGTCATGTTAATGAACAAGAGTTTGACCTTTCCGCTTTTCTTGGGTCCAGACAAGATTTCTGTCTGAGCTTTGTCTTTAGTCAGCAAACTCTGTGTCTGTTTCTTCATCTGTTATATTCTGTTGTCATCAGGATAGGCACTTGGTGAGACTTTCTCTCATCATATATCAGAGCATGCTTGTCTTTTCTTTTGTTTTTACTGGTATCCACTCGCTGTCATCTTCTTCTGGAGTAGGCAAGTTTGCCAAAAATCCAACATACAAGATCTATCATACAATAAACATTCATACATCTATCAACTAGATATCCTCTCATTATATATACCTACCCTAATGTTTTCTTTAACTGTAAGTTAAATTTAACATATGCATAACTCTATAATAAACAATGGGTGGTATGAACTAAAATCAATCAATCAAGTGAAAATGTAAATCATGCAAAGCTAATAAACATATGGAATACTTGTAAAAGATATAAGCAACCATTTTTTTCTACTCCTGCTAAAGCAGCAAAAATTATCATTAGGACAGTTTCAATACTACTAATTAAGTGATAAGACATTACTTGATTTTTCCTGTAATAGGTTGTATATTTGTATAAGGAATTTACTAATTATATAACTGTTAATATACATTTACTAATAAAGCTCTAAAAATCTGTTCTTAACTCATAATGTAATCCACCTCTTATCATATTCCTTTCTTAGAGGCCTAGAAATACCTTGAAAATATTTTCCCAATTCTCTACTCATTTTCACCATGACCATCATCTGAGCTAGGGATTGGCCAGGACGAATAACTGTCACAATATCACAGTATTTCTCCAACATGGAAAAACAAAACATAACACACAGAAATAAAACAGAATTATCATACATAAGGTTCTTTAGCCAGATAAGATATCATACAGTGATTTCTAGAATGGAAACTCAGGAATACTAGTTCCTATGGTATTTGCTACCAAATGTCTAATTAATGTATGAACATATGTTAGGATACATGTTTGTGATAAAAAAGGGTTACTTTATTGAAACTGGGGTAACAACGGCGTATTAAAAACACATATAAAAAAAATCCAGGATTGGAACATAAGGTTAAAAAAGAGGCTAAATTGTGTGAGATAAATTAACCACTAGAATGGTATTGTTTGACTCTTAATAGAGGGGTATTTTAATCTCTTCTGTTGCTTATGTGTCAGGATATAGATGATTAAACCTGGTGTGTGGTCCTCCTAATAAAGTCCTTAAAGGGATATATCACAATTCCTACTGGCCTTTAGACAGTGCAATAGGAAGAAAATAACAGAAAAATAGCCGGGAGACTGCACTGGGTAGTACCCCCAGCACTATCTGTGTTTCTGTAAACTCTTTCTGCTGAGTGGGTCAATATTATGAAGTGCTATATCTCTGGAAGGTATAGTGGCTCTTATCTTTATCTGAGTTTTTTACCAGTATATGGTTAATAAACTCTTTTCAAAATTTTGGAGTACAGGTAGCTCACCTGTTTGATAGGTGATTGTGCTCTAGTTCTTATCTCTTATAAAGGTCCCTACTGGGAAATTGCAGCCATCATATAAGCTCTCAATGAGCTCTCAATGACCAGACTGCCTTGATAAAAGCCAACTACCTGTTATATGAGAGTCTGTACTCTATAAATAATAAATCCTTCCATTGCAGCACTTATACGACCTTTCACTCAATTGGATAAGGACAGGGAGGGTAACCATAAACACTCCACACATGCACTCAGTATAGAAAACGCCAGCGTGTCCTGAACGTAGGGACAAGCTGCGTCATCAAAAGCAGACGCGTTTCAACGTCATCAGACGTCTTCTTCAAGGGTAAGCCTGCTGAGGCAGTTGGAGCCCTTTTTAAAGTGTGAGCAGGAGGGAGCATCAGAAAGCTATGACGGGCTGCTCCGAGACAGCACGTATAGGCTTTAGGATCCCTTGCGGGCACTTTTTTGTGCCCGTAGGGATTCTTCTGAGGTGTGAGGCTCACCTCATAGATTTATGGCTGCGTGTTACTAGCTCTCCCGGAGCCTATTCTTGTCCGTTTTTGGCTGTCATCTCGCAAAGGAGGCAGCGAGGGACATATTGAGGAATTGGTCCTCGCAAACAGCAAAAAACTGTCTTTTGCGAGGACCGAGGGAACTATTAATGAGGCTGTAGATTTCCTAAGGCCAAAGTATTGAGGATAATTACTAGTAATTGAGAAATAACAACACAATGACGCAATCAGTAATACCCATTAAATGTAGCACAGTAAAAAAAATCAGTAGGCTAATGACCCAAAAGAGACTGAAATATACTAAAATATAACTTTTATTTTATACAATTAAACATTTTTAGTATGTGTAAGATTACTTTTTTGAATTTGAGGCTATTTACTTCTAATGCTGGGACACTCTTAGCTTCTTCATTTTCTCAGAACTGTTCTCTTAAGTGCCTTTTAATGATCTGCTCTGCTTTTTTCTCTGCTTTTGCGGTAGAACACCTAAGGATTTGTCTGACTATGGCCACTCATAGAGCCTTACGAGAACACTTAAGTTGCCATTAAGCTCTTAGGGAAGCCATGTAATCTCAGTTTAGGTAAAATCTCATACGTTCATACGTAGTGATCACCCATAAGGAACCCACGGCTACACGGAGTTAAGGATCAGTCGGATTTGACCGGGCTAGGCATAGATGAACTTCGATAGGAAGGGGTTACGGTGGGAAAATAGGTAGGAGGGTTATGACATTATGGCTGGTTATATATTATAGGGCAGCCATTTTAGTCAGTAGAGGGCAGACTTGTATACTCACCCACCAGTCCGTAATTTGAATAGCAGGTATAGGTGCAGATTAAAAGGAGGACATTTGTCACAGCTAGTTGGGTTGGCGGGGGAGCTTGCCGACAGTGGGTAATAGCAGCAGGATAAGGTCTTGTGGTGGGAGCAGTTAGGGGCACAGGGTTCGGTTGTACTTTAGTTGAGTCGTGCAAGCATCTGTTCGTTATTGGTGATTATTATGTATTATTTATTCAGTTGTTTGGTAAATAAGTAAAAAGGATAAGACTAATAAAGAGGCTTTGGCAGTTTAAACCCAACCTGAGAGTATGTGTCTTTATTATGGTGTTAAGCTTAAGGAAATCTATATTGACTACGCTTAGGTCAAGGGTTTGCTGCAGGAGGAATGTAATAGCTATGTGGACCCCTACTCAGAAAGTTCACTTGTAATATTTCCTGTGGGAGCCAGAGAGCTCCTGATACCCCTCTTCTCTGTCTTTGTTTGGTTCCTCTATTTACTTGATGGTAACATATTTTTTTAGATTATTGTTACCATCATTATTTCTGCAAAGCTGACATTTTATTAATAAGGAAAATCCCAAAACCTTTTAATTTACTCTATAATGTATTAATTTGTGTTGAAATCATTGTTGTGTTTATAATTTGACAAACATATACAAAAAGCTCCCTCTGGCAAAAATGTCTTACAAAGTTATAAGAAGATGTAAGATAATGGATAGTGATAGTTACTAGTGGGATATTTTCCCCATGTTAATGATAAGAGTAGACAGGATTATGTTATTATATGGTAATAAACCTGGGCCGATTAGTGGTCAGAGTGTTTAAATTAACTATTCAAAAAGTTAGAGAGACAGAGAAAGACACATTTAAATCTGACCAACTAATAATATAATCATTTTATGTAGATTGAGATAAATTAGGGAAATAAGGACCAGTAAAGTATGAGTTCATATATAATTTAAATTTTATTTAGATTCATTAAAAATTAGTTATACATGATAAAAAAAAATGCATTAAATCAAAAATAACAAATTAGCATTCTGTCCCACATTGAATGTCAAATGTCCTGTATATAGGTAATGCGGTGCAGAGAAATATACGACTGTTCTAATGATAGCGTATTTCAGTAACGTATAAGTCCACAGCAAAGCATAAGAGATTAGAACCTCTGGTATATAGGATTGGACACCAGTAAAGGTGAGTCTCCCAAGAGCAGATTATTTGTTAGTGTCAGTAATGCTGCAATACTTCATATGCATTCCTATGTACCTTCATGCAGTGATTATATACACACAATAATAAGATCTTATCTGGAACACATGTACAGGTATAAATGGTTGTAGGTTAGGAACAGATGGTGAGTTGGTGTATAATACAGTAGGTGATAGTTGCTATTTAAAGGAAATAGGTACGTTTATGTGGTACCAAAAGTGGGCAATACATCCCTTGTGTCACAAACTGTTGAGGATGAGGGGTAGTTCAGGTATAACTTCTTAAGCAATCCATCATATTCACATATACTCAGAATATCTGTTGGTTCAGAGCTATCAGAGTGAAAGTCACATTTCAAAGCAACTTTTACTTTTCTTCGCAGATTCTTGTTGAGTTGGATTTAATTTTTCATATTGCAGCTTTCCATACTTAGATGGAGTCTTTACTGAATAACTCTTTTGAGGTGTATATATTGGGGTTCTTGATGTTGTCAGAACTTTTGATGAATAAAATCCAATCTTATATGGGTATTATAAGCTAATATAATATTCTCTTTATTAACCTTTCTTTTTATAACCAATGTATTCATATTTTATATGCACTATACAGTTATATAGGACCAATAACAAGGAGAAAAACACATAGACACACTTTGATTGTTATTATTATTATTATTATCTTTATTTATATTGCGCCAACATATTCCGTAGCGATGTACAGGGGTTGAGTACATAGCAGAAAACAAATTAAACACCTTGTAAAGAATGGAGGGCCCTGTTTTTGAGCAAAAAATCAAATGTATATAGAGCTTGTTTCCAAAGCACTGAGACAAGATTGAAAACCGGAAACTTACAATCTAAGGGTATTTTGATTAAATTCTTAAGATGAATACTTTAAAACGATTGGGTTTTTGTTCGCAAAACACATAGAAATCTCAAACATGCATTTTATAAAGAAATTTCCACAGCTCACAAGGAAAAGAGTTTACACACTTAAATACCAAGAACTTCTCAAAAGATCCAGAATTCCAGTCATTTGATGAAACCAAGCAAGAGAACCAGGTATGATATAAAGTATAACATTTCTTTATATATGTTATATGTTATTTATTTTTCATTATAATCATTTAAATATTTTATTAATATAATATAGAATAAATTGCTATATCAATATTCTCTGATATATACAAATATACCATATAACTGGTGAATTATAATTTGCTATTTCATTTTATAAATACTACAAATATATCAGCTTTTAGAGCGATTTAATATTTCCGATAATTAATTGTAATGAAAAACATTTTCTCTTTTGAATTAGACATAATACTATAATTCGATTATAAAATAATATGATATTAAAAGGGTACGATAACTTAATAAATAGATATGGGTAAACATACCAAAATAATTTAAACCAAATCTGATGTCATAATTTACCATATTTAATTATAGTAAGCATATTGTGCATGTCTTATTTAATGATTATATAGATAATGTAATAATAACTAACAATGTATAATTGATGTACTTTGATATACTGTATCTGTTAAAATTGTTTATACCAACGTGTTACTTGTTATATTAAAATATACTGAATTATTAATTGTATTCATTAATAATAAATATATTCTGACATAATACAGTTTTGCTTATTTCATGAGGCCAATGCTCTTAATATATTGTGTAGTAAGAATTAGAGAATTAGTTGAAATTGGCAAATATGGGAAATATGTACATTTTTAATTACTATTAATAAAGGTTATTGCTATTAATAATACCACTATATAAATTGGCAAAACCCACGACAATGTAGACCAAGGAGATGTATGTCTCTTATCTAACAATTTGTTTGTTTCCATGTGGGCAAATCTCTTTTTTCAGTATTCAAAATAGTAACAGTAAATCTTGGTTTCAAAGACTGATGTTTGATACTGGACTGTTTTCTGTGGATGATACTTCTGCATTTGAGTATTCAAAACATCATTCTGTTTCATCAGATCTTGCACCTGAAGACTCTCACTCTTTGTTGCTGTGGTTCTTCAGTCTCTGGGTACTATCATTCCAAGCACATGCTCACTGTCATGATCCCCCTGATCCCCCCCCCCCCTTTGGGGTCAGTAAATGTTTAATTATTTAGTATGTTGTTAATGTATGTTGTATTGCATTTTTAGTTCGTGAACAGTTAAAAAAAGGTAGAATGTTGTGGTGTCAGTTAGTAACTGTCAGTTTTTAGTCAGTTATGTAAGCAGTCAGTTGATATACTGCTGTGTGAGGAGTCTGTAACTGTCATGCTGTGAGGCTGTTAGTAAAGTTTGACTCTGCTGGTTTATACATAAAGAAAAAGTGTATCTGTTATATTTTTAATTGCATTATTTCACCAAGACTGATTCCTGCCTGTCTGTATCCTGAGGTCCTGAACTGGTGTCCTGGCCTGAAAATGCCAGAAATGCTGCGACTATAAGAACCCAGATCATCCAGGGGTGCTCGTGTACTAGTAAGCAGAAGAGTTAAGGGGTGAACATGGTCCCCTTCACTCCTGGGGTTGTAACAGCTACTACTCCCCCCTTTTAGATGCAGCATCCAAAAGGTCATCTCTATCAGATAAATGCTGGCATGCTGCAAAATTGAATCCATGTGTAAGTCCTGGTCTTGGGTGGAGCAACCAATAGTCCAAATATGTCCATAGTCTAAAGAACAAATGGTTGCTTAGGGATGTAACTCCATGAGAGGAAAGCAGTCTCAGTATCCTTTCCCCATGGCCAGGACCAATGTCCCCTTCTTCCCAATGGGTTAGGAACAAGCACAATTTTCTTGGGGGCTACATTGAAACGGTGTGCTGGGGGCCCCTTACCGGTAGGCCATAGAAATAGCAACCTCCAGGTTAGCAGAGACTTGAAAGAGTTCTTCCCCAGGCCAACCCTTCCCATCCAAATTAGTTTCAACAGCAATGCTGTTATATTGAATATAGTACATGGGCCTATGTGACGAAAAGTGTGCAATACATCCCTTGTGTCACAAACTTTTGAGGATGAGGGATAGTTCAGATATAACTTCTTAAGCAATTCATCATATTCACATTTAACCAGAATATCTGTTGGTTTAGAGCTTTCATAGTGAAAGTCACATTTCAAAGCAAAATTTATTTTCTTTGCTGATTCTTCATGAGTTGGATTTTATTTTTTATATTGCAGCTTTACATACTTCTTATGCTTATGCAATCTTATACTGGCGATGGATATCTGTTTTTTTTTTGTATTTTGATTGATTCATCAGCAGCACCTTTTAATCTATCAACCTCTTTGTTAAGACATTCTTCTCTTATCTTTGCATCATCTATTTCATTTTGCTAATTGTTTAGTGTTCTTTTATGGTCGATTTTAGTATCTTCAAGTTGTATGTGTAATTCCTGGTTCCTCCTGACCCACTCTGGCTCCTCCTGGCCCACTCTGGCTCATCCTGGCCCTCTCTGGCTTCTCTTCCGTCTAGTGAGTACACAATGAGTTACAAACCATTGAGTGTCATGATCCCCCTGACCTCCTCCCCCACTTTGGGTCAGTAAATGTTTAATTATTTAATATGTTCTTAATGTATGTTATTTTGCATGTTTGGTTTGTGAACAGTTTTTGAATGTTAGTAGCCCGTTTTTAGTCAGTTATGTAAGCAGTCATCTGATATACTGCTGTGTGCGGAGTCTGTAAGTTTCATGCTGTGAGTCTGTTAGTAAAGTTGGCTCTGCTGGCTGATACATAAAGACAAAGTTTTTCTGACTGATTTCTGCTATCCTGAGGTACAGAACTGGTGTCCTGGCCCTAAAAAGCCAGAACTGCTGGACTGTAAGATCTCAGACCATCCAGGTGCGCACTAATAGTGAGCAGAAGGGTTAAGGGGTTAAGGGGTGAACATGGTCCCCCTTACTCCTGGGGTCGTAACAACTGGTGGCAAGCGGTGGGGTCTCGTCATCAGTAACTAGCAGTAGCCTGGAAAGGGAACCTTTATCCTAGAGGAGGCAGGAGAACATCTGTATGCATGACAGAGGTAAAGGAGCACACTAACCGGAAAGGACAGTAGAGGTCCAACAAGATGGATGCCAAGCAATGCAGGAAAGTGGCCCTTCTAGCTCAATGGAATTCATTCCTGGAATTGTGGTCTTGTCATGATCTGAATGTCCTGGAGCAGCAGTACGCAGCGTGAATGGGAACAGTTGGGGTCCCCGGTGTGGAGCCTTGTTTTATTTTGGAGCTGGAGGAGGCGCTATGGGAGATTGTGTATGGCAATCAGGACTGTGGTATAGGCACGGCCCAGGGACAAATTAACTTACTTGCGAAATGCTGTGACTTCCTGGGACTACGTCATTGGTCTGATGAGGCTTTTGCTCTATTTCCCTTAAATCCAGCAAGAGTTATAGCTGGAAGTAGAATTTATAAACTTGCTGAAAGAGGCATCTGTGGAAGGACTTTGGCCACACAGTGGGGAAGGGTCCTGCCAGTCGGGCCGGGAGAAAGATTATGTGCCATAGACTGAAGATTTATCTGATAGAAATATGGACTACTTATTTATTTCTGAGAAAGAGAAATTTGAATCAGATCGAGAATCATCCAAAAAACTTGACAGGAATAAAGGATATATCGCTAACTCATCAACTGTAAAAGAAAAAGGAAGAAAAATAATTGCCTTGAAAAAAAGGAGAACAAGTACAAAGACTTAGTGACTTTGAACATAACTGTGCCAGAAAATAATGTCCCAACCACAGCAACAAAGAGTGAGACTCTTCAGGTGCAAGATCTGATGAAACAGAATGAAGTTTTGAACGTTTAAATGCAGAAGTATCATCCACAGAAGACAGTCCAGTCCCAAGTATCGGTCTTTGTTGAAGAACTGCAGAAAACTATTGCATAAAAAAGCAGATAAAACAGAAGCAAGATTTTTTGGTTCTGGGACATGCTAATTTGGTCAAATAGCGGAGAGGAGCTCACGGCTCTACAGAGAGAAAACATGTCCCTAAAAGTAGATATCAATATGTACCAGGGTTTGAAGTATGAGCAGGTTGCTGCAGCTCTCACCAAGGAACAGATTCAAATAAATATCAATTAAAAATATGAGAAAATAAGATCTCTTGATGAGCAACTTCAGAATGAGCTGAAAAAGGTGTCCAACACAAGAAAACAAAGCTCTGCATAATCACAACAAGGAGTTACAGAATGAACCGAAAGACAAAGAAACACAAATCCTGGAAATGCAGCAGAAGTATGGAGAAAAAATGATCAGTTAAGAAAGGAAGCTGAGTCTTTGATGCACCAAATAGAAAATAAAAACAAGACAATTGAAGAGTTACAACAAGAATACAAGTATTTGAAAAATACAATTACAAGAGAAAGCAAACAGTGTAGTGTTCTTGAATCCGAATTCTCTCCGCTATTTGCCCAAATTAGCATGTCCCAGAACCAAAAAATCTTGCTTCTGTTTTATCTGCTTTTTTCTGCAATAGTTTTCTGCAGTTCTTCAACAAAGACCGATGCTTGAGTCTGGACTGTCTTCCGTGGATGATACTTCTGCATTTGAACGTTCAAAACTTCATTCTGTTTCATCAGATCTTGCACCTGAAGAGTCTCACTCATTGTTGCTGTGGTTGGGACTTTATTTTCTGGCACAGTTATGTTCAAAGTCACTAAGTCTTTGTACTTGTTCTCCTTTTTTTCAAGGCAATTATTTTTCTTCCTTTTTCTTTTACAGTTGATGAGTTAGCGATATATCCTTTATTCCTGTCAAGTTTTTTGGATGATTCTCGATCTGATTCAAATTTCTCTTTCTCAGAAAGAAATAAGTAGTCCATATTTCTATCAGATAAATCTTCAGTCTATGGCACATAATCTTTCTCCCTGCCCGACTGGCAGGGCTCTTCCCCACTGTGTGGCCAAAGTCCTTCCACAGATGCCTCTTTCAGCAAGTTTATAAATTCTACTTCCAGCTATAACTCTTGCTGGATTCAAGGGAAATAGAGCAAAAGCCTCATCAGATCAATGACGTAGTCCCAGGAAGTCACAGCGTTTCGCAAGTAAGTTAATTTGTCCCTGGGCCGTGCCTATACCACAGTCCTGATTGCCATACACAATCTCCCATAGCGCCTCCTCCAGCTCCAAAATAAAACAAGGCTCCACACCGGGGACCCCAATTGTTCCCATTCACGCTGCGTACTGCTGCTCCAGGACATTCAGATCATGACAAGACCACAATTCCAGGAATGAATTCCATTGAGCTAGAAGGGCCACTTTCCTGCATTGCTTGGCATCCATCTTGTTGGACCTCTTCTGTCCCTTCCGGTTAGTGTGCTCCTTTACCTCTGTCATGCATACAGATGTTCTCCTGCCTCCGCTAGGATAAAGGTTCCCTTTCCAGGCTACTGCTAGTTACTGATGATGAGACCCCACCGCTTGCCACCAGTTGTTACGACCCCAGGAGTAAGGGGGACCATGTTCACCCCTTAACCCCTTAACCCTTCTGCTCACTATTAGTGCGCACCTGGATGGTCTGAGATCTTACAGTCTCAGCAGTTCTGGCTTTTTAGGGCCAGGACACCAGTTCTGTACCTCAGGATAGCAGAAATCAGTCAGAAAAACTTTGTCTTTATGTATCAGCCAGCAGAGCCAACTTTACTAACAGACTCACAGCATGACACTTACAGACTCCGCACACAGCAGTATATCAGATGACTGCTTACATAACTGACTAAAAACGGGCTACTAACATTCAAAAACTGTTCACAAACCAAACATGCAAAATAACATACATTAAGAACATATTAAATAATTAAACATTTACTGACCCAAAGTGGGGGAGGAGGTCAGGGGGATCATGACACTCAATGGTTTGTAACTTATTGTGTACTCACTAGACGGAAGAGAAGCCAGAGAGGGCCAGGATGAGCCAGAGTGGGCCAGGAGGAGCCAGAGTGGGTCAGGAGGAACCAGAGTGGGCCAGGAGAAGCAAAGAGATGATATGATGGCCTCTCTTCTTAAAAAACAGTGGTCGCAGGAGTCAGAGTAGGTCAGGAGGAGCAAGTTAGGAGACAAAAGGGGGCCTCTCTTTTCAGGGAAGAGAAGCCTTCCTACGTCTCCTGGCTGGTTCCACTTGACCCACTCTGGCTCCTGCCACGGCTGGACAGTACCTTCCCGGGCTGGTTCTCTCCTAGATTTACCGTCTTCTAGTAAAGAAGCCCGAGATGATCTGTACCAGCCGGCATCCCCTTGTTGTTTCCAATCTTCTGGCAGATCTTCTCCTCAGCCAACTGAAACAGCCGGTGTTGGGTTCCTCCAAAGCTGTTTCTGGGCCTCCAAATACCTACAAATGTAAAATAAATTATATTATTTCACTCATTCACACAGTGAGGTGATGTCTTGTCCAATACAAGTAGATAACATGAATCATTGGACATGATTACTGCCTGTCTGATAGTGAGATGATAACAGCAGTGACATAAATGGAATAAATAAGTCAAAGTTATGATAAAGTACCTCTGGGATGTCCTTCTCCTCCCCCTCATGGCTGCTCGCCTCTGCCTAATGAAATAAAAATGTAAACTTTATGTCCTCTGTAAAATAAGTCCTTTAATTGAATGACTTACTGACAGCAAATATAATACGGACTATTATATTATATTATTTCCTATCAAAAACTATTAGAATTAACATTGAAATCATTAAAAGGAACACAGCAGAGGTACCAATAATGTAATGTAAATGTACAAGTAATACTATGTATATAATTAATTGGATGCTATTGAAAACGTATTTTCTTAAAGTTCACTTGTCGTCTAATCATTCTGTCCCCCACACAGCGACACCTGTTATCTCTTTCTAATGGGTTATTATTGTCAATAATTGCTAATTAATTCATAGGGCACTTACTAAATTATTTTCAGACAAGATCATGAAAGCAACAAGAATGAGCATGTGCAAACCTTGGGGAGTAACTCTACTTTTTAAGTTAATGATTATTATGTTAAAGTACCTTTGTGATATTAAACAGCGGCATGATGTTGTCCTCTTCATCAGAGACCTCCTCAATTATCTGAAATGTAAATGGAAAAACAATCATAGATTATTAAGAAATAGATAATTACTTTACATGGTGTATACCATCACTAAATATTGATATCTACTGCATTTTAGTCTGAGATAATAAGCTGCTCAGAAAAGGTTCTCAATAAAGTAGAAAACATTACACATACAATGTCATAAAGTACTACAGTAGAAAATGTCTCCACATTCTCCGTGAGATTGTTTTGTGCCTCACTGTAATCTGGTAAGACCATAAAGTAAAGACAACGTAAAGACTTACTAAATGTTACCACTGATGTAAGGCTGGAGTAATGACTTGGTATTAGAGTGAGAGAAGAGTTGGGAGCATTGACAGAGGCCAAATAGTATTCAGGTAAGTCTTCCCTGCACTTCTTATATATAATACTCCATACACCAGACCCCCAACGAGTATCTCTTGTCTCACACCTCATTTCATATTCATGTCATGTTCTTTCTTATTTATCACTTACTAATGGACTATGGAAAGCATATTTATTTCTTTGCTGCATATGAAAGAGAGCACTTTATGACTAGGGAGTAGTAATAATAAATATGGACAACTTATCATGTTATTCTGACTAAAAAAAAATAACATATTGTGGGAAACATAACTAAAGATGTGTTTTTCTCCTGGAGGTCCTCCCAATCCGTGGCTGACTAAACATCACATTTCCACAGACTATGGCCTCCATCCCATGGCTCCCGTAAGAATCTCCCACAAGACTGACTCGTAACTATGGGAGCTGTGAAAAACAAATATGTGGCGCTATTCTATGGCTCCCGCAAACATAATCTAGTAAAACTTAGTGACTCGCACCCGGGCAGTTTGCCTTTAGCTCTCTAGCTCTAATGTGTGATCCTCACAGGCACTAAAACTAAATACATAAATATGTGCATTTGGATTGGTCCCAGAAATGGGACAGAAAAGGATATGAGGGGAGGGTCTGTATTATACGAGATATGAGGGGGGGTCTGTACTATACATGATGTTATATATTATTGATCATACCTGGGAGTGTTTGTCCTATAGAAGGTGTCATGGAGGGCCTATACATGATATTATATAAGTGCCCGGACCATACATGAGTTTTCATTAAATAAACATTTTGAACATCTTGAAATAAATTGAATAAAGAAGGCAAAGTTATGTAAAGTACCTCTGGGATTTCCTCCTCTTCGTCGCTGCTCTCCTCTCTCTAATGAAATAAAAATAGAAACATATTTATACAATTACTGTATGTCCTGTATGTAAAACATGCGTGTTATCTCTTTCTACTTGGACATTATTGACAATCATTGCTAATTAATTAATGGGTCACCTGATTGATTATTTTCAGACCAGATAATAAAATCAACAAAAATGAGCATGTGTAAACCGTAGGGAGCAACTGTTTTTTTAGCAAGTTATTATTATGTTAAAGTACCTTTAGGTTGTTTTTCCATGTGATGTTCCTCTTCTCTTTCATCTGAAGTGGAAATGGGAAACATTGATTATTGAAAGTTGACTATTAATAAATAGATAATGACATTACATGGTGTGTCCCTTTGGTGTAAATGATGTAACATTGATGTCTACTGTATTTTAGGCTGAGATAATAAGCTGTGTCGCACCTGATGTCATATTCATGTCATGTCCTCCTTTATTAGTCACTAAAGGTCCCTGGAAAGCATGTTTATTCTTTGTGGCACATGAAAGAGGGCATTTCATGACTTGTAAGTAATAAAGATCAATTTTGACTAAACAAGTTGATATTTTTTGGTAAAACACATTTTTAAACTGTGGCTGCTCATTTCCACAGACTATGGCCGCCATCTCATGGCTCCCATAAGAATTCCCAGAAGGCTGACTCGTAACTATGGGAGTTTTGAACATTTGTGGAGCTATTCTATGGCTCCCACAAAAAAAGCATCTTGCAAAATGTACTGATTCACACTCCGGGGGTTTGTCTGTAGCTCTCTAGATCTAAAATATATTCATAAGTTTCTATTCTAAGTACTTTGGAAATTCACCATGGACATTGGATTCCGAGCTCAAAGACAGCGCCCTCCTTGCTTTGCTATATTTTAATTTGTATTTATCTTTGTCTGAACTTAATTTATGTAAAGCGCTATATGTCGGTGCATTATAAATTAACTAAATTAATAATAGAAGATTAAAAATCTGAATCTCATTATTGTCCCTAACACTACAGAATGCTATCTGCTATCATGTACACACTAACACCCCCCCCCCCCCCCATCTATATAAACCCTTCTCAATGGTTAAATAATAGTAACAATGAATGCAGGGATTTTTTTGACCCCACCGTCTATGAACTGCTATTGGGTATCTTCCGGAATCCCCCCCTCAATAACTGATGTGTCATAATGCCACCTTTGCCCCTACCCCTTGTTCTGTGGGGTAGTCAGGCTCATTAACTCCCAGGGATTCCTGTGGGCCCCTATTGGGACTCTATCCATAAAAATTGGGTCCCCATGGATCACCATGACTTCTAACAACATCCCCTATGTAATGGGAGGCCCTACAAACCCTCATAATGTACTATAAATATGTAGTGTTAGTGACTATGGGGGACATTATAGACAAACATGGGGGTGTTAGAATCCATTAGAGTCCAAAATGGACTCCTGTGGTGTTAGGATGTCATGTGAACACTTGAGAAACCCCATGGTATAGGGGTTAACTTTATTTGCCATGGAGGTTTAGAAGGACTCCCATGGTCATAACTTAGTATGCCATGGGGTACACTGGGACCCCGGTATAGTGACAAATATTAGGTGTTACAGGGGTCCATAAGGTTCACTGTGGTTATTTTTTATCCCATGGGAATCCACAAGGAACCCCCATGATCATAGCTTAAGTATATCATGGGGGTGAGTAGGGGTACCAATAATAGGGGTAATATTAGGTGTCTTTGGGGTCCATTGTAAATTGTAAGGCAGGTAATGCTGTTTGCCAAAGAGAGTAAGTGTTTTGGTGGTCTGAGATCCTTGGGCACTCATTGCTATGCGAGCCCGCAAACATTAACAACAACCCGTATTGCTGAGAACTATATATATGTGAGAATAACATAATGGTCTGTAGGAACACTTTTTGTACAGTAGTCTTTATTAGGTGCCATGTGGTTCCATAGCGACCCCCATATAGGGACCTCCATGTTTACAGTATAGTGTATCATGATGGTCAGTACGACCACCATTGTATAGAGGTTAATATTACGTGCAATGGTTCACCATAGTGAACTCCGTGTTTATGCTTTAGAATACCATAGAGGTCCATACATGTATCATGGAGATTTGTGGGGCCCCCATACGGGTTAGTATTTAGTGTCATGGGGTCTAGAAAGACACTCATGTGTATACTTTAAGTTTGAGAATCCTGGGGGATACCCAAGATCATGGGAGGTTACAGTATTAACTCCTTAGTTGTGTAAGTAATCATGCATCAGATTTGAGCCATCCAGACATCTCAGAAGCATGCTTGTGCCTTAACGAGTGCGTGAATTTAACTGGAGGCTTTTTCTAATTTTGAGCACTCCTAGAGACTTCTGAGTAAACTTTGACTAGATTGAATATTGTTACAGGAGCAACGTGATAACAATGTTATAGTTATAGGACAGGCACTCAGGTCTTAAGATATTAGGGGCATATTATGCATTGAGATGACATTTCTCGGGGGTTAGATTTACACGTGTGATGTGATAGCTCAGTAGTAGTTGTGTAACAGGATCAATGGAATGGAATCCAATACATGTAATATTCTACAGTAATGAGACCGCTGGATGGAAGTTACCTCCAGATTTTGCAACAGTAAAAGATGGTAGGAGCATACGTATTCTAATTACATAAAAGGCATGAAAGTTGGACCATTACAGTGATCCTTTAAATAAAGCGGTGGATGCCAGATAAGACACTTTATCTCACAGCAACTCATTACACCTGACATTTTGTGTCTTTCCTTCAATTTATGTTTCATTTAAAACCCTACATTTGGACTCCACCAACTGACATGAGAATTATCCTTTACGTATAGTGGGATTTTATGACTGTATATATTTAGATGTTGTATTGCTTTCTAGTAGCAAATTAATAACAGACCCTTTTGTATCCTATGTAAAATATATTACCTCCTCGTCTTCTTCTTGTATTGTTGGCAGTAATTGCTGCAGCTTCTGGATCGTATATCTTTTGTAATAATTTTCTTTTGCCTTCTTCATAGATACCTGTTAAATTAAACTAAATCTGTAGTAAAGTACAATTACTGGCACTACTGCTTTAAATATACACATATGTCCTGATTGCCATCAATGTGGCTAGCCGACCTAAGTTCTATTATAATGGCCATAAGAAACTCTTCAAAAGACTATGTCACTTACTGATTTATTATATTGTATGATTGTCATGACCCAAGTGGACTCATGGATTTCTGGAACTGGCAGATGGACATTGATGGACATGTGACGGGAATAAAGTTTTAAGCCTCACAATGCTGTTTGCCACACAATGTAATCACCTTCGACGCTCATTGTGCTCCTTTGGCGCTCATTGCGAGTCTCTGCCCCTATCTGTTTCCTCCCTTGTGTCTTATTTCCCCCCTCCCTCCCTTGTGTCTCATCCCCCTCTCCCTCCCTTGTGTCTCATTTCCCACCTCTCCCTCCGTTGTGTCTTCTTTACCCCACTTCTTTGCTCATTTGTTTCCTTTCCCCTTCCTCTGCCTCCTTTGTGTCTCCTTTCCCCTCTCCTCTGCTTCTCTTGTGTCTTATTTCTCTCTCCTCTGCCTCACTTGTGTTCCTTTCCCCCTCCTCTCCCTCCCTTGTGTCTCCTTTTCCCCTTCCTCTGCCTTCCTTGTGTTTCATTTTGCCTGTGTCCAAAACCGGCATATGCTAATGACGTGACGTGCATGTGACGTCACGTCATTAGCATATTCCGGTCCGATCACAGCAAGAAGATGCGCTGCAGGCGAGAGATCAGCCGGCGCTCAGCGGATCAAATTTAGAAGAGAGTAGAAAGGGGATGGGGAGGTAATTGTAGAGGAGGGAGGGTAAGGGGGTTAGGAGGGAAGAGGATTGCGGCCCTCACTGCAGGCTAAGTCCCGCGGGCCTAATTGCCGAAGTCCCACGGGAGGTTATTGGAGATGGGGTGAGGAGGGAAGATATGTGGTTTAAGAGGAAGGAAGAGGATTGCGGCCCTCACTGCAGGCTAAATTCAGCGGGCCTGAGTGCCAAAGTCTTGTGGGAGATTATTGGAGAGGAGGGAGGATAAGGGGGTTAGGAGGGAGGAGGAGGATTGCGGCCATTACTGCTGGCTGTCCCACAGGCCTGAGCGCTGAAAAGTCCCACAGGCCTCACGGTTGCAGCCTGTAACGGGGGAAGAGGAGGAGATGACAGAGAGGCAGAGGGGGATGAGAGAGGCCGGCGCCACTGTCGTCGGCTTGCCTCGCTCTGCGAGGCTCGCAAAGCATTACCAACATTGTAAGCATTCCAAACATTCCCACAGATCCATATTATTGTGATATTTGATTGACTTACCATGTACTGGACCGCTGTTATTGCCAGTTTTAAGCTCTCCTTTTCAGTTTCTGTCCCCGGTGGTGTCCAATTTGCCCGGCTGACGATTTTTACCCTGGACACCAGGACACCCCTAGATGACACCTGCATTGGACACAGCAATATTTTTTATATAAAAACTGTCATATTTCCATTTTATTTTTTTAAATAAACCTTTTAATTTAAACATTTTGGTTCTAATTGCTCAAATATAAAGCAGATAGACCTAATGTATCTCAATTCTTACATATTATTTCCATTAAAGATGTTTTAACTATTTAAGTGCCACGGGTTCAGAACAATTTCCAGGATCAATTTTGACTAAGCAAGCTGATATTTTGTACTAAAACACAACATTTTCAACCTGTGGCTTCTCATTTCCACAGACTATGGCCGCCATCTCTTGGCTCCCATAAGAATCCCCAGAAGGCCGACTCATAACTATGATTCACACTCAGGGGGTTTGTCTGTAGCTCTCTAGCTGTAAAATATACCTAAAAGTCATAAAAGTTGGACCATTACAGTGGTCCTTGAAATAAAGAGGTAGATGTCAGATAAGACACTATCATTTAGCAACTTATTACACCTGACATTTTGTTTCTTTGCTTCAATTTATGTTTAATTTAAAAACCTACATTTGTGTCCAACTGACATGAGATTAACCCATTATGAATAGTGAGAATTTATGGTTGTATATATTTAGATTGTGTATTGCTTTCTAGTAGCAAATTAATAACAAATCCTGCTGTATCTTATGTAAAATATATTACCTCCTCGTCTTCTTCCTCTATCGTTGGAAGGATATTCTGAAGTTTCCTGATAGTATATCTTATTTTATAATTTTCTTTGATGTTCTTCAGAGCTACCTGTTAAATTAAAATAAATCAGTAGTAAAGTACAATTACTGGCACTACTGCTTTAAATATACACACTTGTGTCTGACTGTTTGCATCTGATTTACTCCGACAAGTAAAGTGTGTTATTTCCTGTGTGCAGGGATTTGGTACAGGTGAGAGGGGAAGGTTTTTTCCTGGGTTAAACTTGCATATGAATTTGGACCTTGAAGGAGGAAGTTCAAAGAAAAGGGTGAAATTGTAGTATTTTTTGTCACTTGTAATTATGAGTCAGTCCAATGACAACCTCCCTCAGAGTACATCCTGTCACGTTTGTGAACTGCTGGAACAACTGATCCAGGGTCCATACCTCTGTGAGAGGTGTGAGCATTTTGCCTCTCTGGAAGCTCATATTAAAGAACTGGAGAGGAGAATTGCAGAACTTGGTGATATTGCTCCACTGGAATAAAACTGAGCACAGTTTAGCTGGGCCTAGCAGGGAGGGTGGAGGTGGGGCTATTGAGGATGTCCAGGGAGGTATCTGGGTTACAGTTACAAGGGGAAGCAGGGGGAACAGGAGCAGGAGGCAGGCCAATACTGAGTTGGAAAAGCACCAACAGATTTGCCAGATTGAGTGAAACTGTTGGGGATGTCCATTCAGGAATTGCAATGTCAGATAGAGCTGTTCCCTGTACCAGCCGGGAGAAAAGTTCTAGTGGAGGAGGGGGAGGGCAGAATAGGCAGAGAAACCGACAGGTTTTGGTGCTAGGGGAATCTATTATTAGGAAGTTAGGAAGGGTGATTTGTCAGCCAGATCCCAGCAATCGAACAGTTTGCTTTCTCCCGGGTGCTCGGGGTCGCCATGTTGTGGATTGGGTAAATAAATAATTGGTAGGAGCTGGAAAAGAAACGGCAGTCTTGGTACATATTGGTACCAATGAAAAAGTTAGTGGAAGATGGAGTGTACTAAAGAATGATTTTAGAGAATTAAAGAATACGCTTAAGGGAAGGACCTCCAAGGTAGTATTTTCTGAGATACTACCAGTGCCACATGCTTGCCCAGGGAGACAGATGGAGCTGAGGGAGGTTAATGCATGGCTTAAAAAGTGGTGAACTAAGGATGGGTTTGGGTTTTTAGAGCACTGGGCTGACTTCTCAGTTGGGTACAATCTCACAGTTGAGGCATTGAAGCTTTCCGAGCTCTCAGGGATGGATTGCACCTCAATGACGAGGGATCTGCTGTGCTAGGGGAAAGAATGGTAGAACGACTGGGGGAGTTTTTAAACTAATAGGTGGGGGGAGGGATTAGATAAAAGTAAAGGGGTAGTAAGTGTACAGGGGGTAAGGAATGAATTTACTAGTCATGTGGGAGGAGATGTGGGAGGGTTAGTATAGTCAATAGGGAGGTACTGCTAAGTAACTCAAGTATAGTGGCAGGCACTCCAGACTCCTAACATAAGGTGTATGCTTGCTAATGCCAGAAGCTTACCAGGAAAAATGGGAGAGTTAGAATTATTAGCAGTAAATGAGAAATGGGATTTAATAGGCCTTACTGAAACATGGTGGGATGACTCTCATGACTAGTGAGTAATCTGGATGGTTATAACCTATTTAGGAAAGATAGGTGCAATGGTAATAGGGGAGGAGGGATTTGTCTGTATGGTAAGCCTGAATTTAAGCCTAAGGTCAGAGAAAATATGTATGCTGGAACTAGTGATAATATTGAATGTTTGTGGGTAGATTTAAATAGCGGAGCATCAAATTCCAAGAAAATATGCTATAAACCCCCAAATATAATTGAAAGTGAGGAAATGCAATTATTGTTACAGATTGGAAATGCAGCTAAGCACGGGCAAGTTCTATTAATGGGAGATTTGAATTACCCTGAAATAAACTGGATACATGAAACCAGCAGTGCAGCTAAGGGGAGCAGGTTCTTGAGTACACTCAGAGATTATTATCTGGCCCAGGTTATACAGGAGCCTACTAGAAATTAAGCTACCTTGGATTTAGTCATCACAAATAATATTGATATGGTATCAAATGATGAAATAGGGCAACCTTTGGGAAGCAGTGATCACAACACAGTATCATTGGAGATTGAATTAAAAACACATAACTGTAAGGGGCCAACAAAACTGAATTATAAAAGGGCAGATTTTAATGGTCTAAGGGCAGCAATACAAAGTATAGACTGGGACTAAGAACTGACAGGTAAAAATACTGATCATAAATGAACAACATGTAAATCCTTACTAAATATACATACACATTGGCATATACCGTGTGGGAATAAAAGTAAAAGGAGTAAATCACAACCCATGTGGCTTAACAATGATTTAAAGTTCAAGATACAGAGTAAAAAAAAGAGGGGACAGAGACTGCTTTACGTGAGTATAAGGAAATCAATAAAGCAGCAAACCAACTATTAGAGTGGCTAAAATAGAAAATAAAAAATGAGTTGCAAAGGAGAGTAAGACTAACCCTAAAATATCTTTTAAGTATATAACTGGGAAGAAGGCCAGGAAGGAAACTATAGGAGCATCACAATGTGACACAGGCCGTCTAACAATTAGTGACCAGGAAAACGCAGATGAGCTAAATAGGTTATTTTCTTCGGTATACACAAGGGAGGTACCAGTGGTTGGGACACCGCAACATAATGGGACTACACATACATCACTAAATAATTGGTTAACACAGTAGGAAATCCAAAAGAGGTTGGAAAAAATAAATGTTAATAAAGCCCCAGGGCCTGATGGAATACATCCAAGGGGACTGAGGGTTGTAGGTTCTGTAATAGCCAAACCATTATATCTATTTTTTCAAGATTCACTCAACACAGGGTCTCTACCAGATGACTGGAGAAAAGCAAAGGTGCTACCTATATTTAAAAAGGGAGCAAGAGCAAATCAGGGGACCTTCAAGGCTCACTTCTATAGTGGGAAAGCTTTAAGAAGGGTTAATAAGGGATAAAATACAAGAATATGTCTATTCAAACAGGATCATAAGTAGGGGCCAACATGGATGTATGAGGGACAGGTCATGTCAAACAAATCTAACTAGTTTCTCTGAGGATGTTAGTAGGAACTTGGATCGAGGGAACTCAGTGGATATAGTATTTTTAGATTATGCAAAGCCTTTTGATACAGTGCTACATGAGAGACTATTGTGCAAATTAAGGGATACAAGAATTGCAGTAAATATATGCACATGGATTGAGAGCTGGCTAAAAGACAGGAAGCAAAGGGTTGTTGTAAATGGAACATACTCAGATTGTACTAATGTGGTAAGTGGGGTTCCTCAAGGCTTAGTATTAGGTCCTCTCCTTTTTAACATATTTATTAACAGTTTAGAAGTAGGACTGGAAAGTATTGTCTCCATTTTTGCAGATGACAGGAAATTACATACTTTACCTCCAAAGGGATTCACATAAAATAGAGGATTGGTCATCTAAATGGCAGATGAGATTTAATACGAATAAATGTAAGGTTATGCATCTGGGAAAGGAAAATAACCATGCAATTTATAAACTTAATGAAACAAATCTAGGGGTATTAGATATTAAAGGGGATTTGGGAGTGCTTGTGGATATTTTTCAAAGCCAAGCAACAGCTGCAAAGGCAACTAAACTATTAGCATGTATTAAGAAGGGTATAGAAGTAAGGGAAGCAAATATAATTCTACCACTAATCAAATCCATAGTGTACCCTCATTGGAAATATGGAGGTCAGTTATGGGCACCACTTCATAAAAAGGACATTTTAGAACTGGTAAAAGTAAAGAGAAGGTCAACAAAACTAATAAGGGGAATGGAGGGGCTAAGGTATGAAGAAAGACTAACCAAATTAATCTTATTTTCTCTAGAAAAAAAAGTCTAAGAGGGGATATGATTACCTTATATAAATACATTCAGGGTCAGTATAAAGATTTGTCAAGGGAGCTTTTAATGCCAAGAGGTTTGAAACTGGCAAGAGGACATCCTTTGAGGTGAGAAGTAAAACGATTCCACCTTAAAGAAAGAAAAGGGTTCTTCACAGTAAGGGTGGTTAATCTGTGGAATTCATTATCAAGGGAGGTGGTGACAGCGGATTTAATAGATAACTTTAAAAAGGGATTGGATATATTTTTAAATAAAAAGGGTATTCAGGGTTATCATGGTTAATTAGAGAGGGAGTATTGATCCAGGAAGGAATCTGATTGCCTGTATCTGGGGTCTGGAAGGAATTATTTTTTGTCCCTTTTGAGACAATTGGCTAAGTTTCACTTTTTTTTTTTCATTTTTGCTTCCTCTGGATCAATTGCAGATCAGAGGAGATCTTAAAAGGTTAAACTTGATGGGTTAAAAGTCTTTTTTCAACATCAATTATTATGTTACTATCTAACTATATGTCCTGAATGCCATCAATGTGATAGTGGGGTATTCTGATGAATCCTTTGTATCTACCTATCTGTATCAGGGGCGGGGGTTAGGGGGCTAAGGTTTACTAAAGACTTTCAACAAGATGTATTAAAACATCTTATAATTGTCACTGTGATTTGTTATCATGCTTCTGAGCTCGCAGGACTTGAAGCCTGCGGTCAGGATTATTGTTATTATTTGTTTCCACAGATAAATTCTCCATCTCTGATGAGCACTTAAAGGTGATTAAAAACCGAGATGGACAAGTTGATAAAACAGTTTAGCAAGAAAGAGGTAAATGAAACACGTGGTAAAAAAAGACAACGGGAATGTAAAGTAAAACAGATTGGAGGTGTCTTTAGCGCAGTTTTTATCGTCCTCAAGGCTCACCAGCAAGCATGGATTTGTGGATATTAATGTTTGACTGAGGTATTCATTACATCAATGACTCTGATACATGTCTATGTTCCCATGTAGTGAAATCCATAAATCCTGGCTTCTTTTTGTGCCTTAAGGATCCGAGTTGAATGAAAGTTTGTGGTAAAGAATTAATAAGATGTGGCAAAATGTGAGATATTTATGTATGGGATAGGTTAGTAAGGTTTAAGGGACTGGAATGGGCTATAACACAAGGCTGGAATGGGCTATAAGACCATCGCCAAGCAGCTTGGTGAGAAGGTGACAACAGTTGGTGCGATTATTCGCAAATGGAAGAAACACAAAATAACTGCCAGTCTCCTTCGGTCTGGTGCTCCATGCAGGATCTCACCTGGTGGAGTATCGTGATCATGAGAACGGTGAAGAATCAGCCCAAAACTACACGGGAGGATCTTGGTAATGATCTCAAGGCAGCTGGGACCATAGTCACCAAGAAAACAATTGGTAACACAGTACGCCGTGAAGGACTGAAATCCTGCAGCGCCCGCAATGCCCCCCTGCTCAAGAAAGCACATGTACAGGCCCGTCTGAGGTTTGCCAATTAACATCTGAATGATTCAGAGGAGAACTGGGTGAAAGTGATGTGGTCAGATGAGACCAAAATCGAGCTCTTTGGCATCAACTCAACTGAATGCTGCCTATGACCCCAAGAACACCATCCCCACTGTCAAACATGGAGGTGGAAACATTATGTTTTGGGGGTGTTTTTCTGCTAAGGGGACAGGACAACTGCACCTCATCAAGGGGATGATGGACGGGCCATGTTCTGTCAAATCTTGGGTGAGAACCTCCTTCCCTCAGCCAGGGCATTGAAAATGGGTCGTGGATGGGTATCTCAGCATGACAATGACCCAAAACACACAGCCAAGGCAACAAAGGAGGCGGTCAGGAAGAAGCACATTAAAGTCCTGGAGTGGCCTAGTCAGTCTCCAGGCCTTAATCCCACAGAAAATCTGTGGAGGGAGCTGAAGGTTCAAGTTGAAAAACATCAGCCTTGAAACCTTAATGACTTGGAGAGGTTCTACAAAGAGGAGTGGGACAAAATCCCTCCTGAGATGTGTGCAAACCTGGTGGCCAAGTACAAGAAGTGTCTGACCTCTGCGACTGCCAACAAGGGTTTTGCCACCAAGTATTAAGTTGAATGGGTCAAATACTTATTTCCCTCATTGACCTGCTAATCAATTTATAACTTTTTTTACATGAGTTTTTCTTGTTTTTTGTTGTTGTTATTCTGTCTCTAACTGTTAAAATACACCTATCATTAAAATTATAGACTGATCATTTCTTTGTCAGTGAACAAATGTTCAAAATCAGCAAGGGATCAAATACTTTTTTCCCCCACTGTACCTATTACATTGGGCCAATAAAAACATTTTGAGGATGATAACACTTTAAGGGTGATATATATATATATATACTTGCTTGGCTTACCATGTACTGGGCCGCTGTTATTGCCAGTTTTATTCTGCTCTCCTTTTTAGTCTCGGGCCCCAGTGGTGTCCAATTTGCCCGTCTGGTGTATTTTGCTCTGGGCACCAGGTCACCCCTAGATGACACCTGTATTAGACACAAGAATATATATTTTTTTTATGTAAAAATGGTAATATTTATATATATTTTTTTAATAAACATATTTCCTAAAACATTTGGTTCTAATTTCTAAAATGCAAGGCAGATAGACCCAATGTATCTCAATTCTTACATCTTATTACCATTAATGTTTTCTTTTAACTATTTAAGTGCCAGTGGTACAGAACAATTTCCAGGACAATGTTTGCAATATTTCGCTATTCATCTGTTTAGACATGGCTTCTGTCAGCCTTTCTGTATCTACATATTGAAAATTACACGTTGTGTTTTTAAGGAGAATTTCAACTGCCTACTAGTATATTTCTTTCTTTGGGTTTATGTAAAATAGGAAAGATCTAGTATTTAAGATAAAATATAAAATAAAGGTTTTCTTTTATTTAAAAAGATATACTTATTGTCTGAAAATACAGACCCTATAGAACTCAGCAATACCCAGCATGATGTATTCCCTACAAACACACGGTCACAAGTCTTTGCCAAAAACTTTTATCATTAAAAATATGTATATGAATTTCTATCATCCCCTAATCTCTCTCTCTCTGTCTCTCTGTCTCTCTCATTCTCTCTCTCTGTCTCTCTCTCTCTGTCTCTCTCTGTCTGTCTCTCTCTCTCATTCTCCTCTCTGTCTCCTCACCATGCCCCTCTTTTTCCCCACTCTCTGCTCCCTCATCTCTTCCTCACTCCTCCTCTCACAAGTTTGTTACTGACAATTGACTACATGAAAATATCTTATCAAGGGTTATTTGTTCTCATTTTCTCACTTCATGCCTTTTACTAATATTAGTTACCTGATGTTGCTTGGTTAGCCGGAGACTCTGATCTTTCTTTATCTCTCCCGAAGCTCTAAGTGACGGAGCAGACATGGCAGCCCTCAATGCTGCAACATGGGCAGCGCAACCTGCGATGGGTGGCTTGTGCAGCACTACTGACCCATCATAGGGTGCGCTGCCCATGTGGGGAAGGAGGTCTGATTCCCCAGCTTCCATTGGCCCCGATGATATTTCCTCTTTTTCCTGTATAGGGCATAATATTTAAGAATTAAGATATTATACTCATATATAAGAATAAGTGTGGCATCTCTGTACATGGGATGATACCTGAATTCCCAGAATGTTACACAGTATGAAATAATTAGCATATAAAATAACATAGATCTGATGGCATATCCCAACAAAAAGGGCAATTTAATCAGCCCATTTCATTTACTTAAAACCTTGCGTCATAAAGCCCTGATATGGCCTTAGGCTTAAACGAGGCATGCTTACATTCCCTAACTGGTTTTGACCCATATTTACTTATCGGTTCTAATATATTGTGAGCATTAAATAAAAAATGACAGTGAAATAATATATAATACAGTCCTGTACTAAGTATAAGTATTAGCTAATGTTTATGGACCTCCTTGGGAGGGGTTACATTTTAGGTGCCATCTGGGTCTTTGGGGACCCCCATGGCTATAAACAAATCAGGGATCCCTGGTCATAGTGCATGGGAAGAGGGAATCCCAAAGGTTCCCTGCAGCACGAGGGAAGAGGATTTCAGTGGGTTCCCCAGGTTTATAGAGGGTATTGGGGAATCCCAGCGATCCACGAGTGAAGAAGAAAATGAAGAAAGAGGTAAAGTAAAAATAAGCAATTATGGCTTAAGATAACAAAGAAAAACAAGCAGGGTAAGGGTGGCAAATAAAAACATTTACTTTTTGAGAAAACAATCTCACACTAAAATATAAAATATGATTTTACCACATTTGGAGAATGATCTTCTTCCTCGCCTGGGAAAATCTGGTTTTTCTTTTTGAATAACTGCAAAAAGACATAAAAACAATACTGGCAAAATAGAATATATTTACTATATCTCTTATCTCTGGGGGCATCCATAAGATATCAGTTGTTTGTTTCATTTTAAAAGATATAATACCATTGTCTAGCTCTTCAAGACAGGGTCTCCATATGGAATATCTAGTCCTTAATGTATATGCTTGTTACACATTTGTGGTGTGGCCACTGTAAAGCTCTAGGTATCTGAATAACTAGACAGAAATAAAGATGTATATAACCAGATTATTCAGAATAAATTGGTAACAAATATAGATTAACTGATAGATGAATCCTGGGCTTCTGTAGACAGCAAAGTGATATTATATGAAGAAGAAGACCAAGTTCATATATGTGAGAGCACAAGGTAAAAAGGCTGCTGTTTGTGACCCGCTGTCAGCTGAGCCAAGGAGTCAGGATAATAATGTTTAGATACATGAACAGATCACAGAACAGAACTGTAAGGAGGGTCCAGCACTTACCCGTCTTGCCATTTTCCTCAAAATTTCACCAAGTGTATCCCCTACTTTCACCAAATACACAAGTGAGCAAGTTTAACCCAAGCCACAGATAAGGCCTAGGTCTCATTGTGACATTATCATCTAGCACATAACTAGGGGATGTATGTTGGGATACTGGTGTATATAGCCAGGGCATACCCACTGAGAGGACTAACCTCAATAACTGCTGGTTATTTACCAGACAGTGAAGAAAATTCGGAGCTCATCGGCTATGTGCTTCAAAGGCTCGCCTCGCTAAGCTACGACAAATCGCTGTTTGACAACAATATAAATATTTACAGTGCAGTATTGATTTATAATTTGCTTTACAGTGCTGTGGACAGCAGTTAAACCCCCTTCTGGTTCCTCTCTAGCACTCATAGGCTTTTCTCTTACATTTGCCATCTTTAGGTGTGAAACCATTTGTGGCCTTGGGGAATTGGAGCAATTGAACAGCAATTTGCGATTTTAGCGATCATAACTCTTGCGGAAGTGAAAGATCAAAGGCAAATCGCTAATCAACTGCTTCAATTCCCCAAGGCCGCAAATGGTTTCACACCGCAAATGGCAAATGAAGGAGAAAATCCTACAAGAGCTAGGGAGGACCCGCAAGGGGGTTTAAGCCATGCTCGTAGCACTGTAAGTGCAAATAAAAGATCAATGTTGCACTGTAAATAACGGGTAAGCGATGATAGACATTAGAATGAATTGCACAAAAGTCTCAAGCTTGCAAATCGGCAGTAAATAATATGTATTTTTATGTTTCGTTTCAGGGTTATATCGATCTCAGGAATCAATGAGTTAATACATATTGGGCCACCCACATGGACTTGAACAGTATTGGCATTCATTTTTATAGTTCTATATTTTGAAGGTTTGCGAGTCCCATTGCATATCGGACCCTCGGACGCTAATTGATTGACATGTAATCTCCATGTTTTACTGACTTGCTTAATTGATCTTGTTCCTGCCCTGAACTGCTACGAACCAGTGCATAATTTCCGGAGTCGGCTTTGGGCCCATAACTTTAATTGAATAACTCCAGAATCGGAGACGAACGGTAGCCCGCAGCAAGCCCGCAGTCATACTGCCTGTATCCCGTGAGATGCAGCTTGCAATTGAATCAGGCTCTTTGTTTATTTCTGACAGGATTTTTTTCTTCTTTATAAAACATTATCCTGTGATGAGGAAAAGTCCTTGTTAGAGGATAAAGGGATTTTTATATTTTTCTATTAAACAATACACTTTTTATGAAGATAAATACAATGAGCCATGAGCTGTAACTGGCACAGGATCCTCCACTGTGGCCTGTTTAGAAAATGTCTGACAGGACTAGGAGCTGGCATGTGATTGGTTCTTCTGGTCACATGCTCTGTGAGGCTGTAAGTGGGCGGGGCCCTAGAATGATAAAGTAGGGTTGTTACTGCGGTGTAGACAATGGGGCGGAGCTAATGACAGATCTAACTCATTAATATATAAGTCTTGTTTTACTTTTATAAAAGCCTAAGCCCAGCAACACATGTAAATACACTACAGCGCCCCTTTATAGGGAGTCCTAGACTGGAATCTTAATTAGCACATCACAGCAGGTAATTAAATGTTTTTAGAAAGTAAACAAATAAATATAGCTTTTACATTTTTACACTTTTATATGCAATTATTACTAGTTGCAGGCTTTCATGTTGTTTACTGATCCTTCTTATGGCAGATTCTATCCCAACAAGATGTGTTCTTGTAAGTAAATGAGGTTTCCATTACATCTGATGAATGTCCTCAGCTGTATGTGCCACATTCCCACTGTGCAGATACAAACTTCCTGTGTTTTCAGAGTCTGCTCCCCCTCAGTAAATAGATCACAAGTAACTAAAATGGTGGATTCCAAAGCAACATAATTGAATACACAATTAATAAATTAGAGGTATATATATTTGTTATATTCTACAAACATACTAAGAACATACTGTATATACTATTACATTAGTAAACATAATGCAGCATGTCATTTATACATGTAAATGGTGTTGCTCTGTTGTGTCTGACTCTCTGTGGCCTCATGGACAACACACCATGCTGATCCACTTGGTTTTCTTGGCAGAGATACTGGAGCGGGTTGCCAGTTCCTTCTCCAGTGGGCCACAGCATACAGACAGCTCTTGGTGGTCTCTCATCCAAGTACTGACCGGTGTGAGCTCTTGGTTCCCTGGCTGGATATGAACCCAGGATGCTGTGGTAAAAGCACCTGCATCCTAACCACTGGGCCACCAGGGAACCCAATTTATACATAGCCTAATATATAGCCTAATATAATATCACATTTATCTAATAACATATTTTCCACTTATTCAAGAACAAGGCTTTTAAGCTGTTCAGTAAGCGTTATGTTATATTAATTTTTTTCTCCTGAATCTGTTATCATGAGATAAAGTATCAATAAGGGTTGGAAAGTGTGTTGACTCAATAATTAACCATTTAAATTCCTTACAGGAAGTTCATAGTGGGTGTTATAGGGTTCATAGTGGGTGCCATGGAGTTCCTGTAAGGCTAAGAGGTTCATTTAGTGTGCCACAGGAAACCTTTTATTGGCCTGTGTGGTAGGAGATACTTGTTAGTTGCCATAAATGTCATTTAAGGAATTAATATTTAGGAGCTATGGATGTCTATACATAGTGATGTCCCGAACAGTTCGCCGGTGGACTATTTGCGGCGATTTTTGCATATTCGCGTTCACAGCGAACGGCGAACACATGCACTTTTGGGTTCGCCCCCTATTCTTTATCATTGAGGAAACTTTGACCCTGCACCTCACAGTCAGCAGATACATTCCAGCCAATCAACAGCATACACTCCCTTACAGAGCCTTCCATCTGAAGGACAGCAACCCAAAAAGCCATTTTAAGGGCTAGAACATCATTTATTTTATTTTATAATTTTTTTCTGTGTAATCTAAATGCATATGCCTGCCTGCCGGCGTGTGTGTGTGACAGGCTGACACCTAACAGCTTATATTGTGCTCAGTGAAATAAAATAAAACTTTTTTGACTGTAATAGATTGAATAGCAATTGCCTGCCTACAGGCGTGTGTGTGAAGCCTATTGCATCTACTCTGACAACTTTTGCCAGTGCACAGTGCTACTCATATCTGGTGGCACCTTAGATTGCATGCGCAGTGCACCAAATTTGAAGTGGGAGGACCGACCAAGCATCTTTTTCCATCTCCCTGTTCCAAAAATCAATGCCATATACACGTCCCCTAATAGTGGACGTAACAGGGATTAAACCGATAGGAATAGTACTACTTAACAGTACACACCTTATAATAACGCAGACAGAGGTAATGCAGAGAGAGGAGTCTAAAGAAGAGGAGTCAGAGGAGGAAGGTGGCTTTGAGGAGGTGGAAGACCAAACACAGCAGGCGTCCCAGGGGGCTTGTTGTCACCTTTCAGGGACCCTTGATGGCTGGGTGGAGGAAGAGACCTTCAATGACATCAGTGAGGACAAGGAAAGGGACATGGCTAGCTTGGTATCCAACCTTGTGCAAATGGGGAGTTTGCGGTTGTGCAAAGGGACTGTTTGCGGTTGTTTGCGGTGCATTAAACGGGGAGATTGGTCTGTTACTGTGAAGCGGGTGTAACCCTTACACTACCTGATCGATACAACATCATACCTGATGTTTTAAAGCATGTTATTCCAAACAATTTAGGAATGCTAGGTAATTTATGCCCTTCATGGCTTAAAACCAGACTCTGCATCAACTATGTAATTTTCCGTGGGAGTTTTGCCATGGATCCCCCTCCGGCATGCCGCAGTCCAGGTGTTAGTCCCGTTGAAACAACTTTCCCATCCCTATTGTGGCCAGAAATAGTCCCTGTGGGTTTTGAAATTCGCCTGCCCATTGAAGTCTATGGCGGTTCGCCGATGTTCCCCAGTTCGCGAACATTAAAGAACAGAAATAAACACAACCAATATATATTACAACTTTTGTATTTACTACAAGATTTCCTTTTATTTTCCTGCCTTCTGAAGTCTGTTACATTTTCAGGAGGGTGTGCAACTGGGATATACCCATTCTGCAGATAGACACTACCATTGCATTTGATGCCTCCTCCCACCTAAAGAAGGTCCTCTTCTGAAATCAAATGACAGATCCCACAATAGCATAAGGCAATAGATTTTTGGGTCATATCATGAGAAGACAGGTTTCCCAAGAGAAGACTTTGATGCTGGGAATGGTTGAAACATTGGTGGAGCTACCAGAGGTTCAGGTGATGCAATGCACTGGGACCCCAATTTTCTTGTGGCTCTTTAACCACAGCCCACACCCCCTGCCCCTCTGGTCTCACTGCTCTCCCCTCTTGAGGGCTTCCTATGTCTACACTGCTGGAGTTTCTTCTCTCTGAGGCAGGGAATCCCAAATAACTGAAGTCATTATATATGTAACATCATATTATATATATATATATATATATATATATATATATATATACATTAAGGTAGCCTTTTATGTCCAGTAATCGAGATGAATACTCAGAGTATTACAGTACAGTATTGCAGTATATATTGATACCTTTTTTTTTTGGACAAACTCTTTATCAAGTCAGAAGCAATACTGATAAAAATATGATGAAGCTTAGCATCACAAGCGAAACGGTCCATCTACAACCTGTTTATCGCTGCACATGATCAGCCCACAGAGCAGGGATAGTGGACTGTGGCCAAGCAGTGAGGCTCCCTGAGAGGGGCAGCAAATCTAACAGCAAGTAACATTGCTGTAACAGCCTATTGCAGCTGCACCATTTATACACTTTATAGTTCTCTTATGGGAGTATATCCATGCAGGATTGTTTTTACTATATTTTATGATGTGCATGTACTCAGCAATCATTACTTAGATATCTTATGAGATCAGCCACTATTGTTTTATATTGTGGCACAGTTTAGAACAACTGATGCTAAAAATAGCACCAGTTTTAATTATAGTATACAGCGTATTTTGTAATTTTTACCTTATCCTTATTAAAATATTTATGTAATATACTGTGAGAGAACAGGGTTAGCTCTCCATCCAGAGCATGTCTGTGCATCTTTAGCAAGTTAATTTAAATAATCATTTGTCAGATTCACTCTTCTGCAGTGGTAATCAAAAAAAATTTGTGAATGAAGCTGGATCATAAAAATTCCATTTAATTTTCTTTTGTATTTACATGAATCTGTGAAGACAATGTGGGCACAGTGCCAGTTAGGGAGAATCAGAGAGAAGGAAAAGATGAAGAGCAGGAGATCAGAGGCAAGTGGGTAATATGTATATACACATGTATAATATTACACACAAATATAGAGTAGTGTTTTCCAATAAGCATTAGGAAATCTAAACCAAGCCATGTGCATGTGGGTAAAATCGTTACATAGTTACATAGTAAATAAAGTTGAAAAAATACTTTTAGTCCATCAAGTTTGTCCTTTTTAGATCTCTTTGATGTGGATTAATTGTTAATGCTATATGCACGAAGACTCAGGGCTGTATTTACCTTTTTGGAGCCCCTAGGCAGTGAAGTGGAGGAGCCCCTGCGAGTGAGTATGCAAGGTATGCACAGACTTATTTTAGCCTTCTCTGTACGGGTAAGTTCCCTTTCCTGTTGTAATTGTCATGTTCTAGGTGGTTACCCGCAAGTATCCAGTCTATAAACTGCAACATTTAATTTTTTTAAGCCAGGAACTATTTTTTTAAGAAGTGGCGCCCCTCACAGTGAAGCAACCCTGGGCGGCTGCCTAGTTGGCCTAATGAGTAATCCGGCCATGAGTAGTTTCTCAGTTAACCGGCACCCATGGAGATTGGTAGATGCCGGATAAATTTAGTTTCTGGCTGCTTTAGAGTTTCTATTAAAAGAGGAATAGATTACCTGCACATAGGATGCTCTTCTAAGTATATTTGTCAGTGAGGGCTGTTCTAGCAGCAGCAGCTTTCACTCCTCACACACAGGGACGTTCGGCTGGAGGGTGCGGTGCTGATCCCGGGGAATGTTACGCCAACACTGCCCTGGCTCAGTCACTCATGCCCGGGGAATGTAACCCCAACACTGCCCTGGCTCAGTCACTCATGTCCAGGGAATGTAACCCCAACACTGCCCTGGCTCAGTCACTCATACCCAGGGAATGTAACGCCAACCCTGCCCTGGCTCAGTCACTCATGCCTGGGGAATGTAACCCCAACACTGCCCTGGCTCAGTCACTCATGCCTGTGGAATGTAACGCCAACACTGCCCTGGCTCAGTCACTCATGCCTAGGGAATGTAACCCCAACACTGCCCTGGCTCAGTCACTCATGCCTGGGGAATGTAACCCCAACACTGCACTGGCTCAGTCACTCATGCCCGGGGAATGTAACCCCAATACTGCCCTGGCTCAGTCACTAATGCCTAGGGAATGTAACCCCAACACTGCCCTGGCTCAGTCACTCATGCCTGGGGAATGTAACCCCAACACTGCACTGGCTCAGTCACTCATGCCTGGGGAATGTAACCCCAACACTGCCCTGGCTCAGTCACTCATGACTGGGGAATGTAACCCCAACACTGCCCTGGCTCAGTCACTCATGCCCAGGGAATGTAACCCCAACACTGCCCTGGCTCAGTCACTCATGCCCAGGGAATGTAACCCCAACACTGCCCTGGCTCAGTCACTCATGTCCAAGGAATGTAACCCCAACACTGCCCTGGCTCAGTCACTCATACCCGGGGAATGTAACACCAACACTGCCCTGGCTCAGTCACTCATACCCGGGGAATGTAACCCCAACACTGCCCTGGCTCAGTCACTCATGTCCAGGGAATGTAACCCCAACACTGCCTTGGCTCAGTCACTCATGTCCAGGGAATGTAACCCCAACACTGCCCTGGCTCAGTCACTCATGTCCAGGGAATGTAACCCCAACACTGCCTTGGCTCAGTCACTCATGTCCAGGGAATGTAACCCCAACACTGCCTTGGCTCAGTCACTCATGTCCAGGGAATGTAACCCCAACACTGCCCTGGCTCAGTCACTCATGCCTGTCTGCTTCCAGGTAACACTGATTTGCAGAGGCATACAGTGGATGCAATCTAGGTGCCAGTCAGCATTTTGTGGCATGACAACCTGGCTCCTGACATTTGTTGAGCCCTGTAAATTTTATAACATTTTTTTAATCTGGTTGCTTTAGAGTTCTGGTTAACTGAGAGTATACATTATATATATTTCTAAAGTGTGAAAAAATTCTAAACCTCAGTGCATAACACTAACTTGTCAGACAAAAGTAGAAAAAACGTGTATTAAAATATATTGAAAAATGTTGATTTAAAAACAAAAACGAGATTGACTGATAGTATATATGAGGCACTAATTCTGGGATACAGGTAATCTCAATACTTATACTATATGCTATGAGCGGAGAAGGTATAAATAAGCACCTAAATATATAGTTGGGCTATGTACTTATTACCTAGCTTGGCCAGACATGGTTTAAATAAAGATTTAGATTTATAAGTCCTCACTTTTGTTTATTACTACTGTATATAAAGTGAATTGTTGATTAAACTGTAATAAAAGTCCAGACAGGAGATATCAGCGAGGCCTAGGACTTAATGTTTTACAAGGAGCTACTGTGTGCTTGAAAGGTCCCAAACCTGGTAGCCAAAGCTGGAGACCTCTTGTGTGTCATATTGATCTATAATGTACATTTGTGTTTATGTTCCCTGTAATATATTACTCTGATTCCCCTATTTATATATTGATGTATATATGTACATTTGTGTGTATGTTTGCTATAGTATATTACTCTGATTCCCCTATATATATATATTGATGTATATATGTACATTTGTGTGTGTTTCCTATAGTATATTACTCTGATTCCCCCCATATATATATATATATATATATATATATATATATATATATATATATATTGAGGTATATATGTACATTTGTGTGTGTTTCCTATAGTATATTACTCTGATTCCCCCCATATATATATATATATATATATATATATATATATATATATATATATATATATATTAAGGTATATATGTACATTTGTGTGTATGTTTGTACAGGTGCCGTCTCGTCTCTCTCTGGATTACAGTTTAAATTCAAACTGAGACTTCCATTCCAGGTCAGTTTCCTTCAGACGTGATACAGGGAGGTCAGACCTCTGGACAGCTCCTCACAATTTTTTGCATACAGTCTTTTACAATATACAATTAATATATAAATCTATAAACAGTGTACACAGCTATAATTCATAACTTGAATATGTAAAGTGGACATTGTTTTGCCATTTTTTAGATACTTATTTATTTTAAATGGTCATAGCTATATTTCTCATGTAAGATACTACTATGGAAGATGTACTAATACAGTGTAACTGGTGGCCCATGTTTTGTACATGGTCTTTTGAATTACTATTCTAAATAGTGCTCAAAACAAAGAAAAAAATAAAATAACCACAGGATTTTCTGAGCAAACAGAAAACTTTCCATCAGTCCCACAGAGTCCATGTAATTTTAGGACCTACATTCCCAGAGCAGATATGATCCTCCTCTTTATATTCATATTCTCCACTTATCAGCAGAAGAGCAAAAACAACAATGGCAGCTACTGTGTAATTGTATAAAACAATGATACATTAAAAGCTGTATTTGTTTTACATTATAAAACATTTTTCTATTTTTAAGAGTCTTCTTCTTCAGGAGCATTGCTGGTCATGGGTGGCACAGCCATCCTCTCCTTAATCTCAATTTGGTCCAACTTCACACCTGGGCTCATACAAATCCCTTGTATCACTCTGTCCCAGTGGTTATGGATAGTTGGTAGCTCTGGGAGGTACCAGAGAGATTGGTAGCCCTAAGAGGTGCCCCACAGATAGGTAGTCCTGGGAGGTACCAGAGAGATTGGTAGTCCTGGGAGGTACCAGAGAGATTGGTAGCCCTGGGAGGTACCAGAGAGATTTGTAGCCCTGGGAGGTGCCAGAGAGATTGGTAGCCCTGGGAGGTGCCAGAGAGATTGGTAGCCCTGGGAGGTGCCAGAGAGATTGGTAGCCCTGGGAGGTGCCCCACAGATAGGTAGCCCTGGGTAGTTTTCTAGTTGCTCCTGACCAGGAGGCTGAGGATTAGTACTCTGACCTCGTGAAGAATCCTTCCTCAAAGGTTTGAATATCTCCTCTTCTGGTAATCCAGGTGGTTATGGTCCTCACCAGCCTGCATCTACCAGAGGTAGGATTGTTCCCTTCAGTTACCTCTCTCCTCACTGATCTTCTGCACGTCCTGAACCAACTGAAACAGCGAGTTGTTGATTCCTCCATATCATCAGTAGATATGGCCATTTAATTATCTCTGTTCAATAATACCTTCAGAAACATATAAATAAAATATAAATTATATTATTTCCCTCATAAGAGCTAAAAATATTGTATATAGGAAAACATTGTATATTCAGTCATTGCGATACAAATTACAATAATATCTGTTGTAACCCAGACCCTGTTTCCAAAGAGAAAAAATTATACATCAGATCTCAAACATAAAATAAAATTATATAGAGGACAACTACAATGATAATTTTGGATATTTAAATTAAATGATATCCTTGCTAAAAAAGACAATAACACTTTCCTATATATTTAGCAGAATGCTCACACATCTTTGCAAGAATTCCTCAAATATTTTGGTATGATCATTGAGGACCTACACTTCATAATACAAAATACTGTATATCAATGTTTAATTAACTAAACAATGACTACCATACATAGGATGCTTGGTATTATAAATATAATGTTCTTATGAGAAAGTGGTTATTGAGCATTGAACCTGCTGTCATTTTATATAAATGTAGTGAAATAAGTGAAATAATAACATGACAGATGTGTTATAGTACCTCGGGGTGTGCTCCTCCTCCTGATATTCTCCTCTATCTAAAGAAATGTAAATAAGGAAAATAGAATTATTTGAAGTACATAAAAACAATTGGCCTTATTAAATTGTCAAAATCGTAATTACTGAAGCACGTAATGTAGCCCTCAAAAGTTACTGATATTTAATTGGCCTCTTCTAGCTACCCACAATCTATTTGCGAGCTACAGGCTGAAAATCCCTTCGGTTGTCAAAATCGTAACTCCGACCCATCTAAGCCTTTGATATTTCAAGCCCCGCAAATGTTACAATCGCTAAAATCACAAATCGCAAATTAATTGCAACAATTCCGCAAGCCCACAATTGCCTTCAAACCTGCAAATGTCAAATATAGCAAAATATTCTACGAGTACTAGAAACACCTGTTTTTTTTTTAATTAAATTATAATAACAGACAAAAATAACATACAGACAAATTTGAATGATTACAATTTTGATCGTACATCACATAAATTCATCAAGAAGTAATTCATAATAGCGCAATCCCCCCCAAAAAATACCACAAAAATGTAGGGCTAATTCACATAAGGGTTGAAAATAGAATGTATGGAGGCTTATGACACACTATATGTATCCAATGGATAGTTGTAACATTTATACCATAATCCCATAATGTTCACTTTGATACAGTTCTTGGAAATCACGTTCCAGAGTTCGTTTTTTATTAATTATAGCCTTCAGTTCATTCCAATTAGGGGAGCATGGTTGGTTCCATCCATTTTGTAGTCATAAATATTTGCAGAAGACAAGCCTTAGTCTCCAGGGTTACATTATCCAGAAATAAATGAAACAAGATTAGTTCAGGAGTGGCATATAAATTGATACCTAACAGAAAAGATATGTAATCCATACACTTTTTCCAAAATCGTAGTGTCACAGGGCATTCATACCAGACATGCAGACTCATTAAATTGGAGCCTCTTAAGTCCAACGTGTAGCTCGTAAGGGATGCATGCTTTAAATTGGGCCTTTGACGTCGCTATTAAATTAGAAGTGCTGCGAATTACGAGCTAGAGAGGCTAAATCGTAAACCAGTTCTCGGCCTTCGGAGTTGCAGGCAAGCACGTAGTTACGGGTTTAGATGGAGCCAATGGCAACTGAGATCATCATCATTGCGTCATAAGAAAATGGAGGATGGATTTCAAAGCCTTACTGGGTTCAATTACGAGGTACGAGTGAACCCACATTCCAGTCATAATGCAATATTAATAAACCGCAAATATGATATTCTATCACATGCGAGTTCCAGTTTACGTATTAATACATTGAATGCTGGGATCGATGTAACACAATAAAGATACATGAAATCAACTATTTTTATTTGCTGGTTTGTAGGCTTGAGAATGTTGTGCTATTAAGACCTAACATCACTTTCCCTTTCAATATTAGTACAGTAGTAAGTTTTTATTTAATTTACAAGTGTTACGTATTGGACCTTACCCCCCTTACGGGTCCCCTTGAGCACACATTGGCCTTTGGGCTCCATTTGCATGTTACCTGCTTGCTCGCTGCAGGTGAGCTGTGAGGTGGCCATGGGTGTCTGCTGAGGTGGCCTGCCTTATTGAGAAGAATGGCCTTCCTGTGTCTCATGGCTCCACCTGACCCACTCTGGCTCCTGAAAAACTGCTTATTTCTGAGAAGAGAGGCCTTCCTGTGTCTCCTGGCTCCTCCTGACCCACTCGGAAACCTGTAACCACCCTTTCTGAAGAGAGATTCCTTCCTTCAACTCTTGGCTCCTTCTGGCCTATTCTGACTCCTACAAATCATCCCCTTTCTGATAAGAGAGGCTGGCTCCACCTGACTCACTTTGGCTTCTACAAAACTTACCTTTCTGAGAAGAGAGGCCTTCCTGCATCTCCTGGCTGGTTCCACCTGACCCTCGCTGGCTCCTGCCATGGTTGGGCAGCAACTTCCCGGGCTGGTTCTCTCTTAAGTTCAACGTCTTCTGGTAAAGAAGCCCAAGATGATCTGTACCAGCCGGCATCCCCTTGTTGTTTCTGATCTTCTGGCAGATCTTCTTCCCCTCCTTAGCCAACTAAAACAGCTGATGTTGGGTTCCTCCATAGCTATTTAATTTATTTCTGGGCCTTCAAATACCTAAACATTTAAAATAAATTATATTATTTCACTCATCAGGGCTAGAAATATTATATATAAGAAAATGTATTAATTCTTTACAATACTGTTCAAATAATATCGGTTGTAACACAGACTCTGTTTTCAAAGCCAAAAATTGTACACTAATAATCAAACATAAAACAAAATTACTTACAATATACCTCAAATTAGATTATTTTGGATATTTAAGTTAAATTATATCTTTGCTAAAAAAAAAAAATCTTTCCCTTACATTTCCTATGCCCCCTCAAGCCCCCTTCATATTACTCCATTCCTCCATATATTCCAAACATCTCCCCTTTGCCTCACTCATTCTCCAATCAAAACCGTTATATGCCACCATGCTCCCCCATATCCCCCTCATATGTCTCATTCATCTCTCATTCGCACTGCCGACTTATATATTCCAATCCACCTTTTTATACTCAATAGCCATTTCATTTCACCCACCTCCTTATATCCCTCATTACCAACCCATATGCACCCATTCCCTCTTTATATCCCCCACCCACCCGTATAGCCGTCATTCCCTCTTCATATCCCCACCCACCCGTATAGCCCTCATTACCCTTATGTCCATCATTTACCCAAAGTTCGCTACTCATCCCCTGAGATCCCCCCTATAGCCCCTCATCACCTCTTATAACTTTTGCATAACCCTGTGATCCCCTAATTTAACAAACTTGACATTTTGGCGGTTAGAATGTAAAATATGAGAATACAGCTTTATATTTCTTTTGCTGCAATTGAAATGTATGTTGTATCTCCATGGGTTTCCTGTTCCTAAGCTTCCAACTGGTTTCATACAAACAGATCCTCTTTATATATATGTTTGATGCCCAATATTTCTGTAATATTTATTATAATATATTTACTTTGGTATTTTCTCCGCCATCTATTGGTCGTTATTCACTTACTTACCGATGTAATCCATGACGTGTGCAATCTCTTTCACTGAGAGCTCCAAATATATATGAGAACGGAAATAAGTAAAATAAATCCCTGTATAATGATCCCTTACTGCCGACATTCAAATTTCTGTTACTGAAAATTGACTACATGAAAATATCTTATCAAGGGTTATTTGTTTTCATTTTCTCACTTCATGCCATTTATTAATATTACTTACCTGATGTTTCTCGCATGGCTGGAGACTCAGATCTTTCTTTATCTCTTCCGGAGCTCTAATTGATGGATCAGACATGGCAGCCCTCAATGCTGCAACATGGGCAGCGCAACCTGTGATGGGCGGCTTGTGCAGCACTACTGACCCATCATAGGGAGCGCTGCCTATGTGGGGAAGGAGGTCTGATTCCCCGGCTTCCATTGGCCCTGATGATGTTTCCTCATTTTCCTGTATAGGGCATAATATTTAGGAATTAAGATATTTTACTCATATATAAGAATAAGTGTGGCATCTCTGTACATGGGATGATACCTGAATTCCAAGAATATTATACAGTATGTAATAATCAGCATTTAAAATAACATAGATCTGATGGCATATCACAACCAAAAAGGTCAGTTTAATCAGCCCATTTCATTTAATTAAAAACCTTGCGTCATTAAGCCTTGATATGGCCTTAGGCTTAAACGAGGCATGCTTACATTCCCTAACTGGTTTTAACCCGTATTTTACTTATCGGTTCTAATATATCGTGAGCATTAAATAAAATATGAGAGTTAAATAATATATAATACAGTCCTGTACTAAGTATAAGTATTAGCTAATGCTTCTAAGATGAAAGAGTGGTTTACTTGTAGCTTTCCTTTTCCATTATATTAATTGTATAAGAATTGGCTAATTATAACATTATTAATAATGAATAACATGGAACAAAAACCTCTATAAACTCACCATTGCCTTATTACTTACTTCATATACTAGGATCTAGAGAAGACGCTACATACTAATAAATCATCACATGATTAAAAACCAGTAGAAGCTGCATTGCTAACACACTACACAACAGAGTGCCTATAACTGTTACTGTATACTTGTGCACTTACACTGTAAATTACTTTCTTTTTATAACACCTCCATCCCTCTTCCCACGCACTGAAAGGAAGCCTAGGAAATCCCTCTTCCCATGCGCTATGAGGGGGAAATCCCAAGAATAACCTCTTCCCACACGCTATCCCTGCCATGGAGATTCACCTAATATTAACCACTGTGTGACAGAGGACCTGTGAAGACCTCTATGGCACCTAATATTAACCCCTATGCCATGGAGGTCCTACAAAAAATATTATTTACGTCAGAAAAAGCTACAAAGTTCATTCCTAGGTGGAGCTCTTTTTGAAAAAAGATGTAGTCTTAGAGAAGCCATGTGAGTTTCTTACAAAACATTGTGGCAATAGGTTCTTTTTAACTATCAGGAGAGTCCATTAGGGACCCCTGTGATGGTTAATGTTTAGATGTCATGTAGATGCTTTATGGACCTCCTTGGGAGGGGTTACATTTTAGGTGCCATCTGGGTCTTTGGGGACCCCCATGGCTATAGACAAATCAGGGATCCCTGGTCATAGTGCGTGGGAAGAGGGAATCCCAAAGGTTCCCTGCAGCATGAGGGAAGAGGATTTCCGTGGGTTCCCCAGGTTTATAGAGGGTATTGGGGAATCCCAGCGATCCACGAGTGAAGAAGAAAATTAACGAAGAGGTAAAATAAAAATAAGCAATTATGGCTTAAGATAACAGAGAAAAACAAGTAGGGTAAGGGTGCCAAATAAAAACATTAACTTTTTGAGAAAACAATCTCACACTAAAATATAAAAAATGTTTTTACCACATTGGGAGAATGATGTTCGTCTTCTTCCCCTGGGCAAATCTTATTATTCTTTTTTAATAACTGCAAAAAGACATAAAAACAATGCTGTCAAAATAGAATATATTTCCTATATCACTTATCCCTGGGGGGCATCCATAAGATATCAGTTGTTTGCTTCATTTTTAAAGATATAATACCATTGTCTAGCTCTTTAAGACAGGGTCTCCATATGGAATATCTAGTCCTTAATGTATATGCTTGTTACACATTTGTGGTGTGGCCACTGTAAAGCTCTAGGTACCTGAATAACTAGACAGAAATAAAGATGTATATAACCAGATTATTCACAATTCTGGTGGAAGAATAAATTGGTAACAAATTTAGATTAACTGATATATGAATCCTGGGCTTCTGTTGACAGCAAAGTGATATTATATGAAGAAGAAGACCAAGTTCATATATGTGAGAGCACAAGGTAAAATGGCTGCTGTATGTGACCCGCTGCCAGCTGAGCCAAGGAGTCAGGATAATAATGTTTAGATACATGAACAGATCACAGAACAGAACTGTAAGGAGGGTCCAGCAAGTGTATCCACTACTCTCACCAAATACACAAGTGAGCAAGTCTACCCCAAGCCACAGATAAGGCCTAGGTCCAGGGCCAGGTCATCAGTTCTAAATACAGGAAGTACTGCAGGCACAGGAAGTGAGTAGGGGACATTTTACCCAGAGCACCCAAGATGCCTGGAGCTGGCTCCTCCCCCAGCAGCCCATGAAGAGCAGGAGATTCCCAGCCTTATCCTGGGCGTCCAATAGAAAAGTTGGCTTTATATTAAGTACTGCCTAGCTGCACTCCAGTAAACTAAATACATGTAAATGGTGTGTGTGTATGATGTGTGTGTATGAGTGTATATGTATGTGGTGTGTGTGTATGATTGTGTATAAGTGTGTATGTGGTGTGTGTGTGATGTGTATGTATGTATGATGTGTATATGTATATGTTTGTATGAGTGTATATGTATGTGTGATGTGTATGTATGTGTGTGTATGAGTGTATATGTATCTGGTATGTGTGATGTGTGTGCATGTATGTGATGTGTATGTGTATATATGAGTGTGTCTATATGTATATGATGTGTGATGTCTGTGAATGAATGTGGTGTGTGTAATGTGTATAGGTATGTATGTGATTTGTATGTATATATGTATGTGGTATGTGTATATGTATGTAGTGTGTGTGTATATGTATGTGGTATGTGTGTGTGTATGATTGTGTATAAGTGTGTATTTATGTGATGTGTGTGTATGTATGTATATAATGTGTGATGTCTGTGAATGTATGTGGTGTGTGTAATGTGTATAGGTATGTATGTGATGTGTATGTGTGTGGTATGTATGTGGTATGTGTATATGTACGTAGTGTGTGTGTATGTATGCATGCATGTATTTGGTGTGTGTCTGTGGGGTGTATAAAATGCAAAGCATTTTTAATGTTTGATACCAATTAATTAATCATTAAGAGTATGATGTGTAATTGTAATTAAATGTGTTTTTTTTTACTAATTAAGTAATTAATGAACACTAATAATTAATTAATTAATCAATGAATAAATATATTGGAAAGAGTTAAGCAATAATATATTCATAAAGTAAAGACAGTCAAAAATATAAAGAAAAGTTTTTCATAATGATTACTAATTAACAATTAATTAATTAATAAATATATTAGAAATCGTTAACCAGTAATGTATTCATAAAGTAAAGGCATTGTTAAATATAAGAATGTGCATATTTTTCTTTTAATATATATTTTTTTACTTAATAATTAATTAATCAATAAATTAATATACTTTACCTATTTATAATTAATAGCCAGCAATCAATATCCTGAAGAGCTAACAATCTCTTTGGATTTTCCGGCAGCAGAAATTGTCCGGTCAGACTGTCATCACCTGAGGAGCAAGTATGCCCTATAAAATCCCACCATCCTTTCCACAAGCGGACAACACCCAACCCTTACCCTTCCCCAATCGCTCCTCCACTATGGATTCCTTTGACCCTGTTACCGAGGATGAAGTATCTACTTTACTATCAACCTCTCACCTTACCACATGTCCACATGATCCTATTCCTTCACAGCTAATTCCTCCCCTATCCACCGCACTTATCCAGCTCTCACACATCTATTCAACCTCTCCCTAGTTATTCAGGTACCTAGAGCTTTACAGTGGCCACACCACAAATGTGTAACAAGCATATACATTAAGGACTAGATATTCCATATGGAGACCCTGTCTTGAAGAGCTAGACAATGGTATTATATCTTTTAAAATTAAACAAACAACTGATATCTTATGGATGCCCCCCAGAGATAAGAGATATAGGAAATAGATTCTATTAGAATATTGCCCAACAAAAAATGACGGCAATGAAATTGTAAGTGAGCTAATGCTGTTTAGTTTATGGTAATGAACTAAATAATACATTAACAAATGAATATACTTTACCTATTTTGAAATAATATATGCAGGAAGCATTATGCTGAAGAGCTGACAATCTGTTTTCATGTAGTTGCAGCATACAATGTGTGTTTTCAAGGCTGTGGAGCTGCTGTGTAAGTGTGAGCAATGTGTGCAGTGTGTAGTGTACATAGGCTGTGTGCGTGAGGGGAAGCCATTAGGGTAGCTGTGTACTTCCGCAAGTTAGTGTTGTAAAATGGCGCCTAATGTGTGGTACGCTGCTGTTGGTGATTTAGCGTCCTTGTTCTTGGACCTCGTCCAGCTTTTTCGGAAGATCCGTATGTGTTTGGTGGTGTTTTGCGTCCTGTAGCCTCGTTTTCATTTTTTTCAGCGGCCATTTTTTCTATCGCTTAGGTGATTTTCGGGTGTCTAAACTCTGGAATCTGGACTTAAATGGAGGTGTAACTTCACTTGCAGAGGTCCTGGGTGCCCACTCTTGCTGTTTTATGTGTTTGTTGTGTATATTTATTGTGTTTTTAATGTTTTCAGGTTCGCGCAGGTCGGCCGTTAAAGTCGTATTTTTGCGAGGTCGTAATTTTATTTTTTCGAAGTCCTGCGTCTCGTATTTGTGTGTCGTAAGTCCGTAAATGTTGTGAGGTCCGCAGTTGCTGACAAGAACCCAGTAGCAAACCCAGTTCATTGACGGTGGCTTCATAAACCCCTGCATTTGTTTTTATTATTATTTAGCATCGCCTTTGCCTTGGTGAGGGGTTTATATAGATGGGGGGATGCTGGGGTTAGTGTGGTGTTTTCATGATAGGGAATAGCATTCTGTAGTGTTGTTAGGGAGAATACTGAGGTTCAGACTTACAGTCTCCATTGAATATATTTTACACACAAACCCCTGAGTGTGAGTCACTAAGTTTTACTAGATTCTTTGTTTTGTGGGAGCCATAGAATAGCTCCTCAAATGTGCTTTTCAAAACTCCCATAGCTATGAGTCAGCCTTCTGGGAATTATTATGGGAGCCATGAGATGGGGGCCATAGTCTGTGGGAATGAGTAGCTTGGGAGGAGCTCCAGGAAAAAAAACACATTTTTAGTTATGTTTTTTCACAATATTTCAACTTTTTTAGTCAGAATAACACGATAAGTTGTCGATATTTATTATTACTACTCCCTAGTCATAAAGTGCACTATTTCAACTTTATTGGGAACCCTTTCTGAGCAGCTTATTATCTCAGCCTAAAATACAGTAAATATCAATATTTAGTGATGGTATATGTCACAACCTACAATGATGATGGAGTATAGAGGATCCTAGTCCTCTTATCTCCTGTAGGTTTTAGACCTAAGATTTGGGTGACTCAGACCAATGGACCTTCTTTGCGGATGCAAGAGCATAAGTCCCAGCTTAAGGTAGTGTGCGCTGGGAACCCTGGAAGGAAGTCAGAAACGATCTCCTCTGCCAGCATATGCCCTTGGGTCAATAATACACCTGCACACAAAGTCTTGATGAAAATTATGAACCATGTTTTATTTTAGAACAGCATATTTAACCACATCACACAAGAATGGGGGAAGTGGCTACCGTTAGCCAGCCCCAAATGACGTCTGGCCAATCATGAAGGGGAACTGTGTGTGAACCAATAGTCCCCTCCCAGGTCCGCCCACTAGGCGAGGCCAACTAATTCATTTGGGTTTTGACTCTCCAGGGCAAAGCATGTCTTTTACTCTCCTGTGCCCATGCTATGAAGGCTAAGAAGCCTTCAGGCCATCCCATTGTTTCTGGGTGCCTGCCTGTCTGCTTTCCAGCTGTGAGCTTCCCATTGTTAGTTCTATGCTGGATACTTAGCTAATGGGATTAACAGGCCTTTGGGAACAAAGAAGGCGTGGCTGTATTCAATGGCTTCCCCTCTACAATATAATGACATACTAATATAATACCATACATTCATATTTACAAATACAACACACAATGTTTCACACACATAGAACCAACACATCCCACCAGCTCCCTCACATGACACCCATTACAATGAGCCTAAACATGGAAGGGATGGGGATATGCTAAGGGGTAAACTTATAATACTTTATCCCCTAGACCACAACACAACAATATATCCATAACAAGTGGGCCCCAAACCTTTTGTTCCTCCCCATGGCAACAGCATGTGGAAGACCACCCAGCCCAAAATGGCCACCGCTGCCAGTCACAAAATGGCCCCAGCATAGTTCACACCAAATCCAATATGGCCACTGGCTGATTCATGACAATCCTTCCCCGAGCGGGCGGAGAACATCCAAGATTTTCCCAGCTACGCTGATAGTCATGAATCTGCTGGTTTGGCCCGGCCCGCTGCATGCTAGGCAAGTTCATGTCGGTGCGCACACAGTACCAAGGTGCAGAGTAAAGACCTCCACCAGCCCTTGGCCTTGCTCCCACTGTATAGAGCAAATTGCTCTTCCCATGCAACCCCCACTCAAAACAGTCCAGGATCCCATCTCTCTGTTTTTGGCAGCAGCATGGAAGTCTCTGGGGACACAGTGGGTTGCACCCATACATTCTTCTGAGGCAAAACCGTATTTTTGTGAGCCCCATAAAACAACCCCTGTCCCATAGCAACCCCTTTCCCTCCAGCCAGTCCCCACAGCTGGGCTGGGGTCTCTAAAACAGTCTCTGGGCCTATGGGATTGCAAGGGGGCAGTCCAGTACTTCCCTCAGCAAAATCATTATTGTTGGTAGCCCAATAACACAATAACTGCAGTAAAGTACATACCGGTCTGCGCTTGACTCCAGCGTCCCTGATGGAGTCCGGACTTGGATGCTCTGTTTGCTCTGGCTCCTGGAGATCTGTATCTTTGGACAGACCCTCCTGGTTTTCTTCCCCTTGGTCTGTCTGTGTTGCAGCCTGGAGAACTACGCTGTTCCCACCCAGGCTGTGCTTTGGGGCCCTCAGCTGACCCTCTTCTTCTATGGCCTTTTGCTTGGTACCCTTATCGCAGTCCTCCAGGTTTAACTGGGCCTTTGGAGCGGTGTCTGTTCCAGTGGGCCTCTGGACATTGGTTATCCAGGGTATCTCCCCACTTGGTTCACCCTCTACTATGGTGCCACACTGCACCCACGGCTCCTTTGACAAGGCTGGCAAGCTTGCTGCCCCTGTCGGGCTCTTGGTCCCCCTGGCACTCTCTTGGTGCCCATGGCACTCTTGCTGTGTGAGGCCTGGTTCCCTGTAGCTAAGAACCAGTTCCTTTCCCTCCCCACAGTCCATTACATAGCCCACCTGGGCTCTGTGCTTCCCTAGCACCTTTTGTAGCAACTCTCCTGGGGTGTCAGAGTACAGATTTTGGTTATCTGTTGTAGGCTGGGGAATCTTATCCTTCCCACCCAACCTGACCTCTACGGCCTTTTCCCCAGAGTGCATTACATAGCCCTCCCCACAGTCTCTTGGGTGGCTATCCTGAGCCACTGGCTCCATTAGCAGTTCTGGCCCATACACATTGCCTAGAACTTCTGAGGGCAGACTTAGTTCATCTGGCCCTACCTGTTGAGCAGTTACTGGGGTTTCTGCCAGGATTTGTGCTGGAAGGTAGTCCTCAGGTGAGTCCTGTTTGGAGAAACTGTGCTCTGCTAGCATTTCCTCTGGGATTAAGTCTCTTGGGGTATCAGGGGACAAACATGGGTTATCTGACCCCACCCAGGGAACATTCCCCTGGGTCTCTGGCTCTTGGAGCTGGTGATTTGGTCCCAAGCTGACTTTACCATCCCTTCTAGGCTCTGACACAGTCTCTGCATTTTTTAACGGAACGCATTCTCCATCACTATGTTCTCCCCAGACCCCTTGCACACAATCACTTCGGTACATACCATCTGTGTTGTAACGATCTGGCGACCAGTCCTCTTGACTGGGTTGTTCCCCTCTTGATGGGCAAAATGTCTCCCCATAGATCTCGTCCCACAACTCAAAATACTCCTCCTCCAGCTGCAGTTCCTGCTCAATCAGGTGTACCATTAAATTAGCCTCCATGGACCATGGTTCCAGTCCCAGACCACGACAGCGTTCCACAAACAAGTTGTTGTGCCTTTTAAAGGTTCCTATGCCCCCTTCAGGATCACCATACACAATGTCTTGGAGGCCAGAATCTATCTCCAAGCGGAAATCAAACTCCTCTCCAGGGCCACCAACTATTCTGGCGTGAAAAACGTGATATTGGTTCTCCAAGGCAACCTCTTTTCTTACTAGTACTTCCAGCCAGCCCATTAGCTCATCGTCCTGCCACAGATTCAGAATCGCCATCCATTTCTCTAGACGCAGTGTCTCTCTGTAGCCAAGTCTTTGCTGAGCTGGAGTTCTCGCTCCATTGCGCTCCTGCCAGATCCTCTGGCAATGCTGGTCTAGTACGTTGGACACCTCTTGTGCGGTCATCTTACTGGGGTATAAGTGCCTGGCTGCTTTAAACCGTCTTGTTGCTTCTTTGGTGATATCCGTCTGTTCCATTCTTGGTCTTTCTGTAGAGTCTCTCACCACTGCCAGCCAATTGTCACAACCTACAATGATGATGGAGTATAGAGGATCCTAGTCCTCTTATCTCCTGTAGGTTTCTAAGATTTGGGTGACTCAGACCAATGGACCTTCTTTGCGGATGCAAGAGCATAAGTCCCAGCTTAAGGTAGTGTGCGCTGGGAACCCTGGAAGGAAGTCAGAAACGATCTCCTCTGCCAGCATATGCCTTGGGTCAATAATACACCTGCACACAAAGTCTTGATGAAAATTATGAACCATGTTTTATTTTAGAACAGCATATTTAACCACATCACACAAGAATGGGGGAAGTGGCTACCGTTAGCCAGCCCCAAATGACATCTGGCCAATCATGAAGGGGAACTGTGTGTGAACCAATAGTCCCCTCCCAGGTCCGCCCACTAGGCGAGGCCAACTAATTCATTTGGGTTTTGACTCTCCAGGGCAAAGCATGTCTTTTACTCTCCTGTGCCCATGCTATGAAGGCTAAGAAGCCTTCAGGCCATCCCATTGTTTCTGGGTGCCTGCCTGTCTGCTTTCCAGCTGTGAGCTTCCCATTGTTAGTTCTATGCTGGATACTTAGCTAATGGGATTAACAGGCCTTTGGGAACAAAGGAGGCGTGGCTGTATTCAATGGCTTCCCCTCTACAATATAATGACATACTAATATAATACCATACATTCATATTTACAAATACAACACACAATGTTTCACACACATAAAACCAACACATCCCACCAGCTCCCTCACATGACACCCATTACAATGAGCCTAAACATGGAAGGGATGGGGATATGATAAGGGGTAAACTTATAATACTTTATCCCCTAGACCACAACACAACAATATATCCATAACAAGTGGACCCCAAACCTTTTGTTCCTCCCCATGGCAACAGCATGTGGAAGACCACCCAGCCCAAAATGGCCACCGCTGCCAGTCACAAAATGGCCCCAGCATAGTTCACACCAAATCCAATATGGCCACTGGCTGATTCATGACAGTATACACCATGTAAAGTAATTATCTATTTCTTAATAATCTATAATTGTTTCTCTATTTACATTTCAGATGATAGAGGACGTCAGCGAGAAAGAGAACATAACACAAGAGAATAATATCCAAAAGGTACTTTAATATAATAATCATTACCTTATAAAGCAGAGTTACTCCCCAAGGTTTGCACATGCTCATTCTTGTTGATTTCATGATCTTGTCTGAAAATAATATATTAAGTGCCCTATGAATTAATTAGCAGTTACTGACAATAATAACACATTAGAAACAGATAACAGGTGTTGCTGAGTGGGGGACAGGTGAACTGTAAGAAAATACATGTTTTCAATAGCATCCAATTAAGTATATACACAGTATTACTTATATATTTATACTACATTACAATACCTCTGCTGTCAATGTTTATTCTAATACTTTTTGATAGGAAATAATATAATATAAGTCCGTAGTATATTTGCTGTCAGTGAGTCATTCAATTAAAGGACTTATTTTACAGAGGACATACAGTAATTATATAAATATGTTTCCATTACATTTCATTTGGCAGAGGAGAGCAGCCATGAGGAGGAGGAGAAGGAGGACGTCCCAGAGGTACTTTATCATAACTTTGACTTCTTTATCCCATTTATGTCACTGCTGTTATCATCTCAGACAGGCAGTAATTATGTGCAATGATTCATGTTATCTACTTGTATTGGACAAGACATCCCCTCACTGTGTTCTATCTGATCACTGTCTGTGTCCATATCTGCTTGTCATGTGATCTCATTGTGAGTGTCTGATATGGCCAGAAAAAATGTCTATGTGATGAAGACTATTGTATAATACAGGTACTTATATGATACCATGTATAATACAGGCACTTACATGATATCATGTATAATACAGACACTCCATGATATCATGTATAATAGAGGCACTTACATAATATCATGTATAATACAGGCACTCCATAATATCATGTATAATACAGGCACTCCATGATATAATGTATAATACAGGCACTCCATGATATCATGTATAATACAGACACTCCATGATATCATGTATAATACAGACACTCCATGATATAATGTATAATACAGCCACTCCATAATATCATGTATAATACAGGCACTCCATGATATAATGTATAATACAGACACTCCATGATATCATGTATAATACAGACACTCCATGATATCATGTATGATACAGACACTCCATGATATCATGTATAATACAGGCACTCCATGATATCATGTATAATAGAGGCACTTACATAATATCATGTATAATACAGACACTCCATAATATCATGTATAATACAGGCACTCCATGATATCATGTATAATAGAGTCACTTACATAATATCATGTATAATACAGGCACTCCATAATATCATGTATAATACAGGCACTCCATGATATCATGTATAATACAGGCACTCCATGATATCATGTATAATAGAGGCACTTACATAATATCATGTATAATACAGGCACTCCATAATATCATGTATAATACAGGCACTCCATGATATCATGTATAATACAGACACTCCATGATATAATGTATAATACAGGCACTCCATAATATCATGTATAATACAGGCACTCCATGATATCATGTATAATACAGGCACTCCATAATATCATGTATAATACAGGCACTCCATGATATAATGTATAATACAGACACTCCATGATATCATGTATAATACAGACACTCCATGATATCATGTATAATAGAGGCACTTACATAATATCATGTATAATACAGACACTCCATAATATCATGTATAATACAGGCACTCCATGATATCATGTATAATAGAGGCACTTACATAATATCATGTATAATACAGGCACTCCATAATATCATGTATAATACAGGCACTCCATAATATCATGTATAATACAGGCACTTACATGATATCATGTATAATACAGACACTCCATGATATCATGTATAATACAGACACTCCATGATATCATGTATAATACAGGCACTCCATGATATCATGTATAATAGAGGCACTTACATAATATCATGTATAATACAGGCACTCCATAATATCATGTATAATACAGGCACTCCATGATATCATGTATAATACAGGCACTCCATGATATCATGTATAATACAGACACTCCATGATATCATGTATAATACAGACACTCCATGATATAATGTATAATACAGGCACTCCATAATATCATGTATAATACAGGCACTCCATGATATAATGTATAATACAGACACTCCATGATATCATGTATAATACAGACACTCCATGATATCATGTATAATACAGGCACTCCATGATATCATGTATAATAGAGGCACTTACATAATATCATGTATAATACAGACACTCCATAATATCATGTATAATACAGGCACTCCATGATATAATGTATAATACAGACACTCCATGATATCATGTATAATACAGGAACTTATATGATATCATGTATAATACAGACACTCCATGATATCATGTATAATACAGACACTCCATAATATCATGTATAATACAGGCACTCCATGATATCATGTATAATAGAGGCACTTACATAATATCATGTATAATACAGGCACTCCATAATATCATGTATAATACAGGCACTCCATGATATCATGTATAATACAGGCACTTACATAATATCATGTATAATACAAACACTCCATGATATCATCTATAATAGAGGCACTTACATAATATCATGTATAATACAGACACTCCATAATATCATGTATAATACAGGCACTCCATAATATCATGTATAATACAGACACTCCATAATATCATGTATAATACAGGCACTCCATGATATAATGTATAATACAGGCACTTATATGATATCATGTATAATACAGACACTCCATGATATCATGTATAATACAGGCACTCCATAATATCGTGTATAATACAGGCACTCCATGATATCATGTATAATACAGACACTCCATGATATCATGTATAATACAGACACTCCATAATATCATGTATAATACAGGCACTCCATGATATCATGTATAATACAGACACTCCATGATATCATGTATAATACAGGCACTTATATGATATCATGTATAATACAGACACTCCATGATATCATGTATAATACAGGCACTTATATGATATCATGTATAATACAGGCACTCCATAATATCATGTATAATACAGACACTCCATGATATCATGTATAATACAGACACTCCATGATATCATGTATAATACAGGCACTCCATGATATCATGTATAATAGAGGCACTTACATAATATCATGTATAATACAGGCACTCCATAATATCATGTATAATACAGACACTCCATGATATAATGTATAATACAGGCACTCCATAATATCATGTATAATACAGGCACTCCATGATATAATGTATAATACAGACACTCCATGATATCATGTATAATACAGGCACTCCATAATATCATGTATAATACAGGCACTTACATGATATCATGTATAATACAGACACTCCATGATATCATGTATAATACAGACACTCCATGATATCATGTATAATACAGGCACTCCATGATATCATGTATAATAAAGGCACTTACATAATATCATGTATAATACAGGCACTCCATAATATCATGTATAATACAGGCACTCCATGATATCATGTATAATACAGACACTCCATGATATCCTGTATAATACAGACACTCCATGATATCATGTATAATACAGACACTCCATGATATAATGTATAATACAGGCACTTACATGATATCATGTATAATACAGACACTCCATGATATCATGTATAATACAGGCACTCCATGATATCATGTATAATACAGACACTCCATGATATCATGTATAATACAGGCACTTATATGATATCATGTATAATACAGACACTCCATGATATCATGTATAATACAGGCACTTATATGATATCATGTATAATACAGGCACTCCATAATATCATGTATAATACAGGCACTCCATGATATCATGTATAATACAGACACTTCATGATATCATGTATAATACAGGCACTTATATGATATCATGTATAATACAGACACTCCATGATATCATGTATAATACAGGCACTTATATGATATCATGTATAATACAGGCACTTACATAATATCATGTATAATACAGGCACTCCCTAATATCATGTATAATACAGGCACTTACATAATATCATGTATAATACAGACACTCCATGATATCATGTATAATACAGACACTCCATAATATCATGTATAATACAGACACTCCATGATATCATGTATAATACAGGCACTCCATGATATCATGTATAATACAGGCACTCCATGATATCATGTATAATACAGACACTTATATGATATCATGTATAATACAGGCACTCCCTAATATCATGTATAATACAGACACTCCATGATATCATGTATAATACAGGCACTTATATGATATCATGTATAATACAGACACTCCATGATATCATGTATAATACAGGCACTTATATGATATCATGTATAATACAGACACTTATATGATATCATGTATAATACAGGCACTCCCTAATATCATGTATAATACAGGCACTTACATAATATCATGTATAATACAGACACTCCATGATATCATGTATAATACAGGCACTCCATGATATCATGTATAATACAGACACTCCATGATATAATGTATAATACAGGCACTTACATGATATCATGTATAATACAGACACTCCATGATATCATGTATAATACAGACACTCCATGATATCATGTATAATACAGGCACTCCATGATATAATGTATAATAGAGGCACTTACATAATATCATGTATAATACAGGCACTCCATAATATCATGTATAATACAGGCACTCCATGATATCATGTATAATACAGGCACTCCATGATATCATGTATAATACAGACACTCCATGATATCATGTATAATACAGACACTCCATGATATAATGTATAATACAGGCACTCCATAATATCATGTATAATACAGGCACTCCATGATATAATGTATAATACAGACACTCCATGATATCATGTATAATACAGGCACTCCATAATATCATGTATAATACAGGCACTTACATGATATCATGTATAATACAGACACTCCATGATATCATGTATAATACAGACACTCCATGATATCATGTATAATACAGGCACTCCATGATATCATGTATAATAGAGGCACTTACATAATATCATGTATAATACAGGCACTCCATAATATCATGTATAATACAGGCACTCCATGATATCATGTATAATACAGACACTCCATGATATCCTGTATAATACAGACACTCCATGATATCATGTATAATACAGACACTCCATGATATAATGTATAATACAGGCACTCCATAATATCATGTATAATACAGGCACTCCATGATATAATGTATAATACAGACACTCCATGATATCATGTATAATACAGACACTCCATGATATCATGTATCATACAGGCACTCCATGATATCATGTATAATAGAGGCACATACATAATATCATGTATAATACAGACACTCCATAATATAATGTATAATACAGGCACTCCATGATATCATGTATAATAGAGGCACTTACATAATATCATGTATAATACAGGCACTCCATAATATCATGTATAATACAGGCACTCCATGATATAATGTATAATACAGACACTCCATGATATCATGTATAATACAGGCACTTACATAATATCATGTATAATACAGACACTCCATAATATCATGTATAATACAGGCACTCCATGATATCATGTATAATACAGGCACTCCATAATATCATGTATAATACAGGCACTCCATGATATAATGTATAATACAGGCACTTATATGATATCATGTATAATACAGACACTCCATGATATCATGTATAATACAGGCACTCCATAATATCGTGTATAATACAGGCACTCCATGATATCATGTATAATACAGACACTCCATGATATCATGTATAATACAGACACTCCATAATATCATGTATAATACAGGCACTCCATGATATCATGTATAATACAGACACTCCATGATATCATGTATAATACAGGCACTTATATGATATCATGTATAATACAGACACTCCATGATATCATGTATAATACAGGCACTTATATGATATCATGTATAATACAGGCACTCCATAATATCATGTATAATACAGGCACTCCATGATATCATGTATAATACAGACACTCCATGATATCATGTATAATACAGGCACTTATATGATATCATGTATAATACAGACACTCCATGATTTCATGTATAATACAGACACTTATATGATATCATGTATAATACAGGCACTTACATAATATCATGTATAATACAGACACTCCATGATATCATGTATAATACAGACACTCCATAATATCATGTATAATACAGACACTCCATGATATCATGTATAATATAGGCACTCCATGATATCATGTATAATACAGGCACTCCATGATATCATGTATAATACAGACACTTATATGATATCATGTATAATACAGGCACTCCCTAATATCATGTATAATACAGACACTCCATGATATCATGTATAATACAGACACTCCATGATATCATGTATAATACAGGCACTTATATGATATCATGTATAATACAGACACTTATATGATATCATGTATAATACAGGCACTCCCTAATATCATGTATAATACAGGCACTTACATAATATCATGTATAATACAGACACTCCATGATATCATGTATAATACAGACACTCCATAATATCATGTATAATACAGACACTCCATGATATCATGTATAATACAGGCACTCCATGATATCATGTATAATACAGGCACTCCATGATATCATGTATAATACAGACACTTATATGATATCATGTATAATACAGGCACTCCCTAATATCATGTATAATACAGGCACTCCATGATATCATGTATAATACAGGCACTTATATGATATCATGTATAATACAGACACTCCATGATATCATGTATAATACAGACACTTATATGATATCATGTATAATAGAGGCACTCCCTAATATCATGTATAATACAGGCACTCCCTAATATCTTGTATAATACAGGCACTCCATGATATCATGTATAATACAGACACTCCATAATATCATGTATAATACAGACACTCCATGATACCATGTATAATACAGACACTCCATAATATTATGTATAATACAGACACTTATATGATATCATGTATAATACAGGCACTTACATAATATCATGTATAATATAATACAGACACTTATATGATATCATGTATAATACAGGCACTTACATAATATCATGTATAATATAATACAGACACTCCATGATATCATGTATAATACAGACACTTACATAATATCATATATAATACAGGCACTTACATAATATCATGTATAATACAGACACTCCATGATATCATGTATAATACAGACACTCCATAATATCATGTATAATACAGACACTCCATAATATCATGTATAATACAGACACTCCATGATATCATGTATAATACAGACACTCCATAATATCATGTATAATACAGGGACTCCATGATATCATGTATAATACAGACACTCTATGATATCATGTATAATACAGGCACTCCATGATATCATGTGTAATACAGGGACTCCATGATATCATGTATAATGGAGACACTCCATGATATCATGTATAATACAGGTACTTATATGATATCATGTATAATACAGGCACTCCATGATATCATGTATAATACAGACACTCTATGATATCATGTATAATACAGGCACTTATATGATATCATGTATAATACAGGCACTTATATGATATCATGTATAATACAGGCACTCCATGATATCATGTCAAATTTAGTTACTCCCTTTATATGAAATTGAGATATAAGTGAGAGAGTTGGATAGAAAGGAAATAGAGGAATGGAGAAGGAGAGGGATAGAGAGAGGAACCACAGAGAGAGGGATAGATAGATGGAGAGCGAGAGAGCGGGATCTATCCCTCTCTACCCCTTTCCCTCTCTCTACCCCGATCTCTCTATCCATTTCTCACCCTTTCTATATCTTTTCTCCTTCTCCTCATCCCTCCCTCTCTAGCCTTCTCTCCTCCTCTTCATCCCTCTCTTTCACCCTCTATCTTACCCTTTTTTTTTTTTTTCATAACTTTCTCCATCTATCTCAACCTTTTTCTCGCTCTCTCTATCCCTCTATCCATTCCTCTCTGTCCATCTCTATCCATCCTGTCTCCATCTCTATGCATCTTTTCCTCTCTAAATGGATGGCCTCTGAGGGAGCTGCTGCCTTTTTAAGAAGAGAGGCCTTCCTGCGTCTCCTGGCTGGCTCCACCGGACCCACTCTGGCTTCTGCAAAGTCAGCCTATGTGAGCAGAGATTCCTTCCTATGTCTCTTGGCTGGCACCTCTTGACCACATCCTGCTCCTGCAAAACTGCCCTTTCTAAGAAGATAGGCCTTCCTTCTTATCCTAACCTTCTCCTCCTGATCCACTCTGACTTCTGCAAAACTGCCCCTTTCTGAGAAGAGAGGCATTCCTACATCTCCTGCTTGGCTACTCCTGACCCACTCTTGCCAACCCACCCCGTTAAGAGAAGAGAGGCCTTCCTGTGTTTCCTGGCGCCTCCTGCAACCACACTTTTTTAAGAAGAGACGCCTTCTTATCATCTCCTGGCTCCTCCTGACCCACTCTGGCACCTCTTCCTGTCCTCACTTAGTGAATCTTTGACTTGGACTAGAACCTGGCTCCTCTTAAGTTCTCTTGCACTCGCTGACTTAGTGACCTGGCCTTACTTCTGCCATCCCATCCCATGTCCCCTGTAACACCTTGCTTCTTCTTTCTTGAAAACATCTTTAGAAAGGTATAGCTACATATTAGCATATTTATTATATTGTTTGGTATTATAGTTAGAAAAATAAATAATTAAGTCAGTATATCAGTTTAAGAAATAAATTAATTTAAAATGAACGTCTCATGTATTATTTCATTTGTTACATGTAACATACTGTAGTGTAAAGCAGTATCTGTTATTACTTAAGAATAGTAGATTTTGTAGAGAGATTGGAGATGAGCATAACACAATCTATCACGTCTCATTACACAGGTCACTATAATCAGAGCATCATGTTGCGCCTCCATAAATCCAGTGCTGACAATGCATAGTCCCTTTTTTATAAATTAGAAAACACATTTATTGTCTGACAAGGTAAATAGTACACCTTTGTCACGTGGTTGTGACTATTTTTTATAAATTATTAGGTTTCCTTTACTATTTTACATGGATTGTTGTGTGTACATTAGTCATGGTCATGTGATTAATTATATAGGTTAAGGAAGATCCCTGCAATTTATCAAATAAAGATGATTCACATTTTTTAGCCAGTGACCCCCGCACATGGATGACGGCCGTTTGTTATCTCACTACCTCATGTCACTTGGAGCACTGGTGCTATTAGCTAAATGTTTGGTGCTATAACCTATTGTATTGTACTTTACATGACAGATATTACTCCTGATTACTGATAGGAGGTCCCATTGCTTGTAATAATTTAATGTACGCAGCTCCTTTAGTGAATGAGTTGTCAGCTATTCTGCTATTTGGAAGAGTTTTTTTGAGAGGTCATCAGGGTTATATTACATGGAAATCTAATTTAATTTAGGTTTATTATTTATTATTTCATTGACAGGAAGCTAGGTAAATGAATTTATAACTGAGAGAGAGAAATACATAGTGGACAAAAGAGCAATAGAAGTCCTCCACCATACTTTAGTACAGCAAATAAATATAAACATTTTTGTTCACATTTGAACATCTGAAACAAATTAAAAAACTTCTTCCATGGCCATAATTCTGAAAAATACACTGCATTCTGGGAACCTTGGCAGGGACATGCGCATGCGATGTGAGAGCTGGACCATAAAGAAGTCTGAGCGCCTAAGAATTTATGAATTTGAATTGTGGTTTTGGCAAAAACTACTTAGAGTCGCTTGGTCTGCAAGAAGATCCAATAATGCAGTACAGTGTTCACTAGAAGGTATGATCATGAGACTGAAGCTCAAATATTTTGGCCTTGTCATGAGAAGACATGAGAAGATTCCCTAGAGAAGACACTTTCTTCATTGATTTTTCCCATCAAGTATTTTACAAGTTTCTTGAGCTCCGAAAACTATTCAATTCCAAATAACCTAAAATACTTGGCTCTCACCACTCCTAAAATACCTGTTTTTAAAGAAAATATTGTGAGTACTCCAGAGCACTCGCAAAGGCATAAAAATGGTTTTAAAAATGAACATATGAAGTACTATGGAGGTCCATCAGGAACCGACACTAATAAATCAAAATATTAAAGCTAAATATAAACTATTAAAAATAAAAAAGACATTAATTACATAAACTAAAAAAACTACAATATTTTAAATAAAAAGCACTAATTTAATCAAATTTCCAAAAAAACGACCTAAAATGACCAAAAAGAAAAAAAACACAATGATAGTGAAAAAGACTTAGAAAAAATAGAATTCCAAATAAAATAATAATAATAAAAAAAAAAGATTTGTCTGCTGTCCGTGCTGCACAAGGAGTATACTTGGGGTATAAGCTGGTGGTCATAATAATGTGACTGGACCGTGAATCTATTTATCGTGGTTTCCCAATACTTATGGTTTTATTACACATGGGTTGTGTAAAGTCCTCCCCTAGACTTTATACCCAGACTGCACAGATTTAGACCTGTAGATTTCCTGAGACATTTTTCAAGTAAGTAAAGCTGAGTGGCTGTTTTTCCCTACAGAACCAGCATTAAAAATGTAAATGATAGGTCTCTGTACACTGTACTTATTTGTAGTATACTCACTTCTATAATTAAACAACCATTGTGTTCATACATATAAAATATACTCTTTCAAAGAACTTCACTCGAAAATAGACCTGTTTGTAGAACATAATAATCCAGCCACTAATTTATTAAATGTTTATGTCATTACACTGCCGAGGAATCTACCATTTCAATTGTTAGTTTCCTACTTCCTAAGGTGGGAGAAGGCCTTGAATACAGAGAAGAAGTTGTATCTGCACAAAAAGAACCATGCAGTAACAACTTCCAGTGCTCTCATTAGTACTAGTGCAAACCCCCTTTTTTTTTCTTTTTTACCCCAGGGACATATTTAAGGAAGCAAAGCCCCTGGATACCTGTGCCAATTTTGATAGTGATCCATCTGTGCCTTAGAGGCTAGTAAGGTCTATCCTAGTTGCCCCCCCTAAGGCCCAACGAGAAGGCTCAAGGGTTGAAAAGACCAGTGCAAAGCAGAAAAGGTGGAATATATGAGGATATAGGTCTTGAGGAAAGTAAACCAAGGTGAATGGAACTGGAAGAAATCTCATTTGGAAGATGCTTCTACTGAAATGGATGATATGAGTTCCTGTGGTTGTTCAGTCCTGATGGTGAATAGAACTGGGAGAAATGTCAGCTGTAGATGTTTCTACTGAAATGGATGGCATGAGGCCCAGTGACATTGGCTGAGACCCTGCAGAGGTGACTGCTCTGTCCTTGTGAGGAATAGAACCCAGAAAAAATGTCAGTTAGTAGATGATTCTGCTAAAACTGATGGTATGAGGTCCAGTGATTTTTTTGGCTTGATGGTGAATAGAACTGGGAGAAATGTCAGCTGTAGATGTTTCTACTGAAATGGATGGCATGAGGCCCAGTGACATTGACTGAGCACCTGCAAAAGTGACTGCTCACTACTGATGGTGAATGGAAATGGGAGAAATGCTAAATACTTCTGCTGAAATGGATAATAATACCTAGTAGTATTGAGTGAGCCCCAAATATGATATTTCTTGCTTTTGGACATTTCTATAATATATAATATAATCAAACATCTGCTACCCACAAACCACATTTTACTCCGTAACCCAGTCAAGAAAACAGAGGCCTCTGATTATTTTCTTATTATTAGATTTTATTTATACAAAACGTGGGTCAGCAACAAAAAACATCCAAAATGGCTGATGCTGACTGACTGACAGAAATATAAACAAACTTAGGGCCCTATTAAATTCCAGCCTCGTAAATAAGAGGCTTCTACTTAAGCCCTACGTACTGCAAAGTTTCTCTAACTTACAATGCTATTAAATTAGCCCTGCTGCGAGCAACGTGTGAGCTACGCAGCAGGGCCGTACGTATCTACACTGCGTAAATGTACATGAGGAGTGACAGCCTGCGAGATGATATCGCAGGCTCCCACTCCTCATCAAGTGCTGCGGGGGTCCTAAAAGGGACCTCCGCGGCAGTCCCCCACATAAGCATTGCCGTGGGGGGGTACTCCAAACCCCCCCCAGGCACCTAAAATGAACCCCCCCTCAATGCGGGGGTCCCTGTCGGGACCCCCGAAGTGTCCTCACATGAACACCTTGCTGCAGGGGTCCATAGGAACCCCCGCAGCCCCCACACATTAACCCCTTGCAGCGGGGGTCCCCGATCGGCACTGATCAGGCCCCCGCTGCATTTAAAACTTTTAAATTCCCCGCCGCGGCTCCTTAAAGGGGCCGCGGCACACTATTAGCCAATCCCGGCCGCGGCACTTAAAATTAACCCCCCTCTATGCTGGGGGTCCCCATCGGGACCCCCGAAGTGTCCCCACATAAACCCATTGCAGGGGGGGTCCCCGATCTGCATAGATCAGGCCCCCCGCTGCATTTAAAACTTTTAAATTCCCCGCCGCGGCTCCTTAAAGGGACCGCGGCACACTATTAGCCAATCCCGGCCGCGGCACTTAAAATTAACCCCCCTCTATGCTGGGGGTCCCCATCGGGACCCCCGAAGTGTCCCCATATAAACCCCCTGCAGCGGGGGGCCCCGATCGGCACCGATCGTGACCCTGCTGCAATTCAATTTTAAATTTCCCGCCTCGCGGGTCCTCAAAGGACCGTAAAGGTCCTGAAAGGACTCGCACTAAAAATAATAACCCCAGGCAACTATAATTACCCCATTAACTCATGATGGTCAATCCAGACCACCATAAGGCCTAAATTAACCCATTAACTCATGGTGGTCAATCCAGACCACCATAAGACCTAAATTAACCCATTAACTCAAGATGGTCAATCCAGACCACCATAAGGCCTAAATTAACCCATTAACTCATGATGGTCAATCCAGACCACCATAAGGCCTAAATTAACCCATTAACTCATGGTGGTCAATCCAGACCACCATAAGACCTAAATTAACCCATTAACTCATGATGGTCAATCCAGACCACCATAAGGCCTAAATTAACCCATTAACTCATGATGGTCAATCCAGACCACCATAAGGCCTAAATTAACCCATTAACTCATGGTGGTCAATCCAGACCACCATAAGACCTTAATTACCCCATTAACTCATGGTGGTCAATCCAGACCACCATAAGACCTTAATTACCCCATTAACTCATGATGGTCAATCCAGACCACCATAAGGCCTAAATTAACCCATTAACTCATGGTGGTCAATCCAGACCACCATAAGACCTTAATTACCCCATTAACTCATGATGGTCAATACAGACCAGCATAAGGCTCTATTTAACCCCATCAGTCCCATAAGGGTATATTATTACCATTATGGGCCTGTTACAACCCAACATTAACCACATAAGTGCCATGATGGTCCTCAAGGACCATCATGACACTAACTACAAACACTACACTATAACCCCCAATAAACCATTTAATCTAAACTAACCCCCCTCTACACTAATCTATTAACACTTACACTACCTACCTACACTACCTACCCCCTAATAAACCTCCCCAACACTCTAATTACAAAAAACAAAAAACCTACAGTACAAAAAACAAAAAAACCTACAGTACAGAAAACAAAAAAAAATTACACACCTGAAAAGGAAAGACAGATAAACACAATACAATAATACATATAATACATTACATACATTACATACAATACATGACATTACATATAATATATTAAATATAATATATTAAATATAATATATTACATATAATACATTACATACATTACATACAATACATGACATTACATATAATATATTAAATATAATATATTAAATATAATATATTACATATAATACATTACATACATTACATACAATACATGACATTACATATAATATATTAAATATAATATATTAAATATAATATATTACATATAATACATTACATACATTACATACAATACATGACATTACATATAATATATTAAATATAATATATTAAATATAATATATTACATATAATATATTACATATAGTCCTAATCAAATACCCCCTATCTATCTAACATACAATCTATTTAATTTAAAATAAATCCTAACTATATCAAATACATCCCCCTATCTATCTAATATACAAAAAATCCTAACTACATACACAGACCCTTATTCTAAAATAAAATAAAATAATTACAGTCCTAACTACATACACAGACCCTAATTCTAAGCTAAAATCAATAAATTAAGACCACTTACCTTTAAGATGTTGCTTCAGATCACTAACCTATGGGTCAAACAAAAAAAAAAATTAGTACAAAACATTAACATCAAATAAATAAACATTATATACATTCTACATATTCAACTCACCTTTACAGCATGTCCAGTCACTGTTAAGCTCTTCCGGCGCGGCCCTGTTAAAAAAAAAAAACACAATACATGAATACATGAATACAATATATAAACAATAAATAAAATACACAAATAAACATCTAAATATACATTTAACTTACCTCCCCGCGATGTCCCCGGCCTTCTCTCCTTCAGCCCCGGCTGGGCCGCGGAACCATCCGTGCTCTAAAAAAAAAAAAGAAAAAAAACTAACGGAGGTCTGCACTGGCAGACCTCCCCGACGCTACTGAACCTCCCGGAGTCGTTTCCGGGAGGAAATTGGCATTGTCGGCTTGTGATTGGCTGAAAAAGCTGTCAGCCAATCAAAAGTCGTCAATGTAGGAGCCAATCAGGATGCGCAGATGTCTTCTACCAATCACTCCGTGGGGGTGTATCCCATAGTGATTGGCTGAAGGCATCTGAGCGTTGTGATTGGTTCCCATAAAGATAGACAAGTGTTTTAGCCAATCAGGGTGGGATATTGGGGTGTATCCCATCCTGATTGGCTCACACATTGACGACTTTTGATTGGCTGAAATTGATAGACAGCTTTTTCAGCCAATCACAAGCCGCCAATGCCAATTTCCTCCCGGAAACGACTCCGGGAGGTTCAGTAGCGTCGGGGAGGTCTGCCAGTGCAGACCTCCGTTAGTTTTTTTTCTTTTTTTTTTTTAGAGCGCGGATGGTTCCGCGGCCCAGCCGGGGCTGAAGGAGAGAAGGCCGGGGACATCGCGGGGAGGTAAGTTAAATGTATATTTAGATGTTTATTTGTGTATTTTATTTATTGTTTATATATTGTATTCATGTATTCATGTATTGTGTTTTTTTTTTTTAACAGGGCCGCGCCGGAAGAGCTTAACAGTGACTGGACATGCTGTAAAGGTGAGTTGAATATGTAGAATGTATATAATGTTTATTTATTTGATGTTAATGTTTTGTACTAATTTTTTTTTTTGTTTGACCCATAGGTTAGTGATCTGAAGCAACATCTTAAAGGTAAGTGGTCTTAATTTATTGATTTTAGCTTAGAATTAGGGTCTGTGTATGTAGTTAGGACTGTAATTATTTTATTTTATTTTAGAATAAGGGTCTGTGTATGTAGTTAGGATTTTTTGTATATTAGATAGATAGGGGGATGTATTTGATATAGTTAGGATTTATTTTAAATTAAATAGATTGTATGTTAGATAGATAGGGGGTATTTGATTAGGACTATATGTAATATATTATATGTAATATATTATATTTAATATATTATATTTAATATATTATATGTAATGTCATGTATTGTATGTAATGTATGTAATGTATTATATGTAATATATTATATTTAATATATTATATTTAATATATTATATGTAATGTCATGTATTGTATGTAATGTATGTAATGTATTATATGTAATATATTATATTTAATATATTATATTTAATATATTATATGTAATGTCATGTATTGTATGTAATGTATGTAATGTATTATATGTATTATTGTATTGTGTTTATCTGTCTTTCCTTTTCAGGTGTGTAATTTTTTTTTGTTTTCTGTACTGTAGGTTTTTTTGTTTTTTGTACTGTAGGTTTTTTGTTTTTTGTAATTAGAGTGTTGGGGAGGTTTATTAGGGGGTAGGTAGTGTAGGTAGGTAGTGTAAGTGTTAATAGATTAGTGTAGAGGGGGGTTAGTTTAGATTAAATGGTTTATTGGGGGTTATAGTGTAGTGTTTGTAGTTAGTGTCATGATGGTCCTTGAGGACCATCATGGCACTTATGTGGTTAATGTTGGGTTGTAACAGGCCCATAATGGTAATAATATACCCTTATGGGACTGATGGGGTTAAATAGAGCCTTATGCTGGTCTGTATTGACCATCATGAGTTAATGGGTTAATTTAGGCCTTATGCTGGTCTGTATTGACCATCATGAGTTAATGGGTTAATTTAGGCCTTATGCTGGTCTGGATTGACCATCATGAGTTAATGGGTTAATTTAGGCCTTATGCTGGTCTGTATTGACCATCATGAGTTAATGGGTTAATTTAGGCCTTATGGTGGTCTGGATTGACCATCATGAGTTAATGGGTTAATTTAGGTCTTATGGTGGTCTGGATTGACCATCATGAGTTAATGGGTTAATTTAGGTCTTATGGTGGTCTGGATTGACCACCATGAGTTAATGGGTTAATTTAGGCCTTATGGTGGTCTGGATTGACCATCATGAGTTAATGGGTTAATTTAGGTCTTATGGTGGTCTGGATTGACCACCATGAGTTAATGGGTTAATTTAGGCCTTATGGTGGTCTGGATTGACCATCATGAGTTAATGGGGTAATTAAGGTCTTATGGTGGTCTGGATTGACCATCATGAGTTAATGGGTTAATTTAGGCCTTATGCTGGTCTGTATTGACCATCATGAGTTAATGGGTTAATTTAGGCCTTATGCTGGTCTGTATTGACCATCATGAGTTAATGGGTTAATTTAGGCCTTATGGTGGTCTGGATTGACCATCATGAGTTAATGGGGTAATTATAGTTGCCTGGGGTTATTATTTTTAGTGCGAGTCCTTTCAGGACCTTTACGGTCCTTTGAGGACCCGCGAGGCGGGAAATTTAAAATTGAATTGCAGCAGGGTCACGATCGGTGCCGATCGGGGCCCCCCGCTGCAGGGGGTTTATATGGGGACACTTCGGGGGTCCCGATGGGGACCCCCAGCATAGAGGGGGGTTAATTTTAAGTGCCGCGGCCGGGATTGGCTAATAGTGTGCCGCGGTCCCTTTAAGGAGCCGCGGCGGGGAATTTAAAAGTTTTAAATGCAGCGGGGGGCCTGATCTATGCAGATCGGGGACCCCCCCTGCAATGGGTTTATGTGGGGACACTTCGGGGGTCCCGATGGGGACCCCCAGCATAGAGGGGGGTTAATTTTAAGTGCCGCGGCCGGGATTGGCTAATAGTGTGCCGCGGTCCCTTTAAGGAGCCGCGGCGGGGAATTTAAAAGTTTTAAATGCAGCGGGGGGCCTGATCTATGCAGATCGGGGACCCCCGCTGCAAGGGGTTAATGTGGGGGTGCTGCAGGGGTCCTGATAGAGACCCCTGCAGCATGGGGATGTGTATAGGGTGCAGGGGGGAGCCTCACGCTGCTGTCTCGGGCTGTTCCGAGGCAGCACGTAGAGGCTTTCGGATCCCTTGCGTGGACTTTTTGTCCACGTAGGGATTCTTACGATATGCGAGACTCGTGCATAGATTTAAGGCTACGTAGCTCTCTCGGAGCCTATTCTCGGCCATTTTCTCGCAGTCATATCGTAAAGCAGGCTGCGAGAGATTCGGTTCTCGCAAACAGCAGGAAAACTGCCTTTTGCGAGCACCGAGAGAACTACGAGGGAGAATTTAATAGGGCCCTTAGCTTTTTATAGTACATTACATAAAAGAACCTTTTATAACCCATGTTACCTTTTAGAAAAATGACACATCCCAGCAACAGCCAATAAACAATTATTTATATTAGGTGGTCCAATAAAAATGAAGACATGCCGTTTGCACATGTTAAGCATACATCACACTAGATAAGTACAACACATTCAAGTTGCAAGTTCTGCACATAGTTCAGATATGACATCCTGATCATCCTTGAGCTATACTCTTGTGTACTACCAAAATACATATTGTTTAGACTAAAATAATTGTTTATGGCTTCTATTGAAATTGATAAATCATCGGACATGCAGATTTAACTGTTTCATACCTTATGTCCTGCAATGGAAAAATAATCTTTCAGAGCTATAATTCACAAGGGCTAAAAAAGTGATAAATGCTATATGTATACACTAAATAATGTATGGATATTTGTATTTTACCACCACACTCCCACCTATGACAATGGAAATTGTCATTAAAAGGAAGAATACAAATATGGCAGGGTGTAATCTTAATATAAATTTCACACATATAGCTAAACAACATAAAAAAAGTTAAACTTATTAGGAAGTAGAGGTAAGGTCTTCAGACTGGCATTGAAAGAGACTCAAGGTCCCTAAAAAATTCAGTCAGATTAGTTTCCTACAACATGGAGATATTACATTACATCTCATGCAGTACTTTGCACTTTTTACCTTTAAACCTTCCTAACAAGTACTTTGCAAAACAAAAACATAATTATATATAGAAACAATAAAATACATATTATAATTTATCCGAGTCCGATATGTAAAATAAATAATTTATAATAGTCCGATATGTAAAAAAAAACACAATAATGCAAACAAAATGTCCTCACTTAATTATCCAACCAATTACAAATAACCAGACCATAGAACCAATTTCCCTTTATACTTATTGTCTTATGAGGCATTGAGATGATAGATGTAATTTAATAACCAATAACGTTTGCACTGATATTGCTAATAACACAGAGTGCATGCATGATATCTTCTTCTTTCCCTGATTACTATTCCTTATCAGTTGTAAGTACATACTAGATCCTAGCATGCTGATAGCATAATGTGCAGAAGTGTTAGAAGCTGAAGGAGAGTAAAAAGAAAGAGAGGTATAGGAAAGAGCAGAAAAAGTAAAACTCACAAAACAATAAAGACATATGCTCAGACAAACTTCATACAGACCCAGTCTTACATATCACACTTAGGCAGGTCCCTCTTTGTCCATACGGTAAACAGGTGGATCACATGCTTCTGGATGGTGAGATACTGTGGTCAAAGCAATAGGTCATCATGTGCAGATATTGAGGCACAGGACAAGGAGTATGTGGCTTTCTCACAGATCTTTACATCTTTTATCTTTGTCAGCAGATATATGTATTAGCATATGGTCATGTTAAAGAACAAGAGTTTGACCTTTCCGCTTTTCTTGGGTCCAGACAAGATTTCTGTCTGAGCTTTGTCTATAGTCAGCAAACTCTGTGTCTGTTTCTTCATCTGTTATATTCTGTTGTCATCAGGATAGGCACTTGGTGAGACTTTCTCTCATCATATATCAGAGCATGCTTGTCTTTTCTTTTGTTTTTACTGGTATCCACTCGCTGTCATCTTCTTCTGGAGTAGGCAAGTTTGCCAAAAATCCAACATACAAGATCTATCATACAATAAATATTCATACATCTATCAACTAGATATCCTCTCATTATATATACCTACCCTAATGTTTTCTTTAACTGTAAGTTAAATTTAACATATGCATAACTTTATAATAAACAATGGGTGGTATGAACTAAAATCAATCAATCAAGTGAAAATGTAAATCATGCAAAGCTAATAAACATATGGAATACTTGTAAAGGATATAAGCAACCATTTTTTTCTACTCCTGCTAAAGCAGCAAAAATTATCATTAGGACAGTTTCAATACTACTAATTAAGTGATAAGACATTACTTGATTTTTCCTGTAATAGGTTGTATATTTGTATAAGGAATTTACTAATTATATAACTGTTAATATACATTTACTAATAAAGCTCTAAAAATCTGTTCTTAACTCATAATGTAATCCACCTCTTATCATATTCCTTTATTAGAGGCCTAGAAATACCTTGAAAATATTTTCCCAATTCTCTACTCATTTTCACCATGACCATCATCTGAGCTAGGGATTGGCCAGGACGAATAACTGTCACAATATCACAGTATTTCTCCAACATGGAAAAACAAAACATAACACACAGAAATAAAACAGAATTGGTATGATAAGGTTCTTTAGCCAGATAAGATATCATACAGTGATTTCTAGAATGGAAACTCAGGAATACTAGTTCCTATGGTATTTGCTACCAAATGTCTAATTAATGTATGAACATATGTTAGGATACATGTTTGTGATAAAAAAGGGTTACTTTATTGAAACTGGGGTAACAACGGCGTATTAAAAACACATATAAAAAAAATCCAGGATTGGAACATAAGGTTAAAAAAGAGGCTAAATTGTGTGAGATAAATTAACCACTAGAATGGTATTGTTTGACTCTTAATAGAGGGGTATTTTAATCTCTTCTGTTGCTTATGTGTCAGGATATAGATGATTAAACCTGGTGTGTGGTCCTCCTAATAAAGTCCTTAAAGGGATATATCACAATTCCTACTGGCCTTTAGACAGTGCAATAGGAAGAAAATAACAGAAAAATAGCCGGGAGACTGCACTGGGTAGTACCCCCAGCACTATCTGTGTATCTGTAAACTCTTTCTGCTGAGTGGGTCAATATTATGAAGTGCTATATCTCTGGAAGGTATAGTGGCTCTTATCTTTATCTGAGTTTTTTACCAGTATATGGTTAATAAACTCTTTTCAAATTTTTGGAGTACAGGTAGCTCACCTGTTTGATAGGTGATTGTGCTCTAGTTCTTATCTCTTATAAAGGTCCCTACTGGGAAATTGCAGCCATCATATAAGCTCTCAATGAGCTCTCAATGACCAGACTGCCTTGATAAAAGCCAACTACCTGTTATATGAGAGTCTGTACTCTATAAATAATAAATCCTTCCATTGCAGCACTTATATGACCTTTCACTCAATTGGATAAGGACAGGGAGGGTAACCATAAACACTCCACACATGCACTCAGTATAGAAAACGCCAGCGTGTCCTGAACGTAGGGACAAGCTGCGTCATCAAAAGCAGACGCGTTTCAACGTCATCAGACGTCTTCTTCAAGGGTAAGCCTGCTGAGGCAGTTGGAGCCCTTTTTAAAGTGTGAGCAGGAGGGAGCATCAGACGGCTATGACGGGCTGCTCCGAGACAGCACGTATAGGCTTTAGGATCCCTTGCGGGCACTTTTTTGTGCCCGTAGGGATTCTTCTGAGGTGTTAGGCTCACCTCATAGATTTATGGCTGCGTGTTACTAGCTCTCCCGGAGCCTATTCTTGTCCGTTTTTGGCATCTCGCAAAGGAGGCAGCGAGGGACATATTGAGGAATTGGTCCTCGCAAACAGCAAAAAACTGTCTTTTGCGAGGACCGAGGGAACTATTAATGAGGCTGTAGATTTCCTAAGGCCAAAGTATTGACGATAATTACTAGTAATTGAGAAATAACAACACAATGACGCAATCAGTAATACCCATTAAATGTAGCACAGTAAAAAAAAACAGTAGGCTAATGACCCAAAAGAGACTGAAATATACTAAAATATAACTTTTATTTTATACAATTAAACATTTTTAGTATGTGTAAGATTACGTTTTTGAATTTCTAATGCTGGGACACTCTTAGCTTCTTCATTTTCTCAGAAGTGTTCTCTTAAGTGCCTTTTAATGATCTGCTCTGCTTTTTTCTCTGCTTTTGCGGTAGAACACCTAAGGATTTGTCTGACTATGGCCACTCATAGAGCCTTACGAGAACACTTAAGTTGCCATTAAGCTCTTAGGGAAGCCATGTAATCTCAGTTTAGGTAAAATCTCATACGTTCATACGTAGTGATCACCCATAAGGAACCCACGGCTACACGGAGTTAAGGATCAGTCGGATTTGACCGGGCTAGGCATAGATGAACTTCGATAGGAAGGGGTTAAGGTGGGAAAATAGGTAGGAGGGTTATGACATTATGGCTGGTTATATATTATAGGGCAGCCATTTTAGTCAGTAGAGGGCAGACTTGTATACTCACCCATCAGCCGTAATTTGAATAGCAGGTATAGGTGCAGATTAAAAGGAGGACATTTGTCACAGCTAGTTGGGTTGGCGGGGGTGCTTGGCGACAGTGGGTAATAGCAGCAGGATAAGGTCTTGTGGTGGGAGCAGTTAGGGGCACAGGGTTCGGTTGTACTTTAGTTGAGTCGTGCAAGCATCTGTTCGTTATTGGTGATTATTATGTTATTATTTATGGTATTATTTATTCAGTTGTTTGGTAAATAAGTAAAAAGGATAAGACTAATAAAGAGGCTTTGGCAGTTTAAACCCAACCTGAGAGTATGTGTCTTTATTATGGTGTTAAGCATAAGGGAATCTATATTGACTACGCTTAGGTCAAGGGTTTGCTGCAGGGGGAATGTAATAGCTATGTGGACCCCTACTCAGAAAGTTCACTTGTAATATTTCCTGTGGGAGCCAGAGAGCTCCTGATACCCCTCTTCTCTGTCTTTGTTTGGTTCCTCTATTTACTTGATGGTAACATATTTTTTTAGATTATTGTTACCATCATTATTTCTGCAAAGCTGACATTTTATTAATAAGGTAAAGCCCAAAACCTTTTAATTTACTCTATAATGTATTAATTTGTGTTGAAATCATTGATGTTTGTTTTTAGTTAAATCTTTATTTAAGATTTTCAAAGTGTTTATAATTTGACAAACATATACAAAAAGCTCCCTCTGGCAAAAATGTCTTACAAAGTTATAAGAAGATGTAAGATAATGGATAGTGATAGTTACTAGTGGGATATTTTCCCCATGTTAATGATAAGAGTAGACAGGATTATGTTATTATATGGTAATAAACCTGGGCCGATTAGTGGTCAGAGTGTTTAAATTAACTATTCAAAAAGTTAGAGAGACAGAGAAAGACACCTTTAAATCTGACCAATTAATAATATAATCATTTTATGTAGATTGAGATAAATTAGGGAAACAAGGACCAGTAAAGTATGAGTTCATATAAAATTTAAATTTTATTTAGATTCATTAAAAATTAGTTATACATGATAAAAAAAATGCATTAAATCAAAAATAACAAATTAGCATTCTGTCCCACATTGAATGTCAAATATCATGTATATAGGTAATGCGGTGCAGAGAAATATACGACTGTTCTAATGATTGCGTATTTCAGTAACGTATAAGTCCACAGTACTCAGTAGTTAGCAAAGCATAAGAGATTAGAACCTCTGGTATATAGGATTGGACACCAGTAAAGGTGAGTCTCTCAAGAGCAGATTATTTGTTAGTGTCAGTAATGCTGCAATACTTCATATGCCTTCCTATGTACCTTCATGCAGTGATTATATACACACAATAATAAGATCCTATCTAGAGCACATGTACAGGTATAAATGGTTGTAGGTTAGGAACAGATGGTGAGTTGGTGTATAATACAGTAGGTGATAGTTGCTATTTAAAGGAAATAGGTACATTTATGTGGTACCAAAAGGGGGCAATACATCCCTTGTGTCACAAACTGTTGAGGATGAGGGATAGTTCAGGTATAACTTCTTAAGCAATCCATCATATTCACATATACTCAGAATATCTGTTGGTTCAGAGCTATCAGAGTGAAAGTCACATTTCAAAGCAACTTTTACTTTTCTTCGCAGATTCTTCTTGAGTTGGATTTAATTTTTCATCTTGCAGCTTTCCATACTTAGATGGAGTCTTTACTGAATAACTCTTTTGTGGCGTATATATTGGGGTTCTTGATGTTGTCAGAACTTTTGATGAATAAAATCCAATCTTATATGGGTATTATAAGCTAATATAATATTCTCTTTATTAACCTTTCTTTTTATAACCAATGTATTCATATTTTATATGCACTATACAGTTATATAAGACCAAGAACAAGGAGAAAAACACATAGACACACTTTGATTGTTATTATTATTATTATTATTATTTTTATTTATATTGTGCCAACATATTCCGTAGCGATGTACAGGGGTTGAGTACATAGCAGAAAACAAATTAAACACCTTGTAAAGAATGGAGGGCCCTGTTTTTGAGCAAAAAATCAAATGTACATAGAGCTTGTTTCCAAAGCACTGAGACAAGATTGAAAACTCACAAACTTACAATCTAAGGGTATTTTGATGAACTTCTTAAGACGAATACTTTAAAACTATTTTGTTTTTGTTCTCAAAACACATAGAAATCTCAAACATGCATTTAATAAAGAAATTTCCACAGCTCACAAGGAAAAGAGTTTACACACTTAAATACCAAGAACTTCTCAAAAGATCCAGAATTCCAGTCATTTGATGAAACCAAGCAAGAGAACCAGGTATGATATAAAGTATAACATTTCTTTATATATGTTATATGTTATTTATTCTTCATTACAATCATTTCAATATTTTATTAATATAATATAGACTAAATTGCTATATCAATATTCTCTGATATATACAAATATACCATATAACTGGTGAATTATAATTTGCTATTTCATTTTATAAATACTACAAATATATCAGCTTTTAGAGCGATTTAATATTTCCGATAATTAATTGTAATGAAAAACATTTTCTCTTTTGAATTAGACATAATACTATAATTCGATTATAAAATAATATGATATTAAAAGGGTACGATAACTTAATAAATAGAAATGGGTAAACATACCAAAATCATTTAAACCATCTCTGATGTCATAATTTACCATATTTAATTATAGTAAGCATATTGTGCATGTCTTATTTAATGATTATATAGATAATGTAATAATAACTAACAATGTATAATTGATGAACTTTGATATACTGTATCTGTTAAAATTGTTTATACCAACGTGTTACTTGTTATATTAAAATATACTGAATTATTAATTGTATTCATTAATAATAAATATATTCTGACATAATACAGTTTTGCTTATTTCATGAGGCCAATGCTCTTAATATATTGTGTAGTAAGAATTAGAGAATTAGTTGAAATTGGCAAATATGGGAAATATGTACATTTTTAATTACTATTAATAAAGGTTATTGCTATTAATAATACCACTATATAAATTGGCAAAACCCACGACAATGTAGACCAAGGAGATGTATGTCTCTTATCTAACAATTTGTTTGTTTCCATGTGGGCAAATCTCTTTTTTCAGTATTCAAAATAGTAACAGTAAATCTTGGTTTCAAAGACTGATGCTTGAGACTGGACTGTCTTCTGTAGATGATACTTCTGCATTTGAGTATTCAAAACATCATTCTGTTTCATCAGATCTTGCACCTGAAGACTCTCACTCTTTGTTGCTGTGGTTCTTCAGTCTCTGGGTAGTATCATTCCAAGCACATGCTCACTGTCATGATCCCCCTGATCCCCCCCCCTTTGGGGTCAGTAAATGTTTAATTATTTAGTATGTTGTTAATGTATGTTGTATTGCATTTTTAGTTCGTGAACAGTTAAAAAATGTAGAATGTTGTGGTGTCAGTTAGTAACTGTCAGTTTTTAGTCAGTTATGTAAGCAGTCAGTTGATATACTGCTGTGTGAGGAGTCTGTAACTGTCATGCTGTGAGGCTGTTAGTAAAGTTTGACTCTGCTGGTTTATACATAAAGAAAAAGTGTATCTGTTATATTTTTAATTGCATTATTTCACCAAGACTGATTCCTGCCTGTCTGTATCCTGAGGTCCTGAACTGGTGTCCTGGCCTGAAAATGCCAGAAATGCTGCGACTATAAGAACCCAGATCATCCAGGGGTGCTCGTGTACTAGTAAGCAGAAGAGTTAAGGGGTGAACATGGTCCCCTTCACTCCTGGGGTTGTAACAGCTACTACTCCCCCCTTTTAGATGCAGCATCCAAGAGGTCATCTCTATCAGATAAATGCTGGCATGCTGCAAAATTGAATCCATGTGTAAGTCCTGGTCTTGGGTGGAGCAACCAATAGTCCAAATATGTCCATAGTCTAAAGAACAAATGGTTGCTTAGGGATGTAACTCCATGAGAGGAAAGCAGTCTCAGTATCCTTTCCCCATGGCCAGGACCAATGCCCCCTTCTTCCCAATGGGTTAGGAACAAGCACAATTTTCTTGGGGGCTACATTGAAACGGTGTGCTGGGGGCCCCTTACCAGTAGGCCATAGAAATAGCAACCTCCAGGTTAGCAGAGACTTGAAAGAGTTCTTCCCCAGGCCAACCCTTCCCATCCAAATCAGTTTCAACAGCAATGCTGTTATATTGAATATAGTACATGGGCCTATGTGACGAAAAGTGTGCAATACATCCCTTGTGTCACAAACTTTTGAGGATGAGGGATAGTTCAGATATAACTTCTTAAGCAATTCATCATATTCACATTTAACCAGAATATCTGTTGGTTTAGAGCTTTCATAGTGAAAGTCACATTTCAAAGCAAAATTTATTTTCTTCGCTGATTCTTGATGAGTTGGATTTTATTTTTTATATTGCAGCTTTACATACTTCTTATGCTTATGTAATCTTATCCTGGCAATGGATATCTGTTTTTTTTTTGTATTTTGATTGATTCATCAGCAGCACCTTTTAATCTCTCAACCTCTTTGTTAAGACATTCTTCTCTTATCTTTGCATCATCTATCTCATTTTGCTTATTGTTTAGTGTTCTTTTATGGTCGATTTTAGTATCTTCAAGTTGTATGTGTAATTCCTTCACCTCGGATTCAAGAACACTACACTGTTTGCTTTTTCTTGTAATTGTATTTTTCAAATACTTGTTTTCTTGTTGTAATTCTTCAATTGTCTTGTTTTTATTTTCTATTTGTTGCATCAAAGTCTCAGCTTCCTTCCTTAACTGATCATTTTTTTCTCCATACTTCTGCTGCATTTCCTGTATTTGTGTTTCTTTGTCTTTCGGTTCATTCTGTAACTCCTTGTTGTGATTATGCAGAGCTTTGTTTTCCTCAGCTTTGTTGGACACCTTTTCCAGCTCATTCTGAAGTTGCTCATCAAGAGATATTATTTTCTCATCTCTTTCAATGATGTTTCTTTGCAGCTGTTGCTTGGTGAGAGCTGAAGCAACCTGCTCATTCTTCAAACCCTGGTACATATTGATATCTACTTTTAGAGACATGTTTTCTCTCTGTAGAGCCGTGACCTCCTCTCCGCTATTTGCCCAAATTAGCATGTCCCAGAACCAAAAAATCTTGCTTCTGTTTTATTTGCTTTTTTCTGCAATAGTTTTCTGCAGTTCTTCAACAAAGACCGATGCTTGAGACTGGACTGTCTTCTGTGGATGATACTTCTGCATTTAAACGTTCAAAACTTCATTCTGTTTCATCAGATCTTGCACCTGAAGAGTCTCACTCTTTGTTGCTGTGGTTGAGACTTTATTTTCTGGCACAGTTATGTTCAAAGTCACTAAGTCTTTGTACTTGTTCTCCTTTTTTTCAAGGCAATTATTTTTCTTCCTTTTTCTTTTACAGTTGATGAGTTAGCGATATATCCTTTATTCCTGTCAAGTTTTTTGGATGATTCTCGATCTGATTCAAATTTCTCTTTCTCAGAAGGAAATAAGTAGTCCATATTTCTATCAGATAATTCTTCAGTCTCTGGCACATAATCTTTCTCCCTGCCCGATTGGCAGGACCCTTCCCCACTGTGTGGCCAAAGTCCTTCCACAGATGCCTCTTTCAGCAAGTCTATAAATTCTACTTCCAGCTATAACTCTTGCTGGATTCAAGGGAAATAGAGCAAAAGCCTCATCAGACCAATAACGTAGTCCCAGGAAGTCACAGCGTTTCGCAAGTAAGTTAATTTGTCCCTGGGCAGTGCCTATGCCACAGTCCTGATTGCCATACACAATCTCCCATAGCGCCTCCTCCAGCTCCAAAAGAAAACAAGGCTCCACACCGGGGACCCCAACTGTTCCCATTCACGCTGCGTACTGCTGCTCCAGGGCATTCAGATCATGACAAGACCACAATTCCAGGAATGAATTCCATTGAGCTAGAAGGGCCACTTTCCTGCATTGCTTGTTATCCATCTTGTTGGACCTCTACTGTCCCTTCCGGTTAGTGTGCTCCTTTACCTCTGTCATGCATACAGATGTTCTCCTGCCTCCTCTAGGATAAAGGTTCCCTTTCCAGGCTACTGCTAGTTACTGATGATGAGACCCCACCGCTTGCCACCAGTTGTTACGACCCCAGGAGTAAGGGGGACCATGTTCACCCCTTAACCCTTCTGCTCACTATTAGTGCGCACCTGGATGGTCTGGGATCTTACAGTCTCAGCAGTTCTGGCTTCTTAGGGCCAGGACACCAGTTCTGTACCTCAGGATAGCAGAAATCAGTCAGAAAAACTTTGTCTTTATGTATCAGCCAGCAGAGCCAACTTTACTAACAGACTCACAGCATGACACTTACAGACTGCAGTATATCAGATGACTGCTTCCATAACTGACTAAAAACGGGCTACTAACATTCAAAAACTGTTCACAAACCAAAAATGCAAAATAACATACATTAAGAACATATTAAATAATTAAACATTTACTGACCCAAAGTGGGGGAGGAGGTCAGGGGGATCATGACACTCAATTGTTTGTAACTCATTGTGTACTCACTAGACAGGGAGAGAAGCCAGAGAGGGCCAGGAGGAGCCAGAGTGGGCCAGGAGGAGCCAGAGTGGGTCAGGAGGAGCCAGAGTGGGCCAGAAGGAGCCAAGAGATGATATGATGGCCTCTCTTCTTAAAAAACAGTGGGTCAGGAGGAGCAAGTTAGGAGACAAAGGGGGGCCTCTCTTTTCAGGGAAGAGAGGCCTTCCTACGTCTCCTGGCTGGTTCCACTTGACCCACTCTGGCTCCTGCCACGGCTGGACAGTACCTTCCCGGGCTGGTTCTCTCCTAGATTTACCGTCTTCTAGTAAAGAAGCCCGAGATGATCTGTACCAGCCGGCATCCCCTTGTTGTTTCCAATCTTCTGGCAGATCTTCTCCTCAGCCAACTGAAACATCCAGTGTTGGGTTCCTCCAAAGCTGTTTCTGGGCCTCCAAATACCTACAAATGTAAAATAAATTATATTATTTCACTCATTCACACAGTGAGGTGATGTCTTGTCCAATACAGTAGATAACATGAATCATTGGACATGATTACTGCCTGTATGATAGTGAGATGATAACAGCAGTGACATAAATGGAATAAAGAAGTCAAAGTTATGATAAAGTACCTCTGGGACGTCCTCCTTCTCCCCCTCATGGCTGCTCGCCTCTGCCTAATGAAATAAAAATGTAAACTTTATGTCCTCTGTAAAATAAGTCCTTTAATTGAATGACTTACTGACAGCAAATATACTACGGACTATTATATTATATTATTTCCTATCAAAAACTATTAGAATTAACATTGAAATCATTAAAAGGAACACAGCAGAGGTACCAATAATGTAATGTAAATGTATAAGTAATACTATGTATATAATTAATTGGATGCTCTTAAAAAGGTATTTTCTTAAAGTTCACTTGTCGTCTAATCATTCTGTCCCCCACACAGCGACTCCTGTTATATCTTTCTAATGGGTTATTATTGTCAATAATTGCTAATTAATCCATAGGGCACTTACTAAATTATTTTCAGACAAGATCATGAAAGCAACAAGAATGAGCATGTGCAAACCTTGGGGAGTAACTCTACTTTTCAAGTTAATGATTATTATGTTAAAGTACCTTTGGGATGTTAAACAGCGGTGTGATGTTGTCCTCTTCATCAGAGACCTCCTCAATTATCTGAAATGTAAATGGAAAAACAATGATAGATTATTAAGAAATAGATAATTACTTTACATGGTGTATACCATCACTAAATATTGATATCTACTGTATTTTAGTCTGAGATAATAAGCTGCTCAGAAAGGGTTCCCAATAAAGTAGAAAACATTACACATACAATGTCATAAAGTACTACAGTAGAAAATGTCTCCACATTCTCCGTGAGATTGTTTTGTGCCTCACTGTAATCTGGTAAGACCATAAATTAAAGACATCGTAAAGACTTACTAAATGTTACCACTGATGTAAGGCTGGAGTAATGACTTGGTATTAGAGTGAGAGAAGTGTTGGGAGCATTGACAGAGGCCAAATAGTATTCAGGTAAGTCTTCCCTGCACTTCTTATATATAATACTCCATACACCAGACCCCCAAAGAGTATCTCTTGTCTCACACCTCATTTCATATTCATGCCATGTTCTTCCTTATTTATCACTTACTAATGGACTATGGAAAGCATATGTTTTATTTGCTGCATATGAAAGAGAGCACTTTATGACTAGGGAGTAGTAATAATAAATATGGACAACTTATCAAGTTATTCTGACAAAAAAAATATGACATATTGTGAGAAACATAACTAAAGATGTGTTTTTCTCCTGGAGGTCCTCCCAATTCGTGGCTGACTAAATATCACATTTCCACAGACTATGGCCTCCATCCCATGGCTCCCGTAAGAATCTCCCACGAGACTGACTCTTATCTATGGGAGCTTTGAAAAACAAATATGTGGCGCTATTCTATGGCTCCCGCAAAAAGAATCTAGTAAAACTTAGTGACCCGCACCCGGGCAGTTTGCCTTTAGCTCTCTAGCTCTAATGTGTGATCCCCACAGGCACTAAAACTAAATACATAAATACGTGCATTTGTATTGGTCCCAGAAATGGGACAGAAAAGGATATGAGGGGAGGGTCTGTATTATAGGAGATATGAGGGGGGGTCTGTATTATACATGATGTTATATATTATTGATCATACCTGGGAGTGTTTGTCCTATAGAAGGTGTCATGGAGGGCCTATACATGATATTATATAAGTGCCCAGACCATGCATGAGTTTTCATTAAATAAACATTTTGAACATCTTGAAATAAATTGAATAAAGAAGGCAAAGTTATGTAAAGTACCTCTGGGATTTCCTCCTCTTCGTCGCTGCTTTCCTCGGTCTAATGAAATAAAAATAGAAACATATTTATACAATTACTGTAAGTCCTGTATGTAAAACATGCGTATTATCTCTTTCTACTTGGACATTATTGACAATCATTGCTAATTAATTAATGGGTCACCTGATTGATTATTTTCAGACCAGATAATAAAATCAACAAAAATGTGTAAACCATAGGGAGTAACTGTTTTTTTAGCAAGTTACTATTATGTTAAAGTACCTTTAGGTTGTTCTTCCATGTGATGTTCCTCTTCTCTTTCATCTGAAATGGAAATGGGAAACATTGATTATTGAAAGTTGACTATTAATAAATAGATAATGACTTTACATGGTGTGTCCCATTGGTGTAAATGATGTAACATTGATGTCTACTGTATTTTAGGCTGAGATAATAAGCTGTGTCGCACCCGATGTCATATTCATGTTATGTCCTCCTTTATTAGTCACTAAAGGTCACTGGAAAGCATGTTTATTATTTGTGGCATATGAAAGAGGGCATTTCATGACTTGTAAGTAATAAAGATCAATTTTGACTAAACAAGTTGATATTTTTTGGTAAAACACAACATTTTCAAACTGTCGCTGCTCATTTCCCCAGACTATGGCCGCCATCTCATGGCTCCCATAAGAATTCCCAGAAGGCCGACTCGTAACTATGGGAGTTTTGAACATTTTTGGAGCTATTCTATGGCCCCACAAAAAAGCATCTCGCAAAATGTACTGATTCACACTCAGGGGGTTTGTCTGTAGCTCTCTAGATCTAAAATATATTCATAAGTTTCTATCCTAAGTACTTTGGGAATTCACCATGGACATTGGATTCCGAGCTCAAAGACAGGGCCCTCCTTGCTGTGCTATATGTTAATTTGTATTTATCTTTGTCTGAACTTAATTTATGTAAAGCGCTATATGACGGCGCATTATAAATTAACTAAATTAATAATAGGAGATTAAAAATCTGAATCTCATTATTGTCCCTATCAACACTACAGAATGCTATATGCTATCATGTACACACTACACTACCCCCCCCCCCCCATCTATATAAACCCTCTGTGTATAAATAATAGTAACAATGAATGCAGGGATTTTTTTGACCCCACCGTCTATGAACTGCTATTGGGTATCTTCCGGAATCCCCCCCTCAATAACTGATGGGTCATCAGGCCACCTTTGCCCCTACCCCTTGTTCTGTGGGGTAGTCAGGCTCATTAACTCCCAGAGATTCCTATGGGCCCCTATTGGGCCTCTATCCATAAAAATTGGGTCCCCATGGATCCCCATAACTTCTAACAAAATCCCATATGTAATGGGAGGCCCTACAAACCCTCATAATGTACTATAAATATGTAGTGTTAGTGACCATGGGGGACATTATAGACAAACGTGGGGGTGTTAGAATCCATTAGAGTCCAAAATGGATCCCTGTGGTGTTAGGATGTCATGTGAACACTTGAGAAACCCCATGGATTAGGGGTTAACTTTATTTGCCATGGAGGTTTAGAAGGACTCCCATGGTGATAACTTAGTATGCGATGGGGGTACATTGGGACCCCGGTAAAGTGACAAATATTAGGTGTTACAGGGGTCCATAAGGTTCACTGTGATTATTTTTTATCCTGTGGGAATCCACAAGGAACCCCCATGAACATAGCTTAAGTATATCATGGGGGTGAGTAGGGGTACCAATAATAGGGGTAATATTAGGTGTCTTTGGGGTCCATTGTAAATTGTAAGGCAGGTAATGCTGTTTGCCAAAGAGTGTTTTGGTGGTCTGAGATCCTTGGGCGCTCATTGCGAGCCTCTAGGGTGGTGTATTTGTATTTGTTATGTTAACGGTTGTGTACGTCGGCCATTTTTTCTTTCTCTTAGGGGATTTTTAAGTGTTTAAAGTTTGTAAATTTGACTGAAATCGAGGTTTAACCTGTGTTGCAGATGTCCTGGGTGCCCACCCCCCCAGCTGTGGGTAAGGTTTTTATTTTATTGTTGTGTGTATTTTGGTGTTTTTTAATGTTTGGCGCTATGCGCATGTGGTCCGTTAAGGTCGTATTTTTGCAAGTCTGCGCGTCATATTTTTTTTTTTTATGTAAGTGCAGAATTTTTTATTTTCTAAGGCCCGTGGCTCGTATTTTTTTGTGTAAGTCCGCAGTTAGTCATTGCTTGTTTGGTGTTTTTTTTTCAAAGTCCCACTTCTGTGGTCATTTGTAACCATTTGTGAGGTGTCGTACAGCCTCCACCTCCTCAAACGCGGCCCCTCGCTTTGCGAGGGTCTGCATTTGTAGTCCGAAAGTTGCAGGGGGTCGTAGGGATGATCGCCTATGGTGCTCATCTCCACCAGGGCAAGGAGCGCCTTCCTTGCCAGGAACTGCAGCCCGTTGAGGTGGGCTTGCTATGCGAGCCCTCAAACATTAACAACAACCCGTATTGCTGAGAACTATATATGTGATAATAACATAATGGTCTGTAGGAACACTTTTTGTACAGTAGTCTTTATTAGGTGCCATGTGGTTCCATAGCGACCCCCATATAGGGACCACCATGTTTATAGTATAGTGTATCATGATGGTCAGTACGACCACCATTGTATAGAGGTTAATATTACGTGCAACTGGTCACCATAGTGACCTCCGTGTTTATGCTTTAGAATACCATAGAGGTCCATACATGTATCATGGAGATTTGTGGGGCCCCCATACGGGTTAGTATTTAGTGCCATGGGGTCTAGAAAGACACTCATGTGTATACTTTAAGTTTGAGAATCCTGGGGGATACCCAAGATCATGGGAGGTTACAGTATTAACTCCTTAGTTGTGTAAGATTTGAGTAATCATGCATCAGATTTGAGCCATCCAGACATCTCAGAAGCATGCTTGTGCCTTAACGAGTGAGTGAATTTAACTGGAGGCTTTTTCTAATTTCGAGCACTCGTAGAGACTTCTGAGTAAACTTTGACTAGATTGAATATTGTTACAGGAGCAATGTGATAACAATGTTATAGTTATAGGACAGGCACTCAGGTCTTAAGATATTAGGGGCATATTATGCGTTCAGATGGCATTTCTCGGGGGTTAGATTTACACGTGTGATGTGATAGCTCAGTAGTAGTTGTGTAACAGGATCAATGGAATGGAATCCAATACATGTAATATTCTACAGTAATGAGACCGCTGGATGGAAGTTACCTCCAGATTTTCCAACTTTTGTATAAGATGGTAGGAGCATACGTATTCTAATTACAGAAAAGTCATGAAAGTTGGACCATTAGAGTGGTCCTTTAAATAAAGCGGTAGATGCCAGATAAGACACTTTATCACACAGCAACTCATTACACTTGACATTTTGTGTCTTTCCTTCAATTTATGTTTCATTTAAAACCCTACATTTGGACTCCACTAACTGACATGAGAATTATCCTTTACGTATAGGGGAATTTATGGCTGTATATATTTAGATTTTGTATTGCTTTCTAGTAGCAAATTAATAACAGACCCTTTTGTATCCTATGTAAAATATATTACCTCCTCGTCTTCTTCCTGTATTGTTGGCAGTAATTGCTGCAGCTTCTGGATCGTATATCTTTTATAATAATTTTCTTTTGCCTTCTTCATAGATACCTGTTAAATTAAACTAAATCTGTAGTAAAATACAATTACTGGCACTACTGCTTTAAATATACACATATGTCCTGAATGCCATCAATGTGGCTAGCCGACCTAAGTTCTATTATAATGGCCATAAGAAACTCTTGAAAAGACTATGTCACTTACTGATTTATTATATTGTATGATTGTCATGACCCAAGTGGACTCATAGATTTCTGGAGCTGGCAGACTGACATTGATGGAAATGTCAAGAGAATAAAGTTTTAAGCCTCACAATGCTGTTTGCCACGCAATGTGCGCACCTTCGGCGCTCATTGCGAGCCTTTGGCGCTCATTGCGAGTCTCTGCCCCTATCATCTTCCTCCCTTGTGTCTAATTTCCCCCTCCTCTGCCTCCCTTGTGTTTCCTTTCCCCCTCTTCTGCCTCCCTTGTGTCTCCTTTTCCCTCCCCTCTGCTTCTCTTGTGCCTTCTTTCCCTCTCCTCTGCCTCCCTTGTGTTCTTCCCCCCCTCCTCTCCATCCCTTGTGTCTCCTTTACCCCCTCCTCTCCCTTGTGTCTCCTTTTCCCCCTCCCTCCCTTTTGACTCATTTCTCCCCTCCTCTCCCTCCCCTGTGTCTCATTCCCCCTATCTCCCTCCATCTCTCCCCCCTCCCCTGTGTCTCTTTCCCGTCTTTATCCTCCCTCTTTCCCCCCTCTCCAATAACCTCCCTATCCCAATTCCCCTATATCCTCTCCTTTTACTTTGATCTGCTGAGCTCCTGCTGCTGTTTCCTCCCCTTCAGCGCATTTTTGCCTGTGTCCGAAACCGGCACATGCTAATGACGTGACGCGCATGTGACGTCACGTCATTAGCATATGCCGGTCCGGTCACAGCAAGGAGATGCGCTGTAGGGGAGAGAGCAGCAGCAGCAGCTCAGCAGATCAAAGTAAGAAGAGAAAAGAGAGGGGATAGGGAGGTAATTGGAGAGGGGAGATAGGAGGAGGATTGCGGCCCTCACTGCAGGCTAAGTCCCTCATGCCGGAGCGCTGAAGTCCCACAGGAGGTTATTGGAGATGGGGTGAGGAGGGAGGATATGGGGTTTGGGAGGGAGGAGGAGGATTGCAGCCCTCACTGCAGGCTAAATTCAGCGGGTTTGAGAGCCAAAGTCTTGTGGGAGGTTATTGGAGAGGAGGGAGAATAAGGGGGCTAGGAGGAAGGAGGAGGATTGCGGCCATCACTGCTGGCTGTCCCACAGGCCTGAGCACTGAAAAGTCCCACGGACCTCGCAGTTGCAGCCTGTAACGGCGGCAGAGGAGGAGATGAGAGAGAGGCAGAGGGGTATGAGAGAGGCCGGCGCCGCGGTCGTGGGCTTGCCTCGCCCTGCAAGGCTCGCAAAGCGTTACCAACATTGTAAGCATTCCGAACAGTCCCGCAGATCCACAACTATTATTGTGATATTTGACTGACTTACCATGTACTGGACCGCTGTTATTGCCAGTTTTAAGCTCTCCTTTTCAGTTTCTGTCCCCGGTGGTGTCCAATTTGCCCGGCTGACGATTTTTACCCTGGACACCAGGACACCCCTAGATGACACCTGCATTGGACAACAACAATATTTTTTATATAAAAACTGTAATATTTCCATTTTATTTTTTTAAATAAACCTTTTTTCGAATACATTTTGGTTCTGATTCCTCAAATATAAAGCAGATAGACCTAATGTATCTCAATTCTTACATCTTATTTCCATTAAAGATTTTTTAACTATTTAAGTGCCACGGGTTCAGGACAATTTCCAGGATCAATTTTGACTAAGCAAGCTGATATTTTGTGGTAAAACACAACATTTTCAACATGTGGCTTTTTATTTCCACAGACATTGGCGTCCATCTCTTGGCTCCCATAAGAATTCCCAGAAGGCTGACTCGTAACTATGATTCACACTCAGGGGGTTTGTCTGTAGCTCTCTAGCCTTAAACTATACCTAAAAGTCATTAAAGTTGGACCATTACAGTGGTCCTTGAAATAAAGAGGTAGATGCTAGATAAGACACTTTATCAATTAGCAACTCATTACACCTGACATTTAGTGTCTTTGCTTCAATTTATGTTTCATTTAAAACCCTACATTTGTGTCCAACTGACATGAGATTAACCCATTATGAATAGTGAGAATGTATGGTTGTATATATTTAGATTGTGTATTGCTTTCTAGTAGCAAATTAATAACAAATCCTGCTGTATCCTATGTAAAATATATTACCTCCTCGTCTTCTTCCTCTATCGTTGGAAGGATATTTGGAAGTTTCCTGATAGTATATCTTTTTTTATAATTTTCTTTGATGTTCTTCAGAGCTACCTGTTAAATTAAAATAAATCAGTAGTAAAGTACAATTACTGGCACTACTGCTTTAAATATACACACTTGTGTCTGACTGTTTGCATCTGATTTATTTAGACAAGTAAAGTGTGTTATTTCCTGTGTGCAGGGATTTGGTACAGGTGAGAGGGGAGTGTTTTTGCCTGGGTTAAACTTGCATATGAATTTGGACCTTGCAGGAGGAAGTTCAAAGAAACGTTGTATTTTTTGTCACTTGTAATTATGAGTCAGTCCAATGACAACCTCACTCAGTCTACATCCTGTCACGTTTGTGAAGTGCTGGAACAACTGATCCAGGGTCCATACCTCTGTGAGAGGTGTGAGCATTTTGCCTCTCTGGAAGCTCATATTAAAGAACTGGAGAGGAGAATTGCAGAACTTGGTGATATTGCTCCACTGGAATAAAACTGAGCACAGTTTAGCTGTGCCTAGCAGGGAGGGTGGAGGTGGGCCTATTGAGGATGTCCAGGGAGGTAGCTGGGTTACAGTTACAAGGGGAAGCATGGGGAACAGGAGCAGGAGGCAGGCCAATACTGAGTTGGAAAAGCACCAACAGATTTGCCAGATTGAGTGTAACTGTTGGGGATGTCCATTCAGGAATTGCAATGTCAGATAGAGCTGTTCCCTGTACCAGCCGGGAGAAAAGTTCTACTGGAGGAGGGGGAGGGCAGAATAGGCTGAGAAACCGACAGGTTTTGGTGCTAGGAGAATCTATTATTAGGAAGTTAGGAAGGGTGATTTGTCAGCCAGATCCCAGCAATCGAACAGTTTGCTTTCTCCCGGGTGCTCGGGTTCGCCATGTTGTGGATTGGGTAAATAAATAATTGGTAGGAGCTGGAAAAGAAACGGCAGTCTTGGTACATATTGGTACCAATGAAAAAGTTAGTGGAAGATGGAGTGTACTAAAGAATGATTTTAGAGAATTAAAGAATAAGCTTAAGGGAAGGACCTCCAAGGTAGTATTTTCTGAGATACTACCAGTGCCACATGCTTGCGCAGGGAGACAAATGGAGCTGAGGGAGGTTAATGCATGGCTTAAAAAGTGGTGAACTAAGGATGGGTTTGGGTTTTTAGAGCACTGGGCTGACTTCTCAGTTGGGTACAATCTCACAGTTGAGGCATTGAAGCCTTCCGAGCTCTCAGGGATGGATTGCACCTCAATGACGAGGGATCTGCTGTGCTAGGGGAATGGTAGAATGACTGGGGGAGTTTTTAAACTTATAGGTGGGGGGGAGGGATTAGATAAAAGTAAAGGGGTAGTAAGTGTACAGGGGGTAAGCAATGAATTTACTAGTCATGTGGGAGGAGATGTGGGAGGGTTAGTATAGTCAATAGGGAGGTACTGCTAAGTAACTCAAGTATAGTGGCAGGCACTCCAGACTCCTAACATAAGGTGTATGCTTGCTAATGCCAGAAGCTTACCAGGAAAAATGGGAGAGTTAGAATTATTAGCAGTAAATGAGAAATGGGATTTAATAGGCCTTACTGAAACATGGTGGGATGACTCTCATGACTAGTGAGTAATCTGGATGGTTATAACCTATTTAGGAAAGATAGGTGCAATGGTAATAGGGGAGGAGGGATTTGTCTGTATGGTAAGCCTGAATTTAAGCCTAAGGTCAGAGAAAATATGTATGCTGGAACTAGTGATAATATTGAATGTTTGTGGGTAGATTTAAATAGCGGAGCATCAAATTCCAAGAAAATATGCTATAAACCCCCAAATATAATTGAAAGTGAGGAAATGCAATTATTGTTACAGATTGGAAATGCAGCTAAGCATGGGCAAGTTCTATTAATGGGAGATTTGAATTACCCTGAAATAAACTGGATACATGAAACCAGCAGTGCAGCTAAGGGGAGCAGGTTCTTGAGTACACTCAGAGATTATTATCTGGCCCATGTTATACAGGAGCCTACTAGAAATGAAGCTACCTTGGATTTAGTCATCACAAATAATATTGATATGGTATCAAATGATGAAATAGGGCAACCTTTGGGAAACAGTGATCACAACACAGTATCATTGGAGATTGAATTAAAAACACATAACTGTAAGGGGCCAACAAAACTCTGAATTTTAAAAGGGCGGATTTTAATGGTCTAAGGGCAGCAATACAAAGTATAGACTGGGACTAAGAACTGATAGGTAAAAATACTGATCATAAATGAACAACATTTAAAGGAAATCAATAAAGCAGCAAACCAACTATTAGAGTGGCTAAAATAGAAAATAAAAAATGAGTTGCAAAGACTAACCCTAAAATATCTTTTAAGTATATAACTGGGAAGAAGGCCAGGAAGGAAACTATAGGAGCATCACAATGTGACACAGGCCGTCTAACAATTAGTGACCAGGAAAAGGCAGATGAGCTAAATAGGTTATTTTCTTCGGTATACACAAGGGAGGTACCAGTGGTTGGGACACGGCAACATAATGGGGCTACATCACTAAATAATTGGTTAACGCAGTAGGAAATCCAAAAGAGGTTGGAAAAAATAAATGTTAATAAAGCCCCAGGGCCTGATGGAATACATCCAAGGGGACTGAGGGATGTAGGTTCTGTAATAGCCAAACCATTATATCTATTTTTTCAAGATTCACTCAACACAGGGTCTCTATCAGAATACTGGAGAAAAGCAAAGGTGATACCTATATTTAAAAAGGGAGCAAGAGCAAATCCGGGGACCTTCAAGGCTCACTTCTATAGTGGGAAAGCTTTAAGAAGGGTCAATAAGGGATAAAATACAAGAATATGTCTATTCAAACAGGATCATAAGTAGGGGCCAACATGGATTTATGAGGGACAGGTCATGTCAAACAAATCTAATTAGTTTCTCTGAGGATGTTAGTAGGAACTTGGATCAAGGGAACTCAGTGGATATAGTATTTTTAGATTATGCAAAGCCTTTTGATACAGTGCCACATGAGAGACTATTGTGCAAATTAAGGGATACAAGAATTGTAGTAAATATATGCACATGGATTGAGAGCTGGCTAAAAGACAGGAAGCAAAGGGTTGTTGTAAATGGAACATACTCAGATTGTACTAATGTGGTAAGTGGGGTTCCTCAAGGATCAGTATTAGGTCCTCTCCTTTTTAACATATTTATTAACAGTTTAGAAGTAGGACTGGAAAGTATTGTCTCCATTTTTGCAGATGACACAAAATTACGTACTTTACCTCCAAAGGGATTCACATAAAATAGAGGATTGGTCATCTAAATGGCAGATGAGATTTAATACGAATAAATGTAAGGTTATGCATCTGGGACAGGAAAATAACCATGCAATTTATAAACTTAATGAAACAAATCTAGGGGTATTAGATATTAAAGGGGATTTGGGAGTGCTTGTGGATATTTCTCAAAGCCAAGCAACAGCTGCAAAGGCAACTAAACTATTAGCATGTATTAAGAAGGGTATAGAAGTAAGGGAAGCAAATATAATTCTACCACTAATCAAATCCATAGTGCACCCTCATTGGGAATATGGAGGTCAGTTATGGGCACCACTTCATAAAAAGGACATTTTAGAACTGGTAAAAGTAAAGAGAAGGTCAACAAAACTAATAAGGGGAATGGAGGGGCTAAGGTATGAAGACAGACTAACCAAATTAATCTTATTTTCTCTATAAAAAAAAGTCTAAGAGGGGATATGATTACCTTATATAAATACATTCAGGGTCAGTATAAAGATTTGTCAAGGGAGCTTTTTATGCCAAGAGGTTTGAAACTGGCAAGAGGACATCCTTTGAGGTGAGAAGTAAAACGATTCCACCTTAAAGAAAGAAAAGGGTTCTTCACAGTAAGGGTGGTTAATCTGTGGAATTCATTATCAAGGGAGGTGGTGACAGCGGATTTAATAGATAACTTTAAAAAGGGATTGGATATATTTTTAAATAAAAAGGGTATTCAGGGTTATCATGGTTAATTAGAGAGGGAGTATTGATCCAGGAAGGAATCTGATTGCCTGTATCTGGGGTCTGGAAGGAATTATTTTTTGTCCCTTTTGAGACAATTGACAAAGCTTCACTTTTTTTTTTTCATTTTTGCTTCCTCTGGATCAATTGATAACTAATCTGCATATTGCAGATCAGAGGAGATCTTAAAAGGTTAAACTTGATGGGTTAAAAGTCTTTTTTCAACATCAATTATTATGTAACTATCTAACTATATGTCCTGAATGCCATCAATGTGATAGTGGGGTATTCTGATGAATCCTTTGTATCTACCTATCTGTATCAGGGGCGGGGGTTAGGGGGCTAAGGTTTACTAAAGACTTTCAACAAGATGTATTAAAACATCTTATAATTGTCACTGTGATTTGTTATCATGCTTCTGAGCTCGCAGGACTTGAAGCCTGCGGTCAGGATTATTGTTATTATTTGTTTCCACAGATAAATTCTCCATCTCTGATAAGCACTTAAAGGTGATTACAAGACCGAGATGGACAAGTTAATAAAACAGTTTAGCAAGAAAGAGGTAAATGAAACACGTGGTAAAAAAAGACAAGGGGAATGTAAAGTAAAACAGATTGGAGGTGTCTTTAGCGCAGTTTTTATCGTCCTCAAGGCTCACCAGCAAGCATGGATTTGTGGATATTAATGTTTCACCGAGGTATTCATTACATCAATGACTCTGATACAAGTCTATGTTCCCATGTAGTGAAATCCATAAATCCTGGCTTCTTTTTGTGCCTTAAGGATCCGAGTTGAATGAAAGTTTGTGGTAAAGAATTAATAAGATGTGGCAAAATGTGAGATATTTATGTATGGGATAGGTTAGTAAGGTTTAAGGGACTGTAAGGGGCTATAACACAAGGCTGGAATGGGCTATAAGACCATCGCCAAGCAGCTTGGTGAGAAGGTGACAACAGTTGGTGCGATTATTCGCAAATGAAAGAAACACAAAATAACTGCCAGTCTCCTTCGGTCTGGTGCTCCATGCAGGATCTCACCTGGTGGAGTATCGTGATCATGAGAACGGTGAAGAATCAGCCCAAAACTACACGGGAGGATCTTGTTAATGATCTCAAGGCAGCTGGGACCATAGTCACCAAGAAAACAATTGGTAACACAGTACACCGTGAAGGACTGAAATCCTGCAGCGCCCGCAATGCCCCCCTGCTCAAGAAAGCACATGTACAGGCCCGTCTGAGGTTTGCCAATTAACATCTGAATGATTCAGAGGAGAACTGGGGAAAAGTGATGTGGTCAGATGAGACCAAAATCGAGCTCTTTGGCATCAACTCAACTGAATGCTGCCTATGACCCCAAGAACACCATCCCCACTGTCAAACATGGAGGTGGAAACATTATGCTTTGGGGGTGTTTTTCTGCTAAGGGGACAGGACAACTGCACCTCATCAAAGGGACGACGGACGGGGCCATGTTGTGTCAAATCTTAGGTGAGAACCTCCTTCCCTCAGCCAGGGCATTGAAAATGGGTCGTGGATGGGTATCTCAGCATGACAATGACCCAAAACACACAGCCAAGGCAACAAAGGAGGCGGTCAAGAAGAAGCACATTAAAGTCCTGGAGTGGCCTAGTCAGTCTCCAGGCCTTAATCCCACAGAAAATCTGTGGAGGGAGCTGAAGGTTCAAGTTGAAAAACATCAGCCTTGAAACCTTAATGACTTGGAGAGGTTCTACAAAGAGGAGTGGGACAAAATCCCTCCTGAGATGTGTGCAAACCTGGTGGCCAAGTACAAGAAGTGTCTGACCTCTGTGACTCCCAACAAGGGGTTTGCCACCAAGTATTAAGTTGAATGGGTCAAATACTTATTTCCCTCATTGACCTGCAAATCAATTTATAACTATTTTGACATTAGTTTTTCTTGTTTTTTGTTGTTGTTATTCTGTCTCTAACTGTTAAAATACACCTACCATTAAAATTATAGACTGATCATTTCTTTGTCAGTGAACAAATGTTCAAAATCAGCAGGGGATCAAATACTTTTTTCCCTCACTGTACCTATTACATTGGGCCAATAAAAACATTTTGAGGATGAGATCACTTTAAGGGTGATATATATATATATACTTGCTGGGCTTACCATGTACTGGACAGCTGTTATTGCCAGTTTTATTCTGCTCTCCTTTTTATTCTCGGGCCCCGGTGGTGTCCAATTTGCCCGGCTGGTGTGTTTTGCTCTGGGCACCAGGTCACCCCTAGATGACACCTGTATTGAACACAAGAATTTCTTTTAATTTTTATGTAAAAACCGTAATATTTATATATTTTTTTAAATAAACATATTTCCTAAAACATTTGGTTCTAATTGCTCAAATGCAAGGCACATAGACCCTAATGTATCTCAATTCTTACATCTTATTTCCATTAATGTTTTCTTTTAACTATTTAAGTGCCAGGGGTACAGGACAATTTCCAGGACATTGTTTGGAATATTTCGCTAATTGTCTGTTTAGACATGGCTTCTGTCAGCCTTTCTGTATCTACATATTGAAAATTATACGTTGTGTTTTTAAGGAGAATTTCAACTGCCTACTAGTATATTTCTTACTTTGGGTTTATGTAAAATAGGAAAGATCTAGTATTTAAGATAAAATATGAAATAAAAGTTTTCTTTTATTTAAAATGATATACTTATATATTGTCTGAAAATACAGACCCTATAGAACTCAGCAATACCCAGCATGATGTATTCCCTACAAACACACGGTCACAAGTCTTTGCCAAAAACTTTTATCATTAAAAATATGTATATGAATTTCTATCATCCCCTAATCTCTCTCTCTCTCTCTCTGTCTCTCTCTCTCTGTCTCTCTCTCTGTCTCTCTCTCTCTGTCTCTCTCTGTCTCTCTCTCTCTCTCTGTCTCTCTCTCTCATTCTGCTCTCTGACTACTCATCATCCCCCTCTTTTTCCCCACTCTCTGCTCCCTCATCTCTTCCTCTCACAAGTTTGTTACTGACAATTGACTACATGAAAATATCTTATCAAGGGTTATTTGTTCTCATTTTCTCACTTCATGCCTTTTACTAATATTATTTACCTGATGTTTCTTGGTTAGCCGGAGACTCTGATCTGTCTTCATCTCTCCCGAAGCTCTAAGTGACGGAGCAGACATGGCAGCCCTCAATGCTGCAACATGGGCAGCGCAACCTGCGATGGGCGGCTTGTGCAGCACTACTGGCCCATCATAGGGTGCGCTGCCCATGTGGGGAAGGAGGTCTGATTCCCCGGCTTCCATTGGCCCCGATGATGTTTCCTCTTTTTCCTGTATAGGGCATAATATTTAAGAATTAAGATATTTTACTCATATATAAGAATACGTGTGGTATCTCTGTACATGGGATGATACCTGAATTCCCAGAATGTTACACAGTATGAAATAATCAGCATTGAAAATAACATAGATCTGATGGCATATCACAACCAAAAAGGGCAATTTAATCAGCTCATTTCATTTACTTAATACCTTGCGTCATAAAGCCCTGATATGGCCTTAGGCTTAAACGAGGCATGCTTACATTCCCTAACTGGTTTTGACCCATATTTACTTATCGGTTCTAATATATCGTGAGCATTAAATAAAAAATGACAGGGAAATAATATATAATACAGTCCTGTACTAAGTATAAGTATTAGCTAATGTTTATGGACTTCCTTGGGAGGGGTTACATTTCAGGTGCCATTTGAGTCTTTGGGGACCCCCATGGCTATAGACAAATCAGGGATCCCTGGTCACAGTGCATGGGAAGAGGGAATCCCAAGGTTCCCTGCAGCATGAGGGAAGAGGATTTCCGTGGGTTCCCCAGGCTTATAGAGGGTATTGGGGAATCCCAGCGATCCACGAGTGAAAAGGAAAATGAAGAAAGAGGTAAAGTAAAAATAAGCAATTATGGCTTAAGATAACAAAGAAAAACAAGCAGGGTAAGGGTGGCAAATAAAAACATTTACTTTTTGAGAAAACAATCTCACACTAAAATATAAAATATGATTTTACCACATTTGGAGAATGATGTTCTTCTTCCTCGCCTGGGAAAATCTGGTTTTTCTTTTTGAATAACTGCAAAAAGACATAAAAACAATACTGGCAAAATAGAATATATTTACTATATCTCTTATCTCTGGGGGGCATCCATAAGATATCAGTTGTTTGTTTCATTTTAAAAGATATAATACCATTGTCTAGCTCTTCAAGACAGGGTCTCCATATGGAATATCTAGTCCTTAATGTATATGCTTGTTACACATTTGTGGTGTGGCCACTGTAAAGCTCTAGGTACCTGAATAACTAGACAGAAATAAAGATGTATATAACCAGATTATTCAGAATAAATTGGTAACAAATATAGATTAACTGATATATGAATCCTGGGCTTCTGTAGACAGCAAAGTGATATTATATGAAGAAGAAGACCAAGTTCATATATGTGAGAGCACAAGGTAAAAAGGCTGCTGTTTGTGACCCGCTGCCAGCCGAGCCAAGGAGTCAGGATAATAATGTTTAGATACATGAACAGATCACAGAACAGAATTGTAAGGAGGGTCCAGCACTTACCCGTCTTGCCATTTTCCTCAAAATGTCACCAAGTGTATCCCCTACTCTCACCAAATACACAAGTGAGCAAGTCTAACCCAAGCCACAGATAAGGCCTAGGTCTCATTGTGACATTATCATCTAGCAAATAACTAGGGGATGTATTTTGGGATACTGGTGTATATAGCCAGGGCATACCTACTGAGAGGACTAAACTCAATAACTGCTGGTTATTTACCAGACAGTGAAGAAAATTCGGCGCTCATCGGCTATGTGCTTCAAAGGCTCGCCTCGCTAAGCTACGACAAATCGCTGTTTGACAACAATATAAATATTTACAGTGCAGTATTGATTTATAATTTGCTTTACAGTGCTGCGGACAACGGTTAAACCCCCTTCCGGTTCCTCTCTAGCTCTCGTAGGATTTTCTCCTTCATTTGCCATTTGCGGTGTGAAACCATTTGTGGCCTTGGGGAATTGGAGCAATTGAACAGCGATTTGCGATTTTAGCGATCATAACTCTTGCCGAAGTGAAAGATTAAAGGCAAATCGCAATTCAACTGCTTCAATTCCCCAAGGCCGCAAATGGTTTCACACCGCAAATGGCAAATGAAGGAGAAAATCCTACAAGAGCTAGGGAGGACCCGCAAGGGGGTTTAAGCCATGCTCGTAGCACTGTAAGTGCAAATAAAAGATCAATGCTGCACTGTAAATAACGGGTAAGCGATGATAGACATTAGAATGAATTGCACAACAGTCTCAAGCTTGCGAATCGGCAGTAAATAAAATGTATTTTTATGTTTCGTTTCAGGGTTATATTGATCTCAGGAATCAATGAGTTAATACATATTGGGCCACCCACATGGACTTGAACAGTATTGGCATTCATTTTTATAGTTCTATATTTTGAGGGTTTGCGAGTCCCATTGCATATTGGACCCTCGGACGCTAATTGATTGACATGTAACCTCCATGTTTTACTGACATAATAATGACGGTCTCATTTTCTATTGGCTGCTTCGAAATGGGGGGTTACGGTCTTGCTTAATTGATCATGTTCCTGCCCTGAACTGCTACGTACCAGTGCATGATTTCTGGAGTCGGCTTTGGGCCCATAACTTTAGTTGAATAACTCCAGAATCGGAGACGAATGGTAGCCCGCAGCAAGCCCGCAGCAAGCCCGCAGCCATACTGCTTGTATCCCGTGAGATGCGGCTTGCAATTGAATCAGGCTCTTTGTTTATTTCTGACAGGATTTTTTTCTTCTTTATAAAACATTATCCTGTGATGAGGAAAAGTCCTTGTTAGAGGATGAAGGGTCTTTTATATTTTTCTATTAAACAATACACTTTTTATGAAGATAAATGCAATGAGCCATGAGCTGTAACTGGCACAGGATCCTCCACTGTGACCTGTTTAGAAAATGTCTGACAGGACTAGGAGCTGGCATGTGATTGGTTCTTCAGGTCACATGCTCTGTGAGGCTGTAAGTGGGCGGGGCCCTAGAATGATAAAGTAGAGTTGTTACTGCGGTGTAGACAATGGGGCGGAGCTAATGACAGATCTGACGCATTAATATATAAGACTTGTTTTACTTTTATAAAAGCCTAAGCCCAGCAACACATGTAAATACACTGCAGCACCCCTTTATAGGGAGTCCTAGACTGGAATCTTAATTAGCACATCACAGCAGGTAATTAAATGTTTTTGGAAAGTAAACAAATAAATATAGCTTTTAATTTTGTACACTTTTATGAGCAATTATTACTAGTTGCAGGCTTTCATGTTGTTTACTGATCCTGCTTATTGCAGATTCTATCTCAACAAGATGTGTTCTTGTAAGTAAATTAGGTTTCCATTGGATCTGATGAATGTACTCAGCTGTATGTGCCACATTCCCACTGTGCAGATACAAACTTCCTGTGTTTTCAGAGTCTGCTCCCCCCTCAGTAAATAGATAACAAGTAACTAAAATAGTGGATTCCAAAGCAACATAATTGTATACACAATTAATAAATTAGAGGTACATATATTTGTTATATTCTACGAACATACTAAGAACATACTGTATATACTATTACATTAGTAAACATAATGCAGCATGTCATTTATACATGTAAATGGTGTTGCTCTGTTGTGTCTGACTCTCTGTGGCCTCATGGACAACACACCATGCTGATCCACTTGGTTTTCTTGGCAGAGATACTGGAGCGGGTTGCCAGTCCCTTCTCCAGTGGGCCACAGCATACAGACAGCTCTTGGTGGTCTCTCATCCAAGTACTGACCGGTGTGAGCTCTTGGTTCCCTGGCTGGATATGAACCCAGGATGCTGTGGTAAAAGCACCTGCATCCTAACCACTCGGCCACCAGGGGACCCAATTTATACATAGCCTAATATATAGCCTAATAAAATATCACTATTATCTAATAACATCTTTTCCACTTATTCAAGAACTAGGCTTTTAAGCTGTTCAGTAAGCGTTATGTTATCATGAGATAAAGTATCAATAAGGGTTGGAAAGTGTGTTGACTCAATAATTAACCATTTAAATTCCTTACAGGAGGTTCATAGTGGGTGTTATAGGGTTCATAATGGGTGCCATGGAGCTAAGAGGTTCATTTAGTGTGCCACAGGGAACCTTTTATTGGCCTGTGTGGTAGGGGATACTTGTTAGTTGCCATAAAGGTCATTTAAGGAATTAATATTTAGGAGCTATGGATGTCTAATACATAGTGATGTCCCGAACAGTTCGCCGGTGGACTATTTGTGGCGATTTTTGCATGTTCGCGTTCGCAGCGAACGGCGAACACATGCGCTTTTGGGTCCGCCCCCTATTCTTTATCATATTTGAAACTTTGACCCTGCACCTCACAGTCAGCAGACACATTCCAGCCAATCAGCAGCATACACTCCCTTCCAGAGCCTTCCATCTGAAGGACAGCAACCCAAAAAGCCCTTTTTAGGGCTAGAACATCATTTATTTTATTTTATATTTTTTTTCTGTGTAATCTAATTACATATGCCTGCCTGCCAGCGTGTGTGTGTGTGACAGGCTAACACCTAACAGCTTATATTGTGCTCAGTGAAATAAAACACTTTTTTGACTGTAATAGATTGAATAGCAATTGCCTGCCTACAGGCGTGTGTGTGAAGCCTATTGCATCTACTCTGCCAACTTTTGCCAGTGCACAGTGACACTCATATCTGGTGGCACCTTAGATTGCACGTGCAGTGCCCCAAATTTGAAGTAGGAGGTCCGACCAAGCATCTTTTTCCATCTCCCTGTTCCAAAAATCAATGCCATATACACGTCCCCTAATAGTGGATGTAACAGGGATTAAACCGATAGGAATAGTACTACTTAACAGTACATACCTTATAATAACGCAGACAGAGGCAATGCAGAGAGAGGAGTCTAAAGAAGAGGAGTCAGAGGAGGAAGGTGGCTTTGAGGAGGTGGAAGACCAAACACAGCAGGCGTCCCAGGGGGCTTGTTGTCACCTTTCGGGGACCCTTGGTGTTATACGTGGCTGGGTGGAGGAAGAGACCTTCAATGACATCAGTGAGGACAAGGAACGGGACATGGCTAGCTTGGTATCCAACCTTGTGCAAATGGGGAGTTTGCGGTTGTGCAAAGGGACTGTTTGTGGTTGTTTGCGGTGCGTTAAACGGGGAGATTGGTCTGTTACTGTGAAGCGGGTGTAACCCTTACACTACCTGATCGATACAACATCATACCTGATGTTTTAAAGCATGTTATTCCAAACAATTTAGGAATGTTAGATGATTTATGCCCTTTATGGCTTAAAACCAGACTCTGCATCAACTATGTAATTTTCTGTGGGAGTTTTGACATGGATCCTCTCCGGCATGCCACAGTCCAGGTGTTAGTCCCCTTGAAACAACTTTCCCATCACTATTGTGGCCAGAAAGAGTCCCTGTGGGTTTTGAAATTCGCCTGCCCATTGAAGTCTATGGCGGTTCGCCGATGTTCGCCGTTTGCGAACATTTGATGAAGTTCGCGTTCGCTATTCGAGAACCCAAAATTTGATGTTCGCGACATCACTACTAATACATAGCCTACAATAATATCACTACTACCTAATAACATATTTTCTATTTATTAAAGAACAGAAATAAACACAACCAATATATATTACAACTTTTGTATTTACTGCAAGATTTCCTTTTATTTTCCTGCCTGCTGCTATCTGTTAAATTTTCAGGAGGGTGTGCAACTGGGATATACCCATTCTGCAGATAGACACTACCATTGCATTTGATGCCTCCTCCCACCTAAAGAATGTCCTCTGCTAAAATCCAATGACAGATCCCACAATAGCATAAGGAAATAGATTTTGGGGTCATATCATGAGAAGACAAGTTTCCCAAGAGAAGACTTTGATGCTGGGAATGGTTGAAACATTGGTGGAGCTACCACAGGTTCAGGTGATGCAATGCACTGGGACCCCAATTTTCTTGTGGCTCTTTAACCACAGCCCACACCCCCTTCCCCTCTGGTCTCACTGCTCTCCCCTCTTGAGGGCTTCCTATGTCTACACTGCTGGAGTTTCTTCTCTCTGAGGCAGGGAATCCCAAATAACTGAAGTCATTATATATGTGACATAATTTTATTTATATATATATATATATATATATATATATATATATATATACATTAAGGTAGCCGTATTATGTCCAGTAATCTAGATGAATACTCAGAGTATTACAGTACAGTATTGCAGTATATATTGATACCTTTTTTATTGGACAAACTCTTTATCAAGTCAGAAGCAATACTGATAAAAATATGATGAAGCTTGGCACCACAAGCGAAACGGTCCATCTGCAACCTGTTTATCGCTGCACATGATCAGCCCACAGAGCAGGGACAGTGGACTGTGGCCAAGCAGTGAGGCTCCCTGAGAGGGGCAGCAAATCTAACAGCAAGTAACATTGCTGTAACAGCCTATTGCAGCTGCACCATTTATACACTTTATAGTTCTCTTATGGGAGTATATTCATGCAGGATTGTTTTTACTATATTTTATGATGTACATGTACTCAGCAATCATTATTTAGATATCTTATGAGATCAGCCACTATTGTTTTATATTGTGGCACAGTTTAGAACAACTGATGCTAAAAATAGCACCAGTTTTAATTATTGTATACAGCGTTTTTTGTAATTTTTACCTTATCCTTATTAAAATATTTATGTAATATACTGTGAGAGAACAGGATTAGCTCTCCATCCAGAGCATGTCTGTGCATCTTTAGCAAGTTAATTTAAATTATCATTTGTCAGATTCACTCTTCTGCAGTGGTAATCAAAAAAAAATTGTGAATGAAGCTGGATCATAAAAATTCCATGTAATTTTATTTTGTATTTACATGAACCTGTGAAGACAATGTGGGCACAGTGCCAGTTAGGGAGAATCAGAGAGAAGGAAAAGATGAAGAGCAGGAGATCAGAGGCAAGTAGGTAATATGTATATACACATGTATAATATTACACACAAATATAGAGTAGTGTTTTCCAATAAGCATTAGGAAATCTAAACCAAGCCATGTGCATGTGGGTAAAATCGTTACATAGTTACATAGTAAATAAGGTTGAAAAAATACAAAAAAATATTAATAAATCAGTAAATATGATATTCAAGTGCATGCGAGTTCCATTATATATATATTAACACATTGATTGCCGGGATCGATATAACGGAAAATAAACATTAAAAAAAGTATTTTATATTGCAGATTTGTGAGCTTGAGAATTGTAATACCTAACATCAAATTCCCTTTATTTTAAAATACAGGAGTGTGTTTATATTTGCATTTACAGTGCTACAGATGGGACTTTAACCCAATTGTGGGTCCTCTCTAGTACCCGTAGGCTTTTCAGCTCTATTTTCGGGTTACGGGATTGTACGGATTCGTAGCAAGTTAATAGCGATTTGGAAACGTAACATTTACAGGCTCAACAGATCAAAGGCTTTGCGGAAACAGAGTTCCAATTGTGACCGAGTTTTTCCGCATGTAACTCGCAGATTGTTTGCGGGTACCTGTACGAGGCCAATTTAATAGCCGTATGTCTAGAGGGCTCTGTTACGGGCTACAGGTTTTCACGTTGGGGGAAATTAATAGGGCTGATTATCTACTATCAGAGCTAAGGACCAGAAGTACAGTATTTCCAGTGGCAACTCCACCTCCAGTAAGGTGGTGATAATGTAAGAAAACATTGCATCATTGAGTCTGTATAAGCTTGTGTTTCCCACTCTGATGCTGACTGTGCCATGCTACGAAAGCTAACCAACCCAAGGGTGGAGGGGAGAGAGAGAGAGAGAGAGGGAGAGATAGAGAGAGAGAGAGAGAGAGACAGAGAGAGACAGAGAGAGAGAGAGAGTAGGAGCTTTGGTTTAGAGAGTGTAAGAGATTGGTTTTATTCTTGTTACATTATATTTTACACCTAAATTCATTTATCACAAAGCCCACAAAACCACAAATGTATACACTTTATCACAAATATCATAGACCTTACCTTAAACCAATCCAATCTATCCCATACCCCCCCCCCCCCACCCATACGACCTTGCTGCATACCTTAATACATACAACACACAAACCTCTCAAGGTAAGTTATCCTGACTTCCTTACACTTTCCTACCACATATCTGGGCCTGAACCTACTTGTCTATGCCCTTGTCCATGTCCAATGTAGCGATTCAGCTTCCCTACGCCTTATTCATGTGGTTTCTGGCCCAGATATACTAAACATCTACCATCCTTACACTCTCTAATCGGCCCTCTCAGGGCACCACTTCCGATACCTCCATAAATCCTACATTCCCCTTAGCTAGGCACTGCCTCAATCACGCTTTCATAGCCCTATTCACTAGGCTCAGCCACATTCGCAAGCCACATCAGCCTTCACTAGGCTCGACCTCTATCACGCTTTCATAGCTGCACTGGCCCCCCAGGTCCCCCATTCTTATCTCCTACCCCCCCCCCCCTCAGGATCCTGCATCCAAGTAGGAGATCAGAACCCTAAAACTAACCTTAAACCTAACCCTGTACCCAAACCTGTTCCTAACCATAAAACCTAACCCTGATCCTAACCCTAAACCCTAACCCTAACCATGATCCTAAATGTGACCCTAAACCTAGCCCTTATCCTAACCCTAAACCCTGAGCATAACCATAACCCAACATAAACCGTGACCCTAAACCCTAACACCTAACCATAACCCTTAAGCCAAAATGTCAAAAAGTAACACACAAAACACACAAATAAACACAGCTTTTATTAAAACACACATCACAATGAAATAACATTATATATAAAATAACATTACATTCATAGTTACATTTAAAATAATAAACATAGCGCACGTGTTTTTAATAGACGGCGCTGCAGACGCGCGCTGAAGCTTTGCGAAGACAAAGAGGGAAAGGACCGTTTTATTTCCTCACATGATGTGTTTACCAACCATTGGATAAGCCTGTGATTTGTGTGTTTGTCTGTCTGTAAATGTGTTAATCTGTCTATATATATATTTAATCAGAGTTGTGTAGTATATAGTGAAACTTTTTTTACTGGACAAACTAAGATTGACACGCCTGTTATATAGTGTATTTATATGTACATGGTAGATGGGTGGGTTTCCTATAGTATATTACTCTTATTCCCCTATATATATATATTGATGTATATATGTACATTTGTGTGTATGTTTCCTATAGTATATTACTCCGATTCCCATATACAGGGAGTGCAGAATTATTAGGCAAGTTGTATTTTTGAGGATTAATTTTATTATTGAACAACAACCATGTTCTCAATGAACCCAAAAAACTCATTAATATCAAAGCTGAATATTTTTGGAAGTAGTTTTTAGTTTGTTTTTAGTTTTAGCTATTTTAGGGGGATATCTGTGTGTGCAGGTGACTATTACTGTGCATAATTATTAGGCAACTTAACAAAAAACAAATATATACCCATTTCAATTATTTATTTTTACCAGTGAAACCAATATAACATCTCAACATTCACAAATATACATTTCTGATATTCAAAAACAAAACAAAAACAAATCAGTGACCAATATAGCCACCTTTCTTTGCAAGGACACTCAAAAGCCTGCCATCCATGGATTCTGTCAGTGTTTTGATCTGTTCACCATCAACATTGCGTGCAGCAGCAACCACAGCCTCCCAGACACTGTTCAGAGAGGTGTACTGTTTTCCCTCCTTGTAAATCTCACATTTGATGATGGACCACAGGTTCTCAATGGGGTTCAGATCAGATGAACAAGGAGGCCATGTCATTAGATTTTCTTCTTTTATACCCTTTCTTGCCAGCCACGCTGTGGAGTACTTGGACGCGTGTGATGGAGCATTGTCCTGCATGAAAATCATGTTTTTCTTGAAGGATGCAGACTTCTTCCTGTACCACTGCTTGAAGAAGGTGTCTTCCAGGAACTGGCAGTAGGACTGGGAGTTGAGCTTGACTCCATCCTCAACCCGAAAAGGCCCCACAAGCTCATCTTTGATGATACCAGCCCAAACCAGTACTCCACCTCCACCTTGCTGGCGTCTGAGTCGGACTGGAGCTCTCTGCCCTTTACCAATCCAGCCACGGGCCCATCCATCTGGCCCATCAAGACTCACTCTCATTTCATCAGTCCATAAAACCTTAGAAAAATCAGTCTTGAGATATTTCTTGGCCCAGTCTTGACGTTTCAGCTTGTGTGTCTTGTTCAGTGGTGGTCGTCTTTCAGCCTTTCTTACCTTGGCCATGTCTCTGAGTATTGCACACCTTGTGCTTTTGGGCACTCCAGTGATGTTGCAGCTCTGAAATATGGCCAAACTGGTGGCAAGTGGCATTGTGGCAGCTGCACGCTTGACTTTTCTAAGTTCATGGGCAGTTATTTTGCGCCTTGGTTTTTCCACACGCTTCTTGCGACCCTGTTGACTATTTTGAATGAAACGATTGACTGTTCCATGATCACGCTTAAGAAGCTTTGCAATTTTAAGAGTGCTGCATCCCTCTGCAAGACATCTCACTATGTTTGACTTTTCTGAGCCTGTCAAGTCCTTCTTTTGACCCATTTTGCCAAAGGAAAGGAAGTTGCCTAATAATTATGCACACTTGATATAGGGTGTTGATGTCATTAGACCACACCCCTTCTCATTACAGAGATGCACATCACCTAATATGCTTAATTGGTAGTAGGCTTTCGAGCCTATACAGCTTGGAGTAAGACAACATGTATAAAGAGGATGAAGTGGTCAAAATACTCATTTGCCTAATAATTCTGCACTCCCTGTATATATATATATATATATATATATTGATGTATATATGTACATTTGTGTGTGTTTCCTATAGTATATTACTCTGATTCCCCTATATATATTGATGTATATATGTACATTTGTGTGTATGTGTTTCCTATAGTATATTACTCTGATTCCCCTATATATATATATTGATGTATATATGTACATTTGTGTGTATGTTTCCTATAGTATATTACTCTGATTCCCTTATATATATATAGATGTATATATGTACATTTGTGTGTATGTTTCCTATAGTATATTACTCTGATTCCCCCCATTTATATTGATGTATATATGTACATTTGTGTGTATGTTTCCTATAGTTTATTACTCTGATTCCCCTATATATATATAGATGTATATACCGGTATGTACATTTGTGTGTATGTTTCCTATAGTATATTACTCTGATTCCCCTATATATATATATATATATATAGATGTATATATGTACATTTGTGTGTATGTTTCCTATAGTATATTACTCTGATTCCCCCCATTTATATTGATATATATATGTACATTTGTGTGTATGTTTCCTATAGTATATTACTCTGATTCCCCTATATATATATATATATAGATGTATATATGTACATTTGTGTGTATGTTTCCTATAGTATATTACTCTGATTCCCCTATATATATATATTGATGTATATATGTACATTTGTGTGTGTTTCCTATAGTATATTACTCTGATTCCCCTATATATATATATATATATATATATATATATATATATATATATTGATGTATATATGTACATTTGTGTGTATGTTTCCTATAGTATATTACTCTGATTCCCCTATATATATATATTGATGTATATATGTACATTTGTGTGTGTTTCCTATAGTATATTACTCTGATTCCCCCCATATATATATATATATATATATATATATATATATATATATATATATATATTAATGTATATATGTACATTTGTGTGTGTTTCCTATAGTATATTACTCTGATTCCCCTATATATATATATTGATGTATATATGTACATTTGTGTGTGTTTCCTATAGTATATTACTCTGATTCCCCTATATATATATATATATTGATGTATATATGTACATTTGTGTGTGTGTTTGTACAGGTGCCGTCTCCTCTTTCTCTGGATTACAGTTTAAATTCAAACTGAGACTTCCATTCCAGGTCAGTTTCCTTCAGACGTGATACAGGGAGGTCAGACCTCTGGACAGCTCCTCACATTTTTTTACATACAGTCTTTTACAATATACAATTAATATATAAATCTATAAACAGTGTACACAGCTATAATTCATAACTTGAATATGTAAAGTGGACATTGTTTTGCCAGTTTTTAGATACTTATTTATTTTAAATGGTCAGAACTATATTTCTCATGTAAAATACTACTATGGAAGATGTACTAATACAGTGTAACTGGTGGCACATGTTTTGTACATGGTCTTTTGAATTACTATTCTAAATAGTGCTCAAAACAAAGAAAAAAATAAAATAACCACAGGATTTTCTGAGCAAACAGAAAACTTTCCATCAGTCCCACAGAGTCCATGTAATTTTAGGACCTACATTCCCACAGAGCAGATATGATCCTCTTCTTTATATTCATATTCTCCACTTATCAGCAGAAGAGCAGAAACAACAATGGCAGCTACTGTGTAATTGTATATAAAAATGACACATTAAAAGCTGTATTTGTTTTACATTTTAAATCATTTGTCTATTTTTAAGAGTCTTCTTCTTCAGGAGCATTGCTGGTCATGGGTGGCACAGCCATGCTCTCCTTAATCTCAATTTGGTCAAACTTCACACCTGGGCTCATACAAATCCCATGTATCACTCTGTCCCAGTGGTTATGGATAGTTGGTAGCTCTGGGAGGTAACAGAGAGATTGGTAGTCCTGGGGGGTGCCCCACAGATAGGTAGCCCTGGGAGGTATCAGAGAGATTGGTAGCCCTGGCAGGTGCCACACAGATAGGTAGCCCTGGGAGGTACCAGAGAGATTGGTAGCCCTGGGAGGTACCAGAGAGATTGGTAGCCCTGGGAGGTACCAGAGAGATCGGTAGCCCTGGGAGGTGCCCCACAGATAGGTAGCCCTGGGTAGTTTTTTAGTTGCTCCTGACCAGGAGGCTGAGTATTAGTACTCTGACCTCATGAAGAATCCTTCCTCAAAGGTTTGAATATCTCATCTTCTGGTAATCCAGGTGGTTATGGTCCTCACCAGCCTGCATCTACCAGAGGTAGGATTGTTCCCTTCAGTTACCTCTCTCCTCACTGATCTTCTGCGACTCGTGAACCAAATGAAACAGCGAGTTGTTGATTTCTCCATATCATCATCAGTACATATAGCCATTTAATTATCTCTGTTCAATAATACCTTCAGAAACATATAAATAAAATATAAATGATATTATTTCCCTCATAAGAGCTAAAAATATTGTATATAAGAAAACATTGTATATTCATTAATTGCGATACAAATTACAATAACATCTGTTGTAACCCAGACCCTGTTTCCAAAGAAAAAAAATAATACACCAGCTCTCAAACGTAAAATAAAATTATATACAGGTCAACTACAATGAGATTATTTTGGATATTTAAATTAAATTATATCCTTGCTAAAAAAGACAATAACACTTTCCTATATATTTAGCAGAATGCTCACACAGCACATATTTTATGATGTGGAAGAATTCCTCAAATATTTTGGTATGATCATTGAGGACCTACACTTCATAATACAAAATACTGTATATCAATGTTTAATTAACTAAACAATGACTACCATACATAGGATGCTTTATATTATAAATATAGTGTTCTTATGAGAAAGTGGTTATTGATCATTGAACCTGCTGTCATTTTATATAAATGTAGTGAAATAAGTGAAATAATAACATCACAGATGTGTTATAGTACCTCGGGGTGTGCTCCTCCTCCTGATATTCTCCTCTATCTAAAGAAATGTAAATAAGGAAAATAGTATTTTTTCAAGTACATAAAAACAATTGGCACTTATGAAATTGTCAAAATCGCAATTACTGAAGCACGTAATGTAGCCCTCATAAGTTACTGATATTTAATTGGCCTCTTCTAGATACCCGCAATCTATTTGCGAGCTACAGGCTGAAAATCCCTGCGGTTGTCAAAATCGTAACTTCGACCCATCTAAGCCTTTGATCTTTCAAGCCCGCAAATGTTACAATCGCTAAAATCACAAATCGCAAATTAATTGCAACAATTCCGCAAGCCCGCAATTGCCTTCAAACCCGCAAATGTCAAATATAGCAAAACATTCTACAAATACTAGAAACACCTGTTTTTTTTTAATAAAATTATAATAACAGACAAAAATAACATACAGACAAGTTTGAATGATTACAATTTTGATCGTAAATCACATAAATTCATCAAGAAGTAATTCATAATAGCTCAATCCCCCCCAAAAAAACTACAAAAATGTAGGGTGAATTCACATAAGGGTTGAAAATAGAATGTATGGAGGCTTATGACACACCATATGTATCCAATGGATAGTTGTAACATTTATAACATAATCCCATATTGTCCACTTTAATACAGGGACTTTAATTATACCAAGTTCTTGGAAATCACGTTCCAGGGTTCGTTTTTTTATTAATTATAGCCTTCAGTTCATTCCAATTAGGGAAGCATGGTTGGTTCCATCCATTTTGTAGTCATAAATATTTGCAGAAGACAAGCCTTAGTCTCCAGGGTTACATTATCCAGAAATAAATGAAACAAGATTAGTTCAGGAGTGGCATATAAATTGATACCTAACAGAAAATATATGTAATCCATACACTTTTCCCAAAATCGTAGTGTCACAGGCCATTCATACCAGACGTGCAGCCTCATTAGATTGGAGCCTCTTAAGTCCAACGTGTAGCTCGTAAGGGCTGCATGCTTTAAATTGGGCCTTTTACGTCGCTATAAAATTAGAAGTGCTGCGAATTACGAGCTAGAGAAGCTAAATCGTAAACCAGTTCTCGGCCGTCGGAGTTGCGGGCTGGAATGCAAACAATTAAGCAAGCACGTAGTTACGGGTTTAGATGGAGCCAATGGCAGCAGAGATCGTCATCATTGCATCATAAGAAAATGGAGGATGGATTTCAAAGCCTTACTTGGTTCAATTACGAGGTACGAGTGAACCCACATTCCAGTCATAACGCAATATTAATAAACCGCAAATATGATATTCTATCACATGCGAGTTACAGTTTACGTATTAATACATTGAATGCTGGGATCGATGTAACACAATAAAGATACATGAAATCAACTATTTTTATTTACTGGTTTGTAGGCTTGAGAATGTTGTGCTATTAAGACCTAACATCACTTTCCCTTTCAATATTAGTACAGTAGTAAGTTTTTATTTAATTTACAAGTGTTACGTATTGGACCTTACCCCCCTTACGGGTCCCCTTGAGCACACATTGGCCTTTGGGCTCCATTTGCATGTTACGTGCTTGCTCGCTGCAGGTGAGCTCTGAGGTGGCCATGGGTGTCTGCTGAGGTGGCCTGCCTTATTGAGAAGAATGGCCTTCCTGTGTCTCATGGCTCCACCTGACCCACTCTGGCTCCTGAAAAACTGCTTCTTTCTGAGAAGAGAGTCCTTCCTGTGTCTCCTGGCTCCTCCTGACCCACTCGGAAACCTGTAACCACCCTTTCTGAAGAGAGATTCCTTCCTTCAACTCTTGGCTCCTTCTGGCCTATTCTGACTCCTACAAATCATCCCCTTTCTGATAAGAGAGGCTGGCTCCACCTGACTCACTTTGGCTCTTACAAAACTTACCTTTCTGAGAAGAGAGGCCTTCCTGCATCTCCTGGCTGGTTCCACCTGACCCTCTCTGGCTCCTGCCACGGTTGGGCAGCAACTTCCCGGGCTGGTTCTCTCTTAAATTCAACGTCTTCTGGTAAAGAAGCCTGAGATGATCTGAACAAGCCGGCATCCCCTTGTTGTTTCTGATCTTCAGGCAAAGATCTTCTTCCCCTCCTTAGCCAACTAAAACAGCTGATGTTGGGTTCCTCCATAGCTATTTAATTTATTTCTGGGCCTTCAAATACCTAAACATTTAAAATAAATTATATTATTTCACTCATTAGGGCTAGAAATATTATATATAAGAAAATGTATTAATTCTTTACAATACTATTCAAATAATATCGGTTGTAACTCAGACTCTGTTTTCAAAGACAAAAATTGTACACTAATAATCAAACATAAAACAAAATTACTTACAATACAGCTCAAATTCGATTTTTTTGGATATTTAAGTTTAATTATATCTTTGCTAAAAAAAAAAAAAAAAATCCTCCCCTTACATTTCCTAAGCCCCCTAAAGCCCCCTTCATATTACTCCATTCCTCCATATATTCCAAACATCTCCCCTTTGCCTCACTCATTCTCCAATCATAAGACCATTATATGCCACCATGCTCCCCCATATCCCTCTCATATGTCTCACTCATCTCTCATTCGCTCCACCAACTTATATATTCCAATCCACCTTTTTATACTCAATAGCCATTTCATTTCACCCACCTCCTTATATCCCTCATTACCAACCCATATGCACCCATTCCCTCTTCATATCCCCCACCCACCCGTATAGCCCTCATTCCCTCTTCATATCCCCCACCCACCCGTATAGCCCTCATTACCCTTATGTCCCTCATTTACCCAAAGTTCGCTACTCATCCCCTGAGATCCCCCCTATAGCCCCTCATCACCTCTTATAACTTTTGCATAACCCTGTGATCCCCCTTATTTAACAAACTTGACATTTTGGCGGTTAGAATGTAAAATATGAGAATACAGCTTTATATTTCTTTTGCTGCAATTGAAATGTATGTTGTATCTCCATGGGTTTCCTGTTCCTAAGCTTTTAACTGGTTTCATACAAACAGATCCTCTTTATATATATGTTTGATGCCCAATATTTCTGTAATATTTATTATAATATATTTACTTTGGTATTTTCTCCGCCATCGATTGGTAATCCATGACATGTGCAATATCTTTCACTGAGAGCTCCAAATATATATGAGAACGGAAATAAGTAAAATAAATCGCTGTATAATGATCCCTTACTGCCGACATTCAAATTTCTGTTACTGAAAATTGACTACATGTAAATATCTTATCAAGGGTTATTTGTTCTCATTTTCTCACTTCATGCCATTTATTAATATTACTTACCTGATGTTGCTTGGTTAGCCGGAGACTCTGATCTGTCTTTATCTCTCCTGGAGCTCTAAGTGACGGAGCAGACATGGCAGCTCTCAATACTGCAACATGGGCAGCGCAACCTGCGATGGGCGGCTTGTGCAGCACTACTGACCCATCATAGGGAGCGCTGCCTATGTGGGGAAGGAGGTCTGATTCCCCGGCTTCCATTGGCCCTGATGATGTTTCCTCATTTTCCTGTATAGGGCATAATATTTAGGAATTAAGATATTTTACTCATATATAAGAATAAGTGTGGCATCTCTGTACATGGGATGATACCTGAATCCCCAGAATGTTACACAGTATGTAATAATCAGCATTTAAAATAACATAGATCTGATGGATATCACAACCAAAAAGGGCAGTTTAATCAGCCCATTTCATTTACTTAAAAACCTTGCGTCATTAAGCCTTGATATGGCCTTAGGCGTAAACGAGGCATGCTTACATTCCCCAACTGGTTTTGACCCATATTTACTTATCGGTTCTAATATATCGTGAGAATTAAATAAAATCTGACAGTGAAATAATATATAATACAGTCCTGTACTAAGTATAAGTATTAGCTAATGTTTATGGACCTCCTTGGGAGGGGTTAAATTTTAGGTGCCATCTGGGTCTTTGGGGACCCCCATGGCTATAGACAAATCAGGGATCCCTGGTCATAGTGCGTGGGAAGAGGGAATCCCAAAGGTTCTCCGCAGCATGAGGGAAGAGGATTTCCGTGGGTTCCCCAGGTTTATAGAGGGTATTGGGGAATCCCAGCGATCCACAAGTGAAGAAGAAAATGAAGGAAGAGTTAAAGTAAAAATAAGCAATTATGGCTTAAGATAACAGAGAAAAACAAGCAGGGTAAGGGTGGCAAATAAAAACATTTACTTTTTGAGAAAACAATCTCGCACTAAAATATAAAATATGATTTTACCACATTGGGAGAATGATGTTCGTCTTCTTCCCCTGGGCAAATCTTATTATTCTTTTTTAATAACTGCAAAAAGACATAAAAACAATGCTGTCAAAATAGAATATATTTACTATATCTCTTATCGCTGGGGGCATCCATAAGATATCAGTTGTTTGCTTCATTTTTAAAAGATATAATACCATTGTCTAGCTCTTCAAGACAGGGTCTGCATATGGTATATCTAGTCCTTAATGTATATGCTTGTTACACATTTGTGGTGTGGCCACTGTAAAGCTCTAGGTACCTGAATAACTAGACAGAAATAAAGATGTATATAACCAGATTATTCACAATTCTGGTGGAAGAATAAATTGGTAACAAATATAGATTAACTGATAGATGAATCCTGGGCTTCTGTAGACAGCAAAGTGATATTATATGAAGAAGAAGACCAAGTTCATATATGTGAGAGCACAAGGTAAAAAGGCTGCTGCATGTGACCCGCTGCCAGCTGAGCCAAGGAGTCAGGATAATAATGTTTAGATACATGAACAGATCACAGAACAGAACTGTAAGGAGGGTCCAGCACTTACCCGTCTTGCCATTTTCCTCAAAATTTCACCAAGTGTATCCCCTACTCTCACCAAATACACAAGTGAGCAAGTTTAACCCAAGCCACAGATAAGGCCTAGGTGTCATTGGGACATTATCATCTAGCAAATAACTAGGGGATGTATGTTGGGATACTGGTGTATATAGCCAGGACATACCCACTGAGAGGACTAACCTCAATAACTGCTGGTTATTTACCAGACAGTGAAGAAAATAGAGGTTTTACTATACCACAATGTGGAGGGAATGCAACAAAAGCATTTATTCTGAGTCATTGAAAAGTGCTACCTGTTACAGACCCCTTGCAGTGTTTGTGTCAAATGTAACAAACTAATAACATTAACATCTATAAAAGCATAAAAACAGGTTCAGGACATTTTGTCCAATCCCTTTTATCCAATTTGCCCGGCTGGTGTTAGCATCTAACAAAATGACTTGCCTAATATCCATCCATCCATCCATCTCTCTCTCTCTCTATCTATCTATCTATCTATCTATCTATCTATCTATCTATCTATCTATCTATCTATCTATCTATCTATCCATCAATCTATCTATCTAGAGAGACATATATTTGAACCATTTTCGTTAGATACAATTATTTTTACTTTGTTTACCCCTTAGAAAAACAAACTTGTATGAATATACAAGCACCAGCAGCAAGTGGAAGGTAATCAGTCTGTCATTATGGCCATATGGAAAGGGGATTTCAACAATAAATGGAAATATTAGAGTTGGAGAACTCCACAGATCCCATTATATCAGACAATGCTATAAATACCCTCATTATGGGTTAGTTTCCTGGATATTAAGGCTTCTTTCATGCAGTGTCCACAACCTCTGAATGTAACCCCATGATCTCACATACTATTCCCTAGTGGTGTTTACTGGGATATTTTACACCTTAATCATTTTTGAATTGTGAGTTTTGGAGACATTTCAAACATGTGTTAATGATCAATATAGTAGACTTTGTTCCATCCAGGTTTAACAAAACAGGTCCCAAATATATAGTAATAAATAGATAATAAAAAGTTCAGCTGGATGTTATTTCTAATAAATGCGTTTTCTTACAGTAAACTTACATATGTTTGTATTTTTGGTCTATCAATTATCTTTTCTAATCACCCCCTGATATTGTCTTTGTGTTATAATACAATCTTGCTTTTTGTGGATAAAGTAATCACGTCCTAAGACTTTCTTCCACTTTCTATTATTTTCCAGGCTCTTTTCATTGCAGGATAGAAAATGAGTGACCCAAGTATATATGAGCCTAACATACAATATACTGTACGTAGAGAGGGTGATTATATTATATATTTGATAGGTGAGAGTGGTCGCAACAACAATCAGAAAGTGCTGTGAGGCCAGGGGATTATGGGGCTTGTAGTGCTCTCAGGCGGGCTAGACAGTGACACATGGTCACTGGTAGCTTACGGGGAGAGGTGGCAGCTCACCCCAGACAGTCAGTGAGGGGGTTAGGGCCATGACGGCCCCCTCACAGGCACAGTACTATTGGCCCCTGGATTACCCACTCATAGTCCCTTGGAGGTCCCTGGACTCAGGGATACAGCGCTACGTCAGAGGACGCTGTTAGCCCGGGGGATTATGGGATTTGCAGTCTTTCACTGCAGGCATGCCTGACAGCGTGGGGAGGTAGCTGGCAGCCTGCAGGGAGACTTCACGGCTGCAAACTGGCAGTGACAGTTAAAACCCTTGCAGCGGTACGTTTGCAATATGGCGGTACGTTTGCAATATGGTAAGTTAGTACTTTCCTCACCGTTTCCCTTACCCACTCATTGCCCAAGCATGTTAGGTACCTTTCTAATTGTCCTGGTACAACTGCATAGGGGCCAGGGGTCTATTAAACACACCCATATAGGTAATTCGGTGGGTTTCTGGTAAGTGTAGATGGTCCCTAATTAGTTTTCAGGCCTTTTTTTATCTTGCCTCCCATGGTCCAGGCTGTAGTATAGTTGCCAGTGTAGGAGGCCGTAAGCCTATATGTGGTCATGTTAGGTCAGCGGGTGCTGCTTTGGGGATGCTTTGGGAGGTCATCTTACAGGGAGAGTTTACAACTCACTCCCAGGCTGCCTAGGAGTGGGGTTAATCCCATCGTTTTATGGATCTGGCCATCGGAGACAGATTTCCTATAATAGGGAATTAAAATAATCTGGTGCTATCATGGTGTAGAGTATTATGATATTATACATGATGGTAGTGTACAAAATGCATTAGGTCTGGTCCATGGGTTACTTGGAGGTAGACATGGGCAGGTATTATACATCCTTTTAAGCCTGGGACCGGGAGCGGCTATAAAGTACGTGCCCAGTTTTGTACGATGCTCTAGCCTCATTAAATTTAGCCAGCAGCAGCATCGCGTGACCTTGGACAACAGCGGACTCCTAATGTGTGCTTGTTTAGATCTAGTGTATTATTTATGCCGCGAGTTTCGGGTCTGAGATGCAAGCCCATAAACAAGTCTGGCACCGTTGAACTGGTGGCCGTGAGCATGTTCATTTAGTCTATTCCGGAGTATGTTTTTTTTTTGACGGCCCATGTATCAGAGATTGTCAGCGTTTTGCCTCTAAAAAGGTCAAAGCCTTACGGGTCTTTAATGGCGAGGTACTATCATTATAATATGTTATGTTCATAAAGCCGTGTATATTATATTCTTGTCCATGGGAGTTACATTATGTGTTTTAACTAATTTAGTGCCGGGATCGGGGTATCTTGGAAATTCTGAAGTATGTCCATTTTATATGGCAGTGCAGCGAGCCTGAGAGCATTTTACTACTGATTTTTAATACATGACACCACTCCCCTTTCATGATTTGTACAGTAGGGTGTTTATATTTGCAGTATTGGCCGATTGAATAGCCGTAATTTTGTTAGCTACGTTTCGGGCTATGGTTTTCACTTTAAGGGAAATTATTTGTCTGCCCGTTTTTCAGCTTTGTTCAGTGTCCATAGTGCCAGTGAACAACTTGTGGACTGGGGGAGTATATAGTGGTTATTATTAAGGTGTATTTGGTGTATCTTCTTACAACTGACTATGTTCGGAGCCCGTTAGTAGCGTGCTCTACAGATTTTCAACATTACCACACTTGTGGAGTTGATTGGCGTATGGGGCCATAATCCCATATTAGGGTCGGGTTACAGGGGGCTGTCTGAATGGTTAGTTGTTGGAGCTGGTGGGCTCTTCTTGGTGTGATGCTGCATCAGTCTTGAGTTTTAGGGTGCTATTGCTTTCTTATTATACTTCTACCACCTTCCAGGCTTGGTGGTATCTTGGGTTCTTTTGTTTTGATCTGGGTATCTCGTATTATCCTCAGGAGTTTGAGTATCGACGGGATGCGTCGGTGGTGGTCATTGTGCTAATTCTCTTCATCTCTTAGGTGCATCTGAGGTTTTGGAGAACTCGAAAAAGTGGCTGTGTGTGATAGTAGGTGGTATCAATCCTTTCATCCCCTGTGGTTGTATCACTCTTTGATCATTCAGGGGGATATCAAAAGCTAAGGCGATAGTGTATAGTGCTTTAAGGTACTACGCTTCGTAGATCCTTCAAGAGCTATGCACGGATGGTTGGTGGTTGATCAAGGGGCAGTAAATCTTGTGTTTGGAGAATACGATGGTGGTGCTGGCTATTTAATATCAGCATGTAGTATCCTGTTTGGGACTACGTTGTCGGAAACCCAGTGCTCAGTACCGATAGGGGAGCATATAGTGTAAAGAAGGTACCTGGTTTCAAGAACGAATGGCTGACCGGTCCTTCTGATATGCACGCCTCAGACTGCTGGCCGAAGTGTGAGGATGGACAGTTTGTGCGTTGGGTACGCATATAGGTGCGCAAGTGGTGCATTGGCAAGGTTGAGGGTTTTTAGTAACCCTAGGCGAAGCGCAGGTGTCCCCCGAAGGTGGGGCATCAGGAAGCAGTGTGGCCGGGTTCATAGGTCCTGATGAGGGAATGAATGGAGAGAGAAAGTGTTAAAGGTGAACAGATGGTATGGCAAAGGGACGGCAGGCGACTGGTAGCCTTTTCCCAAGGGCCGGAGATACCACTCTTCTGGAAGGAGGTCTCTGATATGTGACAAAAAAAATGTGACAAAATATGTGACAAAATCTGTGCGTCCATTTCTTTCCCGCTGGTTGGGTGATAGCAAGAGGTTGGTTGGTAAACAGATAAGGTATGTCGACCTCAGGTGACTAGTCTGGTGATCCAAGGTTAGCAGGTGGGTGAATTGAGGTAGTACAGTGTAAGAGGCACACTGATTGCTCCCCCTTCATGGAGTGCAGCTCTCTTGATCCAAATTGCGTGGTTTGCTTTGCACCGTACCTTTCTTGAAACAAGTTTGGTTCTCTATGAGTATGATTTGATGACTTTGAAGACTGCGAGCGGCATTTATATTTTTGTCACAGGGGTGAGTGGTGAGGGGAGTCGCTGGGAAAATAGTAAAATGGGTGATATCCTACCCTACAGTGGTATTCCAATACGGTAGGCCCTGGATGAGGCTTCAGTGCGTAGGGTGTACTGTCTCTCTCCAGGCTCCTCCCCTCGTGGATATGTTGATTTATTTATTTTTATGGTTATTATGTCATGTTGTGTTTACAAATAAACTCCGTGGCCAGTTATCTCCCAAGAAGTGGTCTGTGTCTAATCTTTATATTTATGGGTGTTGGGGTATAAATTCTTATGTGCACATACCACCTGGGCCTTGCTTAGGTCAAGTTCTACTTATTTAGATGTATCCAGATCCACGAGTAACATGAATTGTGCATTTATTCAGAGGAAGGCAAACAGAAATTCCTCGCTTGTCTCACTTTGGGAAATATAAATTATGTAAATTATGACAAAAATAATCCGTGCTGTGAAAAACCTATTTCTTTATGGATTGGGTGAACTGTAGTCAGTTGTAATCTTCTTGTTCACCTGACAATAAGTAAACTACATAAAAATGAATCTTTATTATGTAACTAGCGACTTGCCCACCAAAAGTGCTGGTAATAAAATGTTAAGGCTGGGAATGCTGTTTGCCACTCAATGTGAGTCTCTGACACTCTTAACCTTTTAGTTATCTACAAAGAAGTAAATCCACTATGCACAGTTCTGCACCTTCTAACAAAAATGCGGCAATTCCAGTTGTTGCAAATGGCAGTGCTATTTGACTCTGTGCCCGAATGCAAATCATCAATAAATTATAGAGATTAGTTTTCCCTGATCCAAAATGGCCATCTAGATAGAAATAACGCTCTTTGAGCATGTCATTGTCTATTGCATTTGTAATGGCGTTAAATGCTTGGAATTGGAATTGGAGCAATTGAACAGCAATTTGCGATTTTAGTGATCGTAACTCTTGCGGAAGTGAAAGAGGAAAGGCTTTGGGTGGCTGTAAGTTCTGGGTTTACCCATCACAAAGTTTTAAGTCCTTAACCTGTAAACCATCCGGAGCCCGCAAAAAGACGGCAATTGAATAGCAAATTATCTTACGGCCTCACTTACGGGCTCCGGTAACATACGATTGCTCAATTGAATCAGGCTCTATATGTTTACCTACACTTGGGTGCTTGTCCCATGTCAGTCAATGAGCAGTAACAAACCTGTATAAGTCATACTTGTCTGCCAATGAGATCTACAGATTAAATTATGTTCTGTGCACTTCCAGTTTGTTTGAATTTTTTAAAAAATACAACTTTTAATGCATGAATAAACCAGTTGTATCCCGTGTCCCTTTAAGCTAAACAAACATATCTTCGTTATGGAATTTGACTAAAGTGAAGATACAAAATATATATTGTTCCTTCAGTCACTGTTACTACAATGAAGGTGACAGAGTTTGAGCCAGATTCAATTGAGCTATCGCAAGTTACTGGAGCCCGTAAGCGAGGTCGCAAGTTAATTTGACATTCAATAGCCGTTTTTTTTCCCCCAGCTCAGGACAGTTTACAGGTTATGGGCTTGAAAAGTCTTGCGATGGTTAAACTCAGAACTTACAACCTCCCCGAAGCCTTTGATCTTTCAATTCCACAAGAGTTACAATCTCTAAAATTGCAAATCGATATTCAATTGCTCCAATTCCCCAAGGCCGCAAATGGTTTCACACCTAAAGATGGCAAATGAAGGAGAAAATTCTATAAGAGCTAGAGAGGACCAGCAAGGGATTTTAACCCATGCTCGTAGCACTGTAAATGCAAATAAAAAATCAATGCGGTACTGTTAATAACGGGAAAGCGATGATAGACATTAGAATTAATTGAACGGTCTCAAGCTCGCAAATCGGTAGTAAATAAAATTTATTTTTAGGTTTCATTTCTGGGTTATGTCGATCTCGGGAATCAAATAGTTAATACATATCGGGCCACATACATGGACTAGAACAGTATTGGCATTCATTTTCATAATTCTGTATTTTAAGGGTTTGCGAGTCCCATTGCATATCGACGAACGCGGACTTAGAAAAATTATGAGACGTGGGACATAGAAAAAAAAACGAGATATGAAAAAAAAGTTAATGGCCGTAGTGCGCAAAGCAAAAAACACACTAAATACACAAAAAAATACAATAAAAACATCACATACAGCAGCGAGGAACAGCCAGGAGGTCAGGGAGTGAGGTGGAGCACGAATTTAAATTGAATTTGCCAAGTTTCGGCACTCGAAAATCGCCTAAGCAAGAGAAAAAAATGACGGACCAAAAAAAAAATGAAAACGAGGCTACACGACCCTGAAGCGCGCAAAACACTGCCAGACACGTAGGACTTTGCCAGGCACGTATGAGGTACAAAAAAACACTGTTGGAAAACATGCAAAATGCTCACGAGGCGCGTAACACATAGAATATCGCCACCATTTTACAACACTAATTTGCTAATCTACACATTAAGATTCTGAAATAGCAACTTTCCTGCCTAAACCAACGGTTCTGTCTCGCGCACGCAGCCTATTTATTATTATTATTATTATTATTATTATTATTATTATAATATTTATTTATATTGCGCCAACATATTCCGTAGCGCTGTACAGGGGTTTAGTACATAGCAAAAAACAAACTTAACACCTTAAAGAATGGAGGGCCCTGTTTTTGAGCATATAATCAAATGTACATAGTGCTTGTTTCCAAGACACGGACACACAACTGAAAACTCGCAAACTTACGATCGAAGGGTTTAGGTGTTATAGAAGAGGGTGACAAATACAAAATGGCAACGTGAATGCAATTTTTTTAGTCCAGTGGAGGGGTCTGTGAGCTGTACTGTAGATTGTTGAGTGTTAATAAGCTGTGGAGTGGGCAATTGTAATTATTAAGGCTGAAGGTGATATGATTTTTTAAATAGGTGTGTTTTTAGTAATTTATTTAAAGGTTTTGAAGCAGGAAGTTAATCTAATGGACCGAGGCAAGGAGTTCCAAATAGTAGGGGCTGCACGAGAAAATTCCTGAAGACGGGAGTGAGAGGAGGTGATGAGAGAGGAGGAAAGAAGAAGGTCGTTAGCAGAACGAAGGGGGCGGTTGGGAGAGTATTTTGAAACAAGAGCAGAGATATAAGGGGGTGCACTGTTGTTGAGGGCTTTATGTGTTAGGGTCATGATTTTAAATGTGATTCGGGAATCTATGGGAAGCCAGTGGAGTGATTGACAGAGAGGAGCTGCAGACACTGAGCTTTTGGTATTGAAGATGAGTCTAGCGGAGGCGTTCATTATGGATTGGAGGGGAGACAGACGGGAGATGGGGAGGCCAGCAAGAAGGGAATTGCAGTAGTCGAGTCGAGATATGATGAGAGAGTGTATTAGAATTTTAGCTGTGTCTTGTGTAAGATAATGACAAATTTTGGAGATGTTTTTTAGGTGAAACGGACAAGATTTAGTTATCGATTGGATGTGAGGAATAAAAGAGAGGGCGGGATCCAGTAGAACCCCAAGACAACGGGCCTGGGAGGTGGGAGTGATGATGGTGTTGTCAACAGTGAGAGATATTTGAGGAGTGGAAGCTGTAGTAGAGGGTGGAAAGATTAGGAGTTCAGTCTTAGACATGTTGAGTTTGAGTTGATGGGTAGACATCCAGGAGGATATGTTAGAGAGGCAGTTGGAAACTTGAGCTAAAAGAGAGCGGGATAGATCGGGTGCAGAGAGGTAGATTTGAGTATCATCTGCATAGAGATACTGAAATCCAAAGGATTTTATGAGGGTGCCAAGGGAGGAGGTGTAGATGGAGAAGAGGAGGGGGCCTAGGACAGAACCTTGGGGAACGCCAACAGACAGAGGGAGAGGTGAAGAAGAGGTGCCAGATAGAGACGCTAAATGTATCATCTTTTAGATAGGATGTGAACCATAAAAGAGCTGTGCCCTGTATGCCAAATGAACGGAGAGTTTGGATTAGAAGAGGGTGGTCAACTGTGTCGAAGGCAGCAGAGAGGTCCAGGAGAATTAGAATGGAGAAGTTATCCTTTGATTTGGCAGTTAGCAAGTCATTGGTGACTTTTGTGAGGGCTGTTTCTGTTGAGTGTTGGGCACGGAAACCAGATTGGAAGTTGTCAAGAAGGGAATTGGAAGAAATAAATTGAGTGAGGCGATTGTAAACAAGCCGCTCAAGAAGTTTAGAAGCCAGGGGAAGTAGTGAGATAGGGCGGTAGTTGGAGGCAGAAGCTGGGTCAGATGAGGGCTTCTTGAGAATGGGTGTAATTATGGCGTGTTTTAAGGAGGATGGAAACCTGCCAGTGTTTAGGGAGAGGTTGAATAGATGTGTGAGAGCTGGGATAAGTGCGGTGGATAGGGGAGGAATTAGCTGTGAAGGAATAGGATCATGTGGACATGTGGTAAGGTGAGAGGTTGATAGTAAAGTAGATACTTCATCCTCGGTAACAGGGTCAAAGGAATCCATAGTGGAGGAGGGATTGGGGAAGGGTAAGGGTTGGGTGTTGTCAGCTTGTGGAAAGGATGGTGGGATTTTATAGGGCATACTTGCTCCTCAGGTGATGACAGTCTGACCGGACAATTTCTGCTGCCGGAAAATCCAAAGAGATTGTTAGCTCTTCAGGATATTGATTGCTGGCTATTAATTATAAATAGGTAAAGTATATTAATTTATTGATTAATTAATTATTAAGTAAAAAAATATATATTATAAAAAAAATATGCACATTCTTATATTTTACAATGCCTTTACTTTATGAATACATTACTGGTTAACGATTTCAAATATATTTATTAATTAATTAATTATTAATTAGTAATCATTATGAAAAACTTTTTTTTATATTTTTGACTGTCTTTACTTTATGAATATATTATTGCTTAACTCTTTCCAATATATTTATTAATTAATTAATTATTAGTGTTCATTAGTTAATTAATTAGTAAAAAAAAAACACATTTGAACTGGCTCAAAAAATATGTACATTTTACAGTTCACTTAGAGTTTGGTTTTGCTGCTCAATTATTAATGTTCATTAATTACTTCATTAGTCATTAATTAGTAATAATAATTTAAAAAACATTTTACACTGCCTCAAAAGATATGTACATTTTACAGTGCACTTATATTTCAGTTTTGGTGCTCAATTATTAATGTTCATTAATTATTTAATTAATAATTGATTAGTAATAATATAAAAGAAAATAGTTTCAAATGCCCTAAAAAATATGTATATTTTACAGTGCCCTTATATTTTTGTGTTGTTGCTCATTGTCTGAAAGGAATAGGATCCTCAAAGCAGTTAAATATTGAAATCACTTTATTAGATTATGACACCTGCTACATTTAATATTTTATAATGCATTTATTTATGAATATATCCATGCTTACACCTTTAGGTTTTGCATGTATGACAATTACACATCATACTCTTAATGATTAATTAATTGGATTCAAACATTAAAAATGCTTTGCATTTTGCACACCCCACAGACACACACCACATACATACATACATACATACACACACACTACGTACATATACACACACCACATACATACACATCACATACATACCTATACACATTACACACACCACATACATTCACAGACATCACACATCATATACACACATACACAAATCACATAAATACACACTTATACACAATCATACACACACACATACCACATACATATACACATACACTACATACATATACACATACCACATACATACCTATACACATTACACACACCACATTCATTCACAGACATCACACATCATATACATAGACACACTCATATATACACATACACATCACATACATGCACACCCATCATACATACATACACATACCACATACATATACACTATATACACCTATACATAAACACACCACATAAATATACACACATACACATCAAAAACATCAACATCACATACATATACACTCATACACACACATACATACACACACATCATACATACATACACATCACACATACATATACACTAATACAAACATATACATACACACATCATACATACATACACATCACACACACACCACATACACACTTATACACAATCATACACACAGACCATTTACATGTATTTAGTTTACTGGAGTGCATCTAGGCAGAACTTAACATAAAGCCAACTTTTCTATTGGACGCCCAGGATAAGGCTGGGAATCTCCTGCTCTTCATGGGCTGCTGGGGGAGGAGCCAGCTCCAGGCATCTTGCTGTCTTGGGTGTTCTGGGTAAAATGTCCCCTACTCACTTCCTGTGCCTGCAGTACTTCCTGTATTTAGAACTAATGACCTGGCCCTGGACCTAGGCCTTATCTTTGGCTTGGGTTAGACTAGCTCACTTGTGTATTTGGTGAGAGTAGTGGATACACTTGCTGGACCCTCCTTACAATTCAGTTCTGTGATCTGTTCATGTATCTAAACATTATTATCCTGACTCCTTGGCTCAGCTGGCGGCGGGTCACATGCAGCAGCCTTTTTACCTTGTGCTCTCACATATATGAACTTGGTCTTCTTCTTCATATAATATCACTTTGCTGTCTACAGAAGCCCAGGATTCATATATCAGTTAATCTATATTTGTTACCAATTTATTCTTCCACCAGAATTGTGAATAATCTGGTTATATACATCTTTATTTCTGTCTAGTTATTCAGGTACCTAGAGCTTTACAGTGGCCACACCACAAATGTGTAACAAGCATATACATTAAGGACTAGATATTCCATATGCAGACCCTGTCTTGAAGAGCTAGACAATGGTATAATATCTTTAAAAATGAGACAAACAACTGATATCTTATGGATGCCCCCCAGAGATAACTGATATAGTAAATATATTCTATTAGAATATTGCCCAACAAAAAATGACGGCAATGAAATTGTAAGTGAGCTAATGCTGTTTAGTGTATGGTAATGAACTAAATAATACATTAATAAATGAATATACTTTACCTATTTGGAAGTAATATATGCAGGAAGCATTATGCTGAAGAGCTGACAATCTGTTTTCATGTAGTTGCAGCATACAATGTGTGTTTTCAGGGCTGTGGAGCTGCTGTGTAAGTGTGAGCAATGTGTGCAGTGTGTAGTGTAAATAGGCTGCATGCGCGAGGGGAAGCCGTTAGGGTAGCTGTGTACTTCCGCAAGTTAGTGTTGTAACATGGCGCCTAATGTGTGGTAGGCGGCTGTTGGTGATTTAGCGTCATTGTTCTTGGACCTCGTCAGGCTTTTTCGGAAGATCTGTATGTGTTTGGTGGTGTTTTGCGTCTTTAGGGTCCTGTAGCCTCGTTTTCATTTGTTTCAGCGGCCATTTTTTCTATCGCTTAGGTGATTTTCGGGTGTCTAAACTCTGGAATCTGGACTTAAATGGAGGTGTAACTTCACTTGGAGAGGTCCTGGGTGCCCCCTCTTGCTGTGGGTAAGCTTTTTATGTGTTTGTTGTGTGTATTTATTGTGTTTTTAATGTTTTCAGGTTCGGCCGTTAAAGTCGTATTTTTGCGAGGTCGTATTTTTATTTTTTCTAAGTCCTGCGTCTTGTATTTGTGTGTCGTAAGTCCGTAAATGTTGTGAGGTCCGCAGTTGCTGGCAAGGACCCAGTAGCAAACCCAGTAGCAGTTCATAGAAGGTGGCTTCATAAACCCCTCCATTTGTTTTTATTTTTATTTAGCATCTCCTCTGCCATGGCAAGGGGTTTATATAGATGGGGGAATGTTGGGGTTAGTGTAGTGTGTTCATGATAGTGGATAGCATTCTGTAGTGTTGTTAGGGAAAATACTGAGATTCAGACTTACAGTCTCCATTGAATATATTTTACACACAAAACCCCATGAGTGTGAGTCACTAAGTTTTACTAGATTCTTTGTTTTGTGGGAGGTATAGAATAGCTCTTCAAATTTGCTTTTCAAAACTCTCATAGTTACGACTCAGCCTTCTGGGAATTGTTATGGGAGCCATGAGATGGGGGCCATAGTCTGTGGAAAAGAGTAGCTTGGGAGGAGCTCCAGAAAAAAAAACACATTTTTAGTTATGTTTTCTCACAATATGTCAACTTTTTTAGTCAGAATAACATGATAAGTTGTCGATATTTATTATTACTACTCCCTAGTCATAAAGTGCTCTCTTTCAACTTTATTGGGAACCCTTTCTGAGCAGCTTATTATCTCAGCCTAAAATACAGTAGATATCAATATTTAGTGATGGTATACACCATGTAAAGTAATTATCTATTTCTTAATAATCTATAATTGTTTCTCTATTTACATTTCAGATGATAGAGGACGTCAGCGAGAAAGAGAACATAACACAAGAGGATAATATCCAAAAGGTACTTTAATATAATAATCATTAACTTATAAAGCAGAGTTACTCCCCAAGGTTTGCACATGCCCATTCTTGTTGATTTCATGATCTTGTCTGAAAATAATATAGTAAGTGCCCTATGAATTAATTAGCAGTTACTGACAATAATAACCCATTAGAAACCGATAACATGTGTTGCTGAGTGGGGGACAGGTGAACTGTAAGAAAATACATGTTTTCAATAGCATCCAATTAAGTATATACACAGTATTACTTATATATTTATACTACATTACAATACCTCTGCTGTCAATGTTTATTGTAATACTTTTTGATAGGAAATAATAAAATATAATAGTCCGTAGTATATTTGCTGTCAGTGAGTCATTCAATTAAAGGACTTATTTTACAGAGGACATACAGTAATTATATAAATATGTTTCCATTTTTATCTCATTAGGCAGAGAGCAGCCATGAGGAGGAGGAGAAGGAAGACGTCCCAGAGGTACTTTATCATAACTTTGACTTCTTTATTCCATTTATGTCACTGCTGTTAAAAGTGAGAGAGTCGGATAGAGAGAGAGGAAATAGAGGAATGGAGAAGGAGAGGGATAGAGAGAGGAACCATAGAGAGAGGGATGGATAGATGGAGAGCGAGAGAGCGGGATCTATCCCTCTCTACCCCTTTCCCTCTCTCTACCCCGATCTCTCTATCCATTTCTCACCCTCTCTATATCTTTTCTCCTTCTCCTCGTCCCTCTTTCTCTATCCCTCTCTAGCCTTCTCTCCTCCTCTTCATCCCTCTCTTTCACCCTCTATCTCACCCTTTCTTTTTTTTCTCCATAACTTTCTCCATCTATCTCAACCTTTCTATCGCTCTCTCTATCCCTCTATCCATTCCTCTCTGTCCATCTCTATCCATCCTGTCTCCATCTCTATGCCTCTTTTCTTGTCTAGATGGAGGATGCCATGGATGGCCTCTGAGGGAGCTGCTGCCTTTTTGAGAAGAGAGGCCTTCCTGCGTCTCCTGGCTGGCTCCACCGGACCCACTCTGGCTTCTGCAAAGTCAGCCTATGTGAGCAGAGATTCCTTCCTGTGTCTCTTGGCTGGCACCTCTTGACCTCATCCTGCTCCTGCAAAACTGCCCTTTCTAAGAAGATAGACCTTCCTTCTTATCCTAACCTTCTCCTCCTGATCCACTCTGGCTTCTGCAAAACTGCCCCTTTCTGAGAAGAGAGGCATTCCTACATCTCCTGCTTGGCTACTCCTGACCCACTCTTGCCAATCCACCCCTTTAAGAGAAGAGAGGCCTTCCTGTGTTTCCTGGCACCTCCTGCAACCACACTTTTTTAAGAAGAGACGCCTTCTTATCATCTCCTGGCTCCTCCTGACCCACTCTGGCACCTCTTCCTGTCCTCACTTAGTGAATCTTTGACTTGGACTAAAACCTGGCTCCTCTTAAGTTCTCTTGCACTCGCTGACTTAGTGACCTGGCCTTACTTCTGCCATCCCATTCCATGTCCCCTGTAACACCTTGCTTCTTCTTTCTTGAAAACATCTTTAGAAAGGTATAGCTACATATTAGCATATTTATTATATTGTTTGGTATTATAGTTAGAAAAATAAATAATTAAGTCAGTATATCAGTTTAAGAAATAAATGAATTTAAAATGAACGTCTCATGTATTATTTCATTTGTTACATGTAACATACTGTAGTGTAAAGCAGTATCTGTTATTACTTAAGAATAGTAGATTTTGTAGAGAGAATAAGAGATTGGAGATGAGTATAACATAATGTATCACGTCTCATTACACAGGTCACTATAATCAGAGCATCATGTTGCGCCTCCATAAATACAGCGCTGACAATGCATAGTCCCTTTTTTATAAATTAGAAAACACATTTATTGCCTGACAAGGTAAATAGTACACCTTTGTCACGTGGCCGTGACTATTTTTATAAATTAGTCGGTTTCCTTTACTATTTTACATGGATCGTTGTGTGTACATTAGTCATGGTCATGTGATTAATTATATAGGTTAAGGAAGATCCTTGCAATTTATCAAATAAAGATGATTCACATTTTTTAGCCAGTGACCCCCGCACATGGATGACGGCCGTTTGTTATCTCACTACCTCATGTCACTTGGAGCACTGGTGCTAATAGCTAAATGTTTGGTGCTATAACCTGTTGTATTGTACTTTACATGACAGATATTACTCCTGATTACTGATAGGAGGTCCCATTGCTTGTAATAATTTAATGTACGCAGCTCCTTTAGTGAATGAGTTGTCAGCTATTCTGCTATTTGGAAGAGTTTTTTTGAGAGGTCACCAGGGTTATATTACATATACTAACATGGAAATCTAATTTAATTTAGGTTTATTTTTTATTATGTCATTGACAGGAAGCTAGGTAAATGAATTTATAACTGAGAGAGAGAAATATATAGTGGACAAAAGAGCAATAGAAGTCCTCCACCATACTTTAGTACAGCAAACAAATATTACATTTTTTGTTCACATTTGAACATCTGAAACAAATTAAAAAACTTCTTCCATGGCCATAATTCTGAAAAATACACTGCATTCTGTGAACCTTGGCAGGGACATGCGCATGCGATGTGAGAGCTGGACCATAAAGAAGTCTGAGCGCCTTAGAATTTATGAATTTGAATTGTGGTTTTGGCAAAAACTACTTAGAGTCGCTTGGTCTGCAAGAAGATCCAATAATTCAGTACTTTGAGAAATCCGTTCACTAGAAGGTATGATCATGAGACTGAAGCTCAAATATTTTGGCCTTGTCATGAGAAGACATGAGAAGATTCCCTAGAGAAGACACTTTCCTCATTGATTTTCCCCATCAAGTATTTTACAAGTTTCTTGAGCTCCGAAAAGCTATTCAATTCCAAATAACCTAAAATACTTGGCTCTCACCACTCCTAAAATACCTGTTTTTAAAGAAAATATTGTGAGTACTCCAGAGCACTCGCAAAGGCATAAAAATGGTTTTAAAAATGAACACATGAAGTACTATGGAGGTCCATCAGGAACCTACACTAATAAATCAACCCCCCATTAAAAAATATTAAAGCTAAATATAAACTATTAAAAATAAAAAAGACATTAATTACATAAACTAAAAAAACTACAATATTTTAAATAAAAAGCACTAATTTAAAGAAATTTCCCAAAAAACGACCTAAAATGACCAAAATGAAAAAAAACACAATGAAAGTGAAAAAGACTTAGAAAAAATAGAATTCCAAATAAAATAATAATAATAAAAAAAAAAGATTTGTCTGCTGTCCGTGCTGCACAAGGAGTATACTTGGGGTATAAGCTGGTGGTCATAATAATGTGACTGGACCGTGAATCTATTTATCGTGGTTTCCCAATACTTATGGTTTTATCACACATGGGTTGTGTAAAGTCCTTCCCTAGGCTTTATACCCAGACTGCACAGATTTAGACCTGTAGATTTCTTGAGACATTTTTAGTAAAGCTGAGTGGCTGTTTTTCCCTACAGAACCAGCATTAAAAATGTAAATGATAGTTCTCTGTACACTGTACTTATTTGTAGTATACTCACTTCTATAATTAAACAACCACTGTGTTCATACATCTAAAATATACTCTTTCAAAGAACTTCACTCGAAAATAGACCTGTTTGTAGAACGTAATAATCCAGCCACTAATTTATTAAATGTTTATGTCACTACACTGCCGCGGAATCTACCATTTCAATTGTTTCCTACTTCCTAAGGTGGGAGAAGGCCTTTAATACAGAGAAGAAGTTGTATCTGCACAAAAAGAACTGTGCAGTAACAACTGCCAGTGGTCTCATTAGTACTAGTGCAAACCCCCTTTTTTTTCTTTTTTACCCCAGGGACAAATTTAAGGAAGCAAAGCCCCTGGATACCTGTGCCAATTTTGATAGTGATCCATCTGTGCCTTAGAGGCTAGTAAAATCTATCCCCCCCCCCCCCCCTATAGTTGTCCCCCCCTAAGGCCCAACGAGAAGGCTCAAGGGTTGAAAAGACCAGTGCAAAGCAGAAAAGGTGGAATATATGAGGCTATAGGTCTTGAGGAAAATAAACCAAGGTGAATGGAACAGGGAAGAAATCTCATTTGGAAGATGCTTCTACTGAAATGGATGATATGAGTTCCTGTGGTTTTTCAGTCCTGATGGGGAATAGAACTGGGAGAAATGTCAGCTGGTAGATGCTTCTGCTAAAATGGATGCATGAGGCCCAGTGACATTGGCTGAGCCCCTGCAGAGGTGACTGCTCTGTCCTTGTGAGGAATAGAACCCAGGAAAAATGTCAGTTAGTAGATGATTCTGCTAAAACTGATGGTATGAGGTCCAGTGATTTTTTTGGCTTGATGGTGAATAGAACTGGGAGAAATGTCAGCTGTAGATGTTTCTACTGAAATGGATGGCATGAGGCCCAGTGACATTGACTTAGCACCTGCAAAAGTGACTGCTCACTACTGATGATGAATGGAAATGGAAATGGGAGAAATGCTAAATACTTCTGCTGAAATGGATAATAATACCCAGTAGTATTGAGTGAGCCCCAAATATGATATTTTTTGCTTTTGGACATTTCTATAATATATCATATAATCAAACATCTGCTACAGATTGGTGGAGAAAAAAACATACCCACAAACCACATTTTACTCCGTAACCCAGTCAAGAAAACAGAGGCCTCTGATTATTTTCTTATTATTAGATTTTATTTATACAAAACGTGGGTCAGCAACAAAAAACATCCAAAATGGCTGATGCTGACTGACTGACAGAAATATAAACAAACGTAGCTTTTTATAGTGCATTACATAAAAGAACCTTGTATAACCCATGTTACCTTTTAGAAAAATGACACATCCCAGCAACAGCAAATAAACAATTATTTATATTAGGTGGTCCAATAAAAATGAAGACATGCCGTTTGCACATGTTAAGCATACATCACACTAGATGAGTACAACACCTTCAAGTTGCAACTTCTGCACATAGTTCAGATATGACATCCTGATCATCCTTGAGCTATCCTCTTGTGTACTACCAAAATACATATTGTTTAGAATAAAATAATTGTTTATGGCTTCTATTGAAATTGATAAATCATGGGACATGCAGATTTAACTGTTTCATACCTTATGTCCTGCAATGGAAAAATAATGTTTCAGAACTATAATTCACAAGGGGTAAAAAAGTGATAAATGCTATATGTATACACTAAATAATGTATGGATATTTGTATTTTACCACCACACTCCCACCTATGACAATGGAAATTGTCATTAAAAGGAAGAATACAAATATGGCAGGGTGTAATCTTAATATAAATTTCACACATATAGCTAAACAACATAAAAAAAGTTAAACTTATTAGGAAGTAGAGATAAGGTCTTCAGACTGGCATTGAAAGAGACTCAAGGTCCCTAAAAAATTCAGTCTGATGAGTTTCCTACAACATGGAGATATTACATTACATCTCATGCAGTACTTTGCACCTTTTACCTTTAAACCTTCCTAACAAGAACTTTGCAAAACAAAAACATTATTATATATAGAAACAATAAAATACATATTATAATTTATCCGAGTCCGATATGTAAAATAAATAATTTATAATAGTCCGATATGTAAAATAAAACACAATAATGCAAACAAAATGTCCTCACTTAATTATCCAACCAATTACAAATAACCAGACCATAGAACCAATTTCCCTTTATACTTATTGTCTTATGAGGCATTGAGATGATAGATGTAATTTAATAACCAATAACGTTTGCACTGATATTGCTAATAACACAGAGTGCATGCATGATATCTTCTTCTTTCCCTGATTACTATTCCTTATCAGTTGTTAGTACATACTAGATCCTAGCATGCTGATAGAATAATGTGCAGAAGTGTTAGAAGCCGAAGGAGAGTAAAAAGAAAGAGAGGTATAGGAAAGAGCAGAAAAAGTAAAACTCACAAAACAATAAAGACATATGCTCAGACAAACTTCATACAGACCCAGTCTTACATATCACACTTAGGCAGGTCCCTCTTTGTCCATACGGTAAACAGGTGGATCACATGCTTCTGGATGGTGAGATACTGTGGTCAAAGCAATAGGTCATCATGTGCAGATATTGAGGCACAGGAGAAGGAGTATGTGGCTTTCTCACAGATCTTTACATCTTTTATCTTTGTCAGCAGATATATGTATTAGCATATGGTCATGTTAATGAACAAGAGTTTGACCTTTCCGCTTTTCTTGGGTCCAGACAAGATTTCTGTCTGAGCTTTGTCTTTAGTCAGCAAACTCTGTGTCTGTTTCTTCATCTGTTATATTCTGTTGTCATCAGGATAGGCACTTGGTGAGACTTTCTCTCATCATATATCAGAGCATGCTTGTCTTTTCTTTGTCTTTTCTTTTGTTTTTACTGGTATCCACTCGCTGTCATCTTCTTCTGGAGTATGCAAGTTTGCCAAAAATCCAACATACAAGATCTATCATACAATAAACATTCATACATCTATCAACTAGATATCCTCTCATTATATATACCTACCCTAATGTTTTCTTTAACTGTAAGTTAAATTTAACATATGCATAACTCTATAATAAACAATGGGTAGTATGAACTAAAATCAATCAATCAAGTGAAAATGTAAATCATGCAAAGCTAATAAACATATGGAATACTTGTAAAAGATATAAGCAACCATTTTTTTCTACTCCTGCTAAAGCAGCAAAAATTATCATTAGGACAGTTTCAATACTACTAATTAAGTGATAAGACATTACTTGATTTTTCCTGTAACAGGTTGTATATTTGTATAAGGAATTTACTAATTATATAACTGTTAATATACATTTACTAATAAAGCTCTAAAAATCTGTTCTTAACTCATAATGTAATCCACCTCTTATTATATTCCTTTCTTAGAGGTCTAGAAATACCTTGAAAAGATTTTCCCAATTCTCTACTCATTTTCACCATGACCATCCTCTGAGCTAGGGATTGGCCTGGACGAATAACTGTCACAATATCACAGTATTTCTCCAACATGGAAAAACAAAACATAACACATAGAAATAAAACAGAATTGGTATGAAAAGGTTCTTTAGCCAGATAAGATATCATACACTGATTTATAGTCATATGTGTACTTTCTAATATCTACCTGTGAAATAGTAGACAGGGATTGGGCACAAACCACATTTATTCCGACAGAGAGAAATGTCAACATGAGCATAAAAATTACAACTAATAAAATAAGCTAGCCAGGAAAAAACAGACCAGCAGAATCAAAAATAAGAGGGAAAAGCAACACCATAGAAAAAAAGAAAACGAATAAAAAATATATTCCTATTCAGTTAACATTCCTTACTATCCTGTACGGTTATCATAACCCATAAAATCATTTCACGTAACAATAAATTAGTTGCAGAAAGATTTACCTTTTCACCATCTTATTCATTGTACAAACCATGCTTTGATAATGGAAAAGTTGTCTACCACCTTAAATGATAAATCAAATACATTTAAGAAAATTTGGCACATTGGCTTCTTTGAAATTTTTACAACATCTAGTCCCTTATCTAGATTGTGATGGTGATATGATAGATGCTTTGTGGTGTAAAATAATGTTGGTGCTTGTGGGTTATGTTATGGCACAGAAAATTCTACCTAGTCATGTTAATCACCCATCATTAAAACATTGTTAAATAATATAATATGCTATGCCTATTTTATTATACAACATCCAGGGTAACACACAAGGCAGTACTCAAGGGGTTAATACACATCACAAAACCACATTGGCTGGAAACAAATGCTTTGATGTGATGTCCATAAATATATCATTTATGATAACACATTTATCTATTGAAGCTATGAATACAAAACTTTTTAATATAAACTATATTATTAAATAAAACAACATAAATGTATATATATATATATATATATATATATTGTGACAGGGCGCCCCCTTATGACAGGGTTTGCGTCCTGCTCTTTTACGTTTTTATTCTCTTTATGGAGGACTCTGGAGCCTTTGTATGCTTTCACAGGCTTTAATATGTGGTTGGCATAACATAAATAAAAATAGCTTATGGTCAGCATGAAACAAAAATCTACTTAGACAGACTTACTATGACCTGAAACGCTCTTTCTATCCCTGAGGTCGCTACTCGGCCTGCAGGTAAAATAAACACTCCCTCACGGTCTCTTCTGGAAGGAGTAGATTTCGCACAATAGCGCCACCTAGTGGCCAGGATACAGTCAGTCTCTTAAAAAGGTTGTATTGCCTCCTTGTGGCCTGGATACAAAGAACCTCTTCTTTCAGTTATATTGCCACCTTGTGGCTAGGATACACATCATCTCCTTTTCAGTTATATTGCCACCTTGTGGCCAGGATACACATCATCTCCTCTTTAGTTATATCGCCACCTTGTGGCCAGGATACACATCATCTCCTCTTTAGTTATATCGCCACCTTGTGGCCAGGTTACACCTACTCTCTAGTACATCTGGAAGTCTCTTCCACTGTACTCTTTACACCTTCGTGGATGAAGCATAGGGCCCGCCCGTCTCTCTCGCATGCGTCACCTCAGGGACACTTGAATATATAACAACACCATCTTGTAGTCACTTTACTCTTCAAAACTCAGCCTCTTCCCTGGGGCATAATAAGTCTTGGTACATTCCTTCTGAGGCCTCTGTCAGCTACACACGTGCTAGGCCTTTAAGGCAACTCTGCCTGGGGATTCTCACTAATCCCTTCACACTTCTCTCTTCACACTCAGCCAATTCCCTGGGGCATAATATGTCTGGGCACCTTCACTGAGGTCTCTGTCAGCTACACACAAGCTAGGCCTTTAAGGCAACTCTGCCTGGGGATTTTCACTAATCCCTTCACTTACTTGGTGTCCTGAGGCTGTATTCACTCTTCCAGCTCACACGTCATGTGACTGCAAACAGCTTGCACGACTTCTTGCTGTACTCCCAGCCACAGTAAATCAGGTAACTCTTACAGGCTTGTTCCAAAACTCACTGTAATTCCACACAGGACCAGCCTCCACTCTGGGGCTTGCTTCTGGCAGCAGCACACCCTGCCCAGAGCCTAGCCAGCCACACCCCCTTTCCATGTCTGCTTTCAGGCTTTTAAAGGGAAGTTGCACAAATTAGCAGTTCTTCAGAAGTTTTAACTCCGTCACTCCTGTCAAGAACTCCATACTCCACTTGCTTGTCATATCATCTAAGGGCCAGACGGTCACAATATATATATATATATATATATATATATATATATATATATATATATATATATAAATATATATAAAACTAAGGGATACAGAAATTGCAGTTAATATATGCACATGGATTGAGAGCTGGCTAAAAGACAGGAAACACAGGGTTGTTGTAAATAGAACATACTCGGATCGGACTAATGTGGTAAGTGGGGTTTCTCAGGGCTCAGTATTAGGTCCTCTCCTCTTTAACACATTTATTAATGACTTAGAAGTAGGAATGGAAAGTAGTGTCTCCATTTTTGCTGATGACACAAAGTTGTGCAAGGTAATTAAATCAGAAAAATATGTTCTTTCCCTCCAAAGGGATTTGCATAAATTAGAGAAATGGGCAATTAAATGGCAGATGATATTTAATATGAATAAATGTAAGGTTATGCATCTAGGAAGGAAAATTAACCATGTAATCTATAAACTTAATGAAGCAAATCTAGGTGTATCTGGTATTGCAGGGGATTTGGGGGTGCTCAATACCAAGCAGCAGCTGCAAAGGCAAATAAACTATTAGCATGTATTAAGATGGGTATAGAAGCAAGGGAGGAGGATATATTTCTACCACTATGCAAATCTCTAGTACACCCTCATTTGCAATATGGAGTACAGTTTTCGGAACCAAATCATAAAAAGGACATTTTAGAACTGGAAAAAGTACAGAGAATAGCTTCAAAACTAATAAGGGGGATGGAGGGGGTAAGTTATGAAGAAAGACTGACCAAATTAAACTTATTTTCTCTAGAAAAAAGGTGTCTAAGAGGGGATATGATTACCCTATATAAATACATCCAGGGTTAGTATAAATGTTTGTCAAGGGAGCTTTTTGTGCCAAGAGTTTTGCAATTGACAAGAGGACATCCTTTGAGGTTAGAAGTAAAAAGATTTCACCTTAAAGAAAGAAAATGGTTCTTCACAGTAAGGGTGGTTAATCTGTGGAATTCTCTACCAAGGGAGGTGGTGACAGCGGATTCGATAGATAACTTTAAAAGGGAATTGGATATATTTTTTTATTAAAAAGGGCATTCAGGGTTATCCTGGTTAATTAGAGAGGGAGTATTGATCCAGGGAGAAATCCAATCGCCAGTATCTGGGGTCAGGAAGGAATTCATTTTTTTCCCTTTTGAGACAATTGGCAAAGTTTCACTGGGTTTTTTCTGTTTGCCTTCCTCTGGATCAATTAACAACTAATCTGCATATTGCAGATCAGAGGAGATCTTAAAAGGTTGAACTTGATGGGTTAAAATCATTTTTCAACCTCAATTACTATGTAACTATGGAGAATGTTAGAATATGGGAGATGAAGGTAAGGTCTGAGCTGAGTGTGACACCAAGATAGCTAACTAAGGTATGCAGGTTATTTTTGTGTTATTTAAAGTACGACAGATTTCATGTATAAAGGTGGAGAAGGAAGGGTAATAACCTGCAGTCCTGTTTGGTTGTGTTTATTTTTAGATGCCTGAGATCATTCAGATGTAGATGTGTGTAAGACATAGTGTGACATTACTTAATATGAAGGATAGGCCAAAACATTATGGCCTCCAAATAGGACCCGCAAAGGGTTCACAGACCACATATAAACCCTGTAAAGGGCAATATAAACACAACAGTGCCCATTAAAATATAGGGAACGCATGGAGAGACATTACAATTACTTGCACAATAATCCCCAAATAAAAAATAGGGAAATTAAAAATATTTTATTTTCATCATATGTTGGAATGGTCATGCATATGCCAATATGTAAAGCGATGCTGCAACATGCATAAAGCAATTAAAGCCACACTACCTGATTAAATAGCAACAAGAAAACATGAAACACATGTCAAATTAACCCTTTCCCACTCACAAAGGCTCTATTGTGGACCCTAAAATATCAATACAATTGCATATACATCTCGTATATGAATTTCATGTTCTGGTGTAGCTATTGCATCAGGTAGTGTGTCTTTAATTACTTTCTGCATATTGCAGCATGGTTTTTCACATTGGCATGTACATGATCGTTACAACATATGATAGCAAAACTATATTTTGCAAATGCATTTTATTATTGGGGGATTACTGTGCAAGTAATTGCATTCCCACATTTGCTAAGTGGTGGTGGTGAAGGGGCTTGAGTACTTCAATGAAGCTGTGAGCTATACCATGTAGGGTATGTCATAACAGAGAGGTCAGACAAATCCCAGTACACTAGAGATGGAACTGGCAAGCCACTCCAGTGTCACCTGTCATATTCATGTTTAGCCCTCAGGGAAATGTTCCTATCACTAATTGGACTTGGCCTGTGTATTAACCCTGTATTATTATTAGATCTGATATTTTGTATTATATGATATCTAATGCTATTATGACTAATATTCCTTTTAATATGTATGGATATATTGCATGTTAACTAGGGCTCATTAGTTTACATATATAGGAATGTGACACTAATGTGATGTATGTGGATGTCCCATAACACCAACCATTGAAAACAAACTGACACAGAACGGTATAACAAAGCTTAATTTCATACACAGACCACAATCAGCAGTGGACAAGACTGTGCATCAATATCATAGGTATGGTGTGGGCGGATCCCGGGAGAGCAAGAGGCTTATGGGAAAAAGGGAATACTTACAGGGGGTAATGTCATAGTCTAGATTAAGCATGATGCATAGCACCTACCAGGGTCACATGCGGTCACAACACCACTTCAACCGGAATCTGATGAAAAAAAGGATCATCAGAAATCACTCCATTTAATTGAAGAAACCATTAATGTGCATGTCACTTACAACTTGTCTAGATCTGCTAAATGAAACAGATGATTCAACCTCTGGACTGTGTAATCCAATCCAGTTTCAAAAATTGCAAAATATAAAAAAAGTGGTCAACTAAAAAAAGGCGGAGGAGGATAAAAACTAAAATAATCACAATGCATGTACAGTACAGTGCTAAATACTGTACCAATATACCAACTCACCTAAACTCCCATCTGCAACCATTACTAACTATTAGCCAGGTCTCTGGATAATCAGCAATATGGGAAAATAGCCATTAATACGGCGAGAACACAAAGGTGAGCAGCCAGAATCACTGTCACTTTCATCAGACCCAAGGATCTATTCTCAGACCAATATTGAGGTCAGGATTACATGCTTCACTAGTGTTTATATTAATGATGACTTTCATTAACATGCCATTGTGAGACTTTGCAAGTCCACCAACAGAGCGGTATGAGTCTACATTGAAGCTAACAACAATCATGTCTGAGATATCTAACTATAGGTTAGCTTTAAGATTGTGGGAGCTACATGTTAAGGGGGGCTATTATTGAAGGAATGTCTACCTAAGAGGCACTGGGAACACCTTATACCTCATACATTTCCTCCACAATGCTTGCAGATGCCATCATGGACTTAAATTGTGCCTAAAACAAAACAAATGAAAAAAAAAAAGAAACCTAAAACATAAGGCCTGAAAAAACATAGGGATTGAAGCATCACTTCTCAACAGCATTTCTCAGTGATTATCAATTGGTGACATGTTAAACAGAACCCTACGTGTCTATAGAGAAGAGGATCATGGACCATGTGATGGGAGGTAGCCATCTGTATTCAAAATATCACCATCACATGGCCAAGATCCAAGACTCTGTAGCCAGGCTAGATAAGGTTAACATTGTGACAGATAGATTGTCATGGAGGAGTGCTGTTAAGAAGGCACAAACATGTCCACAGACCCTATCTCCTCCTCTGCCTGGGAACAGGGCCCACATCATCCGTGGCCAGATGCCGGCTCCCCTCTGCTAGTGGGTGGGGCAGGGGGGGGGTAGCTGCACCGCAAGGGTGAAGTCGTGGTCGATGGAGAGGAGGGGCCGGGCTGCTAATGGCATCAGATGGTGCCTCCTATCCTCCCTAGAGTACCTTGCCAGGCTGCACATCCCCTCTGCATGGTTGGCAGAGATGCTGGCCTGGATCCCCCGAAGTAAGTCCAGCGTGATGGCCAGCATCTCCGCCTGTGCAGCCTGGCTCTGTAGTGGTGGGGATGGATGTCCTCGTTGCAGGGCTAGGTGAGGAGGTGACAGGGATGGAGTGGAGAGAATCAGGGACCCGGCTGGAGCCAGGGGTGATGCTGGTGGTGGTGGCTGTGTGCCCGGTGGATGTGGTGGCCAGGCCAACGCACTGGTGTGTGGAGAAGGAGGTGCTAGCCGGATGGCTGGCAAGTTGGAGGGCCCAGCGAAATCCAAAGTCTTTTGAGAAGGGGGATAGTGGGTTCAAATCCAGGAGGGCTTGGTGTTGGGCAAGGGTGGGAATCACCCACCACAATGACCTATCCCCCCTCAGAGCCAGAGCCCTCTGATCCTCCTCCTTTCTCCTCCCCCTGCATTGGTTCCTGCTGGGTGGGGGCCAACGCCCCGCCTCTGACTCACCACTGGACCCAGATCGGAAACGCAGCTAAGCATGGGCAAGTTCTAATAATGGGAGATTTTAACTACCCGGAAATAGACCAGCAGTTCAGCTAAGGGGAGCAGGTTCTTGAGCACACTCAGGCATCATTTTCTGGTCCATGTTATACAAGAACCTACTAGAAATGAGGCTATCTTGGATTTAGTCATCACAGATAATATTGATATACAGCTTATTAAGTTTTTAGTTAATGAGCTTCTATCCAAAAGCAAGATCTCACTAACTTCTGTAAAAATATATGCTATGTGCTTATATAGAGCCCTATTTAATTGGCCAAATTGCAATTTAATAAGACTGATAGTATGAAATGTTGAGATAAGGTTTCCATTGGGAAACAGTGATCACAACACTGTCTCATTTGAGATTGAATTAAAAAAACAAAACTGTAAGGAGCCAACAAAAACCCTGAATTTTAAAAGGGCTGGGATAAAGAACTGATAGGTAAAAATACTGAACTTAAATGGACAACACTCAAATCCTTACTAAATAAACATATTTATCACCATATATCATGTGGAAATAAAAGTAGAAGAAGTAAATCACAACCCATGTGGCATAACAGTGACTTAAAAATGAAGAAAACTAGTAAAAACAGGGATTTAAATTATACAAACAAGAGGGGATAGAGACTGCTTTACGTGAGTATGAGGAAATCAATAAGGCTTGCAAAAGGGCTAAAATAGAAAATGAAAAGTTAGTTGGAAAGGAGAGTAAGACTAAGCCTAAATTATTGTTTAAATATATTAATGGGAAGAAGGCCAGAAAGAAAGCTATAGGAGCATTACAATGTAACACAGGCCATCTGATAATCAGTGACCAGGAAAAGACAGATGAGCTAAATTGGTTATTTTATTTGTTATACACAAGGGAGGTACCAGTGGTTGGAACATAATAGGGCTACACTACTTTCACCTAATAATTGGTTAACGCAGGAAGAAATCCAAAAGAGGTTGGAAAAAACAAATGTTAATAATGCCCTAGGTCCTGATGTAATACATCCAAGGGTACTGAGGGAACTGGGCTCTGTAATTGCCAAACCATTATATCTAATTTTTCAAGATTCACTCAACACAGGGTGTCTACCAGATGACTGGAGAAAAGTGAAGGTGATACCTACAGTGCTCTGCAAAAGTATTCAGCACCTTGACTTTTTACCTATTTTGTTACATCACAGCCTTAGGTTCAATGTTTTGTAAATCTGAATTTTTATGTGATGGATCAGAACACAATAGTCTAAGTTGGTGAAGTGAAATAAAAAAAAATATATATAAAATATTTTTTAGCAATAGAAAACCGAAAATGGGCATGTGCGTATGTATTCACCCGCTTTGTTATGAAGCCCATAAAAAGCTCTGATAAAAAGTCACATAATTAGTGAATGGATACCCACCTGTGTGCAATCTAAGTGTCACATGATCTGTCATTACATATACACACCTGTTTTGAAAGTCTCCAGAGGCTGCCACACCTAAGCAAGAGGCACCACTAACCAAACACTGCCATGAAGTCCAAGGAACTCTCCAAACAAGGAAGAGACAATGTTGTTGAGAAGTACAAGTCAGGGTTAGGTTATAAAAAAATATCCAAATCTTTGATAATCCCCAGAAGCATCATCAAATCTATCATAACCAAATGGAAAGAACATGGCACAACAGCAAACCTGCCAAGAGATGGCCGCACACCAAAACTCACGGACCGGGCAAGGAGGGCATTAATCAGAGTGGCAGCACAGAGACCTAAGGTAACCCTGGAGGAGCCTCAGAGTTCCACAGCAGAGACTGGAGTATCTGTACATAGGACGACAATAAGCCGTACGCTCCATAGAGTTGGGCTTTATGGAAGAGTGGCCAAAATAAAGCCATTACTTTCATCAAAAAACAAAAAGGCAAGTTTTGAGTTTGTGAAAAGGCACAGGCACGTGGGAGACTCCCAAAATGTATAGAGGAAGGTGCTCTGGTCTGATGAGACTAAAATTGAACTTTTCTGCCATCAAAGAAAACGCAATGTCTGACGCAAACCTAACACATCACATCACCCAAAGAACACCATCCCCACAGTGAAACATGGTGGTGGCTGCATCATGTTGTGAGGATGTTTTTCAGCAGCCGGGACTGGAAAACTGGTCAGAGTTGAGGGAAAGATGGTGCTAAATACAGGGATATTCTTGAGAAAAACCTGTATTACTCTGTGCGTAATTTGAGGCTAGGATGGAAGTTCACCTTCCAGCAGGACAATGACCCCAAACACACTGCTAAAGCAACACTTGAGTGATTTAAGGGGAAACATGTAAATGTGTTGGAATAGCGTAGTCACAGCCCAGACCTCAATCCAATAGAAAATTTGTGGTCAGATTTAAAAAATTGCTGTTCACAAGCGCAAACCATCCAAATTCAAGGAGCTGGAGCAGTTTTGCAAGGAGGAAAGGGGTAAAATCCCAGTGGTAAGATGTGGCAAGCTCATAGAGACTTATCCAAAGCGAATTGGAGCTGTGATTGCTGCAAAAGTTGGCTCTACAAAGTATTGACTTTAGGGGGGTGAATAGTTATGCACATTGACTTTTTCTGTTATTTTGTCCTATTTGTTGTTTGCCTCACAATAAAAAAAAAAAAAAAACATCTTCAAAGTTGTGGGCATGTTCTGTAAATTAAATAATGCAAATGCTCAAACAATCCATGTTAATTCCAGGTTGTGAGGTAAGAAAACATGAAAAATGCCAAGGGGGTGAATACTTTTGCAAAGCACTATATCTGCTCATGGGTGGAGAGCTGTCTAAAAAACAGGAAGCAAAGTGTTGTTGTAAATGATACATACTCAGATTGTACTAATGTGGTAAGTGGGGTTCCTCAGGTTTCAGTATTAGGTCCTCTCCTTTTTAACATATTTATTAATGACTTATAAGTAAGATTGGAAAGTATTGTCTCTATTTTTGCTGATGACACTAAGTTGTGCACGGTAATTAAAACAGATAATGATGTATTTCCTTTCAAATGGATTTGTATAAATTCGAAAAATGGGCGACTAAATGGCAGATGAGATTTAATATAAATAAATGTTAAATTATGCATCTGAGAAGGAAAATTAGCCATGCAATTTATAATCTTAATGGAGCAAATCTAGGGGTATCAGATATTGTCAGATATTGAAAAGGACTCAGGCGTGCTTGTGGACAACCATCTAGATAACAGTGCGCAATGCCAAGCAGCATGTGTAAAGGTAAGTAAAATATTAGCATGTATTAAGAGGGTTATAGAAGCAAGGGAAACAAATATAATTCTGCCACTATACAAATCCCTAGTAGGCCCTCATTTGGAATATAGAGTACAATATTGGGCACCACTTCATAAAAAGGACATTTTAGAGCTGGAAAAAGTACAGAGAGGGGCAACAAAACTAATAAGGGGAATGGAGAGGCTATGTTATGAAGAAATACTAACAAAATTAAAATTAGGGGATATGATTACCTTATATAAATACATCCAGGGTCAATATAAAGCTTTGCTAACTAAACTTTTTGTGCCAAGAGGTTTTCAACTGACAAGGGGACATTCTTTGAGATTAGAAGTAAAAAGATTTCTTATTAAAGAAAGAAAATGGTTCTTCACAGTAAGGGTGGTTAATCTGTGGAATTCTCTGCCAAGGGAGTTGGTGACATCGGATTTGATAGATAACTTTAAAAAGGGATTGGATATATTTTTAAATAAAAAGGGCATTCATGGCTATCCTGAATAATTAGAGAGGGAGTATTGATCCAGGAGGAATCTGATCCCCAGTATCTGGGGTCAGGAAGGAATTGCATATTTTTTTTACCCTTTGGAGACAATCGGCAACATTTCAGTTCAATTTTTTTTCTGTTTGCCTTCTTCTGGATCAATTAAAAATTAACCTGCAGATCAGAGGATATCTAAAATGGTTGAGCTTGATGTACTAAAAGTATTTTTTCAACCTCAATTACTTTGTAACTATGAAACTTCCCATTGAGACTAACTGAAATGTCATTTTGTATTCCACTAATATAGTGACTGACCCTTTTTGTGTTTCTCTATAGGTGAGTTGTACTTAAATTATTTAATTTTAACTTTTTAATTTATGTATTAAAGTTAAAAAACACAGCACTGCAAGATGATAAGTTCTAATCATAATAATACTATGTTTTCTCTATAACATCAGTCATACTCGGTACCTCTTCTACTTGTATTACAGGACACAGGTCAGCTTATATTTATAATGTTTCTGAGGAATGCAGTGAGTGGTTGAGTTAACTTAGTTTAACCTTCAATATGTTAAAACTAGTAAAAGTAAAATTAAATAGGTAAAATATTTGCCTTATGGAAAGAACACTATAGTTGGGGCTTGGGCTCATTGCTTCTGTAGCATCTCCCAAAAGACTGACTTGTAGCTGTGGGACTTCTTGTGGGAGAATCCCATAGGGTATCTCATGTAAGCATTCATAGCCCAGGAGGTTGTCATGTAAGGGAAATAGCTTGTGAATACTTGCAACAGTCTTTGTGTGTTATATACGGTAGCAGCTAAGAGATTTAATCTACAATCAGAGCTAAGGACCAAAGGGCAGTATTTCCTGTAGCAACTCCAACTCCAGTAAGGTGGTGATAATGTAAGAACACATTGTATCATTGAGTCTGTATAAGCTTGTGGTTCCCTCTCTAATGCTGACTGTGCCATGCTACGTAAGCTAACCAACCCAGGGGTGGAGGTTAGAGAGAGAGAGAGAGAGAGAGAGAGAGAGAGAATAGGAGCTTTGGTTTAGAGAGTGTAGGAGGTTGATTTTATACTTCTTACATTATGTTTTACACTTAAATTCATGAGTAAATGTATCACAAAGCCCACAAAACCACAAATGTATACACTTTATCACAAATATCCTAGACCTTACCTCAAACCAATCCAATCTATGCCATATCCGCATCTATACAACCTTGCTGCATAACTTATCACAAACAATACACATACCCCTATTACATAACACACGCACCAAATGTACCCCACCCTATTACTCTTGCAACATACACTGTTACCAGACACCGAAAAAAAATAAAAAAATTTAACACAAATTTGCTACATTTTTAAATGTAATCCCATGTGTTGGCTGTGATAGTGTGTGTAGCCGAGAGTGGGTATGTGCGAGTATCTGTGTGTGAGTGGAGTGAAAGTTTATATGTTTGCTTATTTTGAGATTGATGAAGGAACAGAAGAGGGCTGAAAGTGGAGGCATGGAGCTGGTTGGATGCATGAAGAAGATGTGCTCCTCTTTATAGTGTTATTCCAATGAATCATTGTGAGACCACAGAGCGATAATAAGCAATATGCACAGTATTATATTACGTTATGGTATGACAGAAAATACAGCATTTTGTGGTATGTCTTAGGTTATTTATGTAATTTTTAGTTACCCTCACGTATGAGATACGCAGCATGGTGGTCCATGTCAAACATGGAGAAACTGTGCTTGAGGAGTGACAGCCTGCAAGATGATCTTGCAGGCTCCCCCATCTCATTACTTGCCGCGGGGGTCCTGAATAGGACCACCGTGGCAGTCCTGCATACAAGCACTGCCGTGGGGGGTACCCCAAGTACCCCCCAGCACCTAAAATGAATCCCCCTCTATGCAGGAGGTCCGCATCTGGACCCCCGCAGCCCCCCCCCCCACATTAACCCCTTCAGCATAGATCAGGCCCCCACTGCATTTAAAATATTCCCCGCCGCGTATCCTTAAAGAGCCCGCTGAACACCATACAGACCCCCATAAGCCTCCATCTAACCCCATCCCTTATGTCACTACTCTCTCCTTACTGTACCACATACAAACTTCAACCTTTATTTTGTAAGTCTCCGAGCTTCAATCCTGCTTCGGTGCTTTAGGGAAATCGCTATGGACACCGGATTCCAAGCTCAAAGACAGGGCCCTCCATTCATTGCAATGTGTGAATCTTTAACTTGTCATTGCTTGTATCTAAACTTATGTATAGCGCTATGGAATATGTTGGGGCATTACAAATAAATGATAATAATAATAATAATGGCGGGCTATACAGTACCCCATAAGTCTCTATTTAACCAAATCAGTCCCATAAGGGCCTATGAAGACCCTGCTAGGAAAATGAGAAGCCTATTATTAACCCAAAAGTGCAATGAGGGTCCTCCAGGACCCTCATGACACTAAGTACAAACACTACACTACCCCCCAATAAACCACTAAATCTAAACTAACCCCCCTCTGCCCTAACCTATAAACCCCTACCTACCTAACACTACCTACCTAACCCCAAATTAACCCCCCACCCCACTAATTACACAAAATAAAAAGCCAAAATTAGAAAAAACTAAGAAAAAAAAAAAAAAAACCTAAGGTAAATAAAGAAAAAAACCTCTAAGGTACAGAAAAAAAGGAAATCCCCCCCCCCCCCCGCCCCCTCTACAAAAAAAAATTACAACCTCCCCGCCACTACATAAAATAAAAAAAAATTACACACCTGCAAAAAAAAGGCATACACAAATATACATAACAGAAAGTAATAAATACATTATAAATATACCCCTAATACATTTTCCCATATATAGACATCACCCCTATCTATAGCTATCCCTTATGTATACATTACCCCCTATCCAGAAATTACCCCCTATCTAGACATAACCACCTATCTATACATTACCCCCTATCTAGACATCACCCCCTATCTATACATAACCCCCTATCTATACATTACCTCCTATCTATACATTACTTCCTATCTAGACATCTCCCCCTATCTATACATAACCCCCTATCTACACATTACCTCCTATCTAGACATCACCCCCTATCTATACATAACCCCTATCTATACATTACCCCCATCTATACATTACCCCTTATCTAGACATAACTCGCTACCTAGACACAACCCACTATCTAGACATAACCCCCATATCTTGACATAAACCCCTATGTATACTTAACCCCTATCTAAAAATGACCCCATATCTATACAATACCCCCTAAATTTATGCTAAAAAAGAATAAATAAAACCAACCCCGAGGAAAAAAAGAAACATCAGATTAGTACACAATTAAACATTACATATAATAAATAAACATTACAAATACAGTATTAAACTTACCTTTCCACCATGTCCCCGTCCATCTTCTTCTATTCTCCGGCTCGGCTCCTAGAAAAAAGATACATAACATTAGTATAACACATAAACAATAAACATTATAAACATTATAAATTGAAAACGTACCTGTTCCTAGATGTCCCTGGCCTCCTCTTCTGCCCCGGCTGGGCCCTTAATGAATCCACGCTCTAAAAAAATAAAAAATAAAATAACGGAGCTCCGCACTCGCGGAGTTCTCTGACGCTAATAAGGCTTCCAGAGCCTCTTCCGGTAGGAAATTGGCAAAGTCGCCTTCTGATTGACTGAAAAGGCTGTCAATCAAATTTTAGCCAATCAGAAGGCACCAAGGTGTGAGCCAATCAGAATGGGATACATCCCTGACCTGTCAATCTTTTTTAAACCAATCAAAAGGCACAATTGCCTTCAGGCAATCACAATGGGATACACCCCCACAGGGTGATTGGCTGAACGCTACTGTGCCTTCTGATTGGTTATGTAAGGTGCCGGGATTTAAGGACCCGCGGCGGGAAATTTAAAACTTTTAAATGCAGCGGGGGACTGATCAATGCTGATCTGGGACCCCCACTGCAAGGGGTTAATGTGGGGAGGCTGCAGGGGTCCTGATAGGGACCCCTGCAGCATGGGGATGTGTTTAGTGAGCAGGAGGGAGCATCAGACGGCTATGACGGGCTGCCCTGAGACAGCACGTATAGGCTTTAGGATCCCTTGCGGGCACTTTTTTGTGCCCGTAGGGATTCTTCTGAGGTGTGAGGCTACTGCTTTTGCGGTAGAACACCTAAGGATTTGTCTGACTATGGCCACTCAAAGAGCCTTACGAGAACACTTAAGTTGCCATTAAGCTCTTAGGGAAGCCATGTAATCTCAGTTTAGGTAAAATCTAATAACTCGCTACCTAGACACAACCCACTATATAGACGTTCATACGTAGTGATCACCCATAAGTAACCCACGGCTGCACAGAGTTAAGGATAAGTCGGATTTGACCGGGCTAGATAGGAAGGGGTTAAGGCAGGAAAATATGTAGGAGGGTTATGACATCATGGCTGAGTATATATTATAGGGCAGACATTTTAGTCAGTAGAGGGCAGACTTGTATACTCACCCACCAGTCCGTAATTTGAATAGCAGGTATAGGTGCAGATTAAAAGGAGGAAATTTGTCACAGCTAGTTGGGTTGGCGGGGGAGCTTGCCGACAGTGGGTAATAGCAGCAGGATAAGGTCTTGTGGTGGGAGCAGTTAGGGGCACAGGGTTCTGTTGTACTTTGGTTGAGTCGTGCAAGCATCTCTTCGTTATTGGTGATTATTATGTTATTATTTATGGTATTATTTATTCAGTTGTTTGGTAAATAAGTAAAAAGGATAAGACTAATAAAGAGGCTTTGGCAGTTTAAACCCAACCTGAGAGTATGTGTCTTTATTATGGTGTTAAGCTTAAGGGAATCTATATTGACTATGCTTAGGTCAAGGGTTTGCTGCAGGGGGAATGTAATAGCTATGTGGACCCCTACTCAGAAAGTTCACTTGTAATATTTCCTGTGGGAGCCATGTAATCAAGTCATAGTCTGAAGACAGCACTTTACAGTGACAGAGCCTTATCTGTACAAAGAAACCACATTTGAATATAACATTATTATCATGATTTATCTGACCACAAAAATACCAGCTGATTATCACTGAATAAGCAGAGCTCACAGCTTTCCTTTCTCTCATATTACAATAAGTTGGATCCGCTGTCTCCTGATACCCCTTCTTCTCTCTTTGGTTCCTCTATTTACTTGATGGTAACATATTTTTTTAGATTATTGTTACCATCATTATTTCTGCAAAGCTGACATTTTATTAATAAGGAAAAGCCCAAAACCTTTTAATTTACTCTATAATGTATTAATTTGTGTTGAAATCATTGATGTTTGTTTTTAGTTAAATCTTTATTTAAGATTTTCAAAGTGTTTATAATTTGACAAAAACAGACAAAAAGCACCCTCTGGCAAAAATGTCTTACAAAGTTATAAGAAGATGTAAGATAATGGATAGTGATAGTTACTAGTGGGATATTTCCCCCATGTTAATGATAAGTGTAGCCAGGATTATGTTATTATATGGTAATAAACCTGGGCCGATTAGTGGTCAGCAGTGTTTAAATTAACTACTCAAAAAGTTAGAGAGACAGAGAAAGACACCTTTAAATCTGACCAACTAATAATATAATCATTTTATGTAGATTGAGATAAATTAGGGAAACAAGGACCAGTAAAGTATGAGTTCATATATAATTTAAATTTTATTTATATTCATTAAAAATTAGTTATACATGATAAAAAAAATGCATTAAATCAAAAATAACAAATTAGCATTCTGTCCCACATTGAATGTCAAATGTCCTGTATATAGGTAATGCGGTGCAGAGAAATATACGACTGTTCTAATGATAGCGTATTTCAGTAACGTATAAGTCCACAGCAAAGCATAAGAGATTAGAACCTCTGGTATATAGGATTGGACACCAGTAAAGGTGAGTCTCCCAAGAGCAGATTATTTGTTAGTGTCAGTAATGCTGCAATACTTCATATGCATTCCTATGTACCTTCATGCAGTGATTATATACACACAATAATAAGATCTTATCTAGAGCACATGTACAGGTATAAATGGTTATAGATTAGGAACAGATGGTGAGTTGGTGTATAATATAGTAGGTGATAGTTGCTATTTAAAGGAAATAGGTACGTTTATGTGGTACCAAAAGTGGGCAAAACATCCCTTGTGTCACAAACTGTTGAGGATGAGGGATAGTTCAGATATAACTTCTTAAGCAATCCATCATATTCACATATACCCAGAACATCTGTTGGTTCAGAGCTATCAGAGTGAAAGTCACATTTCAAAGCAACTTTTCTTTTCTTCGCAGATTCTTGTTGAGTTGGATTTAATTTTTCATATTGCAGCTTTCCATACTTAGATGGAGTATTTACTGAATAACTATTTTGAGGTGTATATATTGGGGTTCTTGATGTTGTCAGAACTTTTGATGAATAAAATCCAATCTTATATGGGTATTATAAGCTAATATAATATTCTCTTTATTAACCTTTCTTTTTATAACCAATGTATTCATATTTTATATGCGCTATACAGTTATATAGGACCAAGAACAAGGAGAAAAACACATAGACACACTTTGATTGTTATTATTATTATTATCTTTATTTATATTGTGCCAACATATTCCGTAGCGCTGTACAGGGGTTGAGTACATAGCAGAAAACAAATTAAACACCTTGTAAAGAATGGAGGGCGCTGTTTTTGAGCAAAAAATCAAATGTACATAGAGCTTGTTTCCAAAGCACTGAGACAAGATTGAAAACTCACAAACGTTCAATCTAAGGGTATTTTGATGAACTTCTTTAAAACTATTTTGTTTTTGTTCTCAAAACACATAGAAATCTCAAACATGCATTTAATAAAGAAATTTCCACAGCTCACTAGGAAAAGAGTTTACACACTTAAATACCAAGAACTTCTCAAAAGATCCAGAATTCCAGTCATTGGATGAAACCAAGCAAGAGAACCAGGTATGATATAAAGTATAACATTTCTTTATATATGTTATATGTTATTTATTTTTCATTATAATCATTTAAATATGTTATTAATATAATATAGAATCAATTGCTATATCAATATTCTCTGATATATACTAATATACCATATACCTGGTGAATTATAATTTGCTATTTCATTTTATAAATACTACAAATATATCAGCTTTTAGAGCGATTTAATATTTCCGATAGTTAATTGTAATGAAAAACATTTTCTCTTTTGAATTAGACATAATACTATAATTCGATTATAAAATAATATGATATTAAAAGGGTACGATAACTTAATAAATAGATATGGGTAAACATACCAAAATAATTTAAACCATCTCTGATGTCATAATTTACCATATTTAATTATAGTAAGCATATTGTGCATGTCTTATTTAATGATTATATAGATAATGTAATAATAACTAACAATGTATAATTGATGTACTTTGATATACTGTATCTGTTAAAATTGTTTATACCAACGTGTTACTTGTTATATTAAAATATACTGAATTATTAATTGTATTCATTAATAATAAATATATCCTGACATAATACAGTTTTGCTTATTTCATGAGGCCAATGCTCTTAATATATTGTGTAGTAAGAATTAGAGAATTAGTTGAAATTGGCAAATATGGGAAATATGTACATTTTTAATTACTATTAATAAAGGTTATTGCTATTAATAATACCACTATATAAATTGGAAAAACCCACGGCAATGTAGACCAAGGAGATGTCTCTTATCTAACAATTTGTTTGTTTCCATGTGGGCAAATCTCTTTTTTCAGTATTCAAAATAGTAACAGTAAATCTTGGTTTCAAAGACCGATGCTTGAGACTGGACTGTCTTCTGTGGATGATACTTCTGCATTTGAGTATTCAAAACTTCATTCTGTTTCATCAGATCTTGCACCTGAAGACTCTCACTCTTTGTTGCTGTGGTTCTTCAGTCTCTGGGTACTATCATTCCAAGCACATGCTCACTGTCATGATCCCCCTGATCCCCCCCCCCTTTGGGGTCAGTAAATGTTTAATTATTTAGTATGTTGTTAATGTATGTTATATTGCATTTTTAGTTCGTGAACAGTTAAAAAATGTAGAATGTTGTGGTGTCAGTTAGTAACTGTCAGTTTTTAGTCAGTTATGTAAGCAGTCAGTTGATATACTGCTGTGTGAGGAGTCTGTAACTGTCATGCTGTGAGGCTGTTAGTAAAGTTTGACTCTGCTGGTTTATACATAAAGAAAAAGTGTATCTGTTATATTTTTAATTGCATTATTTCACCAAGACTGATTCCTGCCTGTCTGTATCCTGAGGTCCTGAACTGGTGTCCTGGCCTGAAAAAGCCAGAAATGCTGAGACTATAAGAACCCAGATCATCCAGGGGTGCTTGTGTACTAGTAAGCAGAAGAGTTAAGGGGTGAACATGGTCCCCTTCACTCCTGGGGTTGTAACAGCTACTACTCCCCCCTTTTAGATGCAGCATCCCAGTGGTCATCTCTATCAGATAAATGCTGGCATGCTGCAAAATTGAATCCATGTGTAAGTCCTGGTCTTGGGTGGAGCAACCAATAGTCCAAATATGTCCATAGTCTAAAGAACAAATGGTTGCTTAGGGATGTAACTCCATGAGAGGAAAGCAGTCTCAGTATCCTTTCCCCATGGCCAGGACCAATGCCCCCTTCTTCCCAATGGGTTAGGAACAAGCACAATTTTCTTGGGGGCTACATTGAAACGGTGTGCTGGGGGCCCCTTACCAGTAGGCCATAGAAATAGCAACCTCCAGGTTAGCAGAGACTTGAAAGAGTTCTTCCCCAGGCCAACCCTTCCCATCCAAATCAGTTTCAACAGCAATGCTGTTATATTGAATATAGTACATGGGCCTATGTGACGAAAAGTGTGCAATACATCCCTTGTGTCACAAACTTTTGAGGATGAGGGATAGTTCAGATATAACTTCTTAAGCAATTCATCATATTTACATTTAACCAGAATATCTGTTGGTTTAGAGCTTTCATAGTGAAAGTCACATTTCAAAGCAAAATTTATTTTCTTCGCTGATTCTTGATGAGTTGGATTTTATTTTTTATATTGCAGCTTTACATACTTCTTATGCTTATGTAATCTTATCCTGGCAATGGATATCTGTTTTTTTTTTTGTATTTTGATTGATTCATCAGCAGCACCTTTTAATCTATCAACCTCTTTGTTAAGACATTCTTCTCTTATCTTTGCATCATCTATCTCATTTTGCTTATTGTTTAGTGTTCTTTTATGGTCGATTTTAGTATCTTCAAGTTGTATGTGTAATTCCTTCACCTCGGATTCAAGAACACTACACTGTTTGCTTTCTCTTGTAATTGTATTTTTCAAATACTTGTTTTCCTGTTGTAATTCTTCAATTGTCTTGTTTTTATTTTCTATTTGTTGCATCAAAGTCTCAGCTTCCTTCCTTAACTGATCATTTTTTTCTCCATACTTCTGCTGCATTTCCTGTATTTGTGTTTCTTTGTCTTTCGGTTCATTCTGTAACTCCTTGTTGTGATTATGCAGAGCTTTGTTTTCCTCAGCTTTGTTGGACACCTTTTCCAGCTCATTCTGAAGTTGCTCATCAAGAGATATTATTTTCTCATCTCTTTCAATGATGTTTCTTTGCAGCTGTTGCTTGGTGAGAGCTGAAGCAACCTGCTCATTCTTCAAACCCTGGTACATATTGATATCTGCTTTTAGGGACATGTTTTCTCTCTGTAGAGCCGTGAGCTCCTCTCCGCTATTTGCCCAAATTAGCATGTCCCAGAACCAAAAAATCTTGCTTCTGTTTTATTTGCTTTTTTCTGCAATAGTTTTCTGCAGTTCTTCAACAAAGACCGATGCTTGAGACTGGACTGTCTTCTGTGGATGATACTTCTGCATTTGAACGTTCAAAACTTCATTCTGTTTCATCAGATCTTGCACCTGAAGAGTCTCACTCTTTGTTGCTGTGGTTGAGACTTTATTTTCTGGCACAGTTATGTTCAAAGTCACTAAGTCTTTGTACTTGTTCTCCTTTTTTTCAAGGCAATTATTTTTCTTCCTTTTTCTTTTACAGTTGATGAGTTAGCGATATATCCTTTATTCCTGTCAAGTTTTTTGGATGATTCTCGATCTGATTCAAATTTCTCTTTCTCAGAAGGAAATAAGTAGTCCATATTTCTATCAGATAATTCTTCAGTCTCTGGCACATAATCTTTCTCCCTGCCCGATTGGCAGGACCCTTCCCCACTGTGTGGCCAAAGTCCTTCCACAGGTGCCTCTTTCAGCAAGTCTATAAATTCTACTTCCAGCTATAACTCTTGCTGGATTCAAGGGAAATAGAGCAAAAGCCTCATCAGACCAATAACGAAGTCCCAGGAAGTCACAGCGTTTCGCAAGTAAGTTAATTTGTCCCTGGGCAGTGCCTATGCCACAGTCCTGATTGCCATACACAATCTCCCATAGCGCCTCCTCCAGCTCCAAAAGAAAACAAGGCTCCACACCGGGGACCCCAACTGTTCCCATTCACGCTGCGTACTGCTGCTCCAGGGCATTCAGATCATGACAAGACCACAATTCCAGGAATGAATTCCATTGAGCTAGAAGGGCCACTTTCCTGCATTGCTTGTTATCCATCTTGTTGGACCTCTACTGTCCCTTCCGGTTAGTGTGCTCCTTTACCTCTGTCATGCATACAGATGTTCTCCTGCTTCCTCTAGGATAAAGGTTCCCTTTCCAGGCTACTGCTAGTTACTGATGATGAGACCCCACCGCTTGCCATCAGTTGTTACGACCCCAGGAGTAAGGGGGACCATGTTCACCCCTTAACCCTTCTGCTCACTATTAGTGCGCACCTGGATGGTCTGAGATCTTACAGTCTCAGCAGTTCTGGCTTCTTAGGGCCAGGACACCAGTTCTGTACCTCAAGATAGCAGAAATCAGTCAGAAAAACTTTGTCTTTATGTATCAGCCAGCAGAGCCAACTTTACTAACAGACTCACAGCATGACACTTACAGACTGCAGTATATCAGATGACTGCTTCCATAACTGACTAAAAACGGGCTACTAACATTCAAAAACTGTTCACAAACCAAACATGCAAAATAACATACATTAGGAACATATTAAATAATTAAACATTTACTGACCCAAAGTGGGGGAGGAGGTCAGGGGGATCATGACACTCAATTGTTTGTAACTCATTGTGTACTCACTAGACAGGGAGAGAAGCCAGAGAGGGCCAGGAGGAGCCAGAGTGGGCCAGGAGGAGCCAGAGTGGGTCAGGAGGAGCCAGAGTGGGTCAGGAGGAGCCAGAGTGGGCCAGAAGGAGCCAAGAGATGATATGATGGCCTCTCTTCTTAAAAAACAGTGGGTCAGGAGGAGCAAGTTAGGAGACAAAAGGGGGCCTCTCTTTTCAGGGAAGAGAGGCCTTCCTACGTCTCCTGGCTGGTTCCACTTGACCCACTCTGGCTCCTGCCACGGCTGGACAGTACCTTCCCGGGCTGGTTCTCTCCTAGATTTACCGTCTTCTAGTAAAGAAGCCCGAGATGATCTGTACCAGCCGGCATCCCCTTGTTGTTTCCAATCTTCTGGCAGATCTTCTCCTCAGCCAACTGAAACATCCAGTGTTGGGTTCCTCCAAAGCTGTTTCTGGGCCTCCAAATACCTACAAATGTAAAATAAATTATATTATTTCACTCATTCACACAGTGAGGTGATGTCTTGTCCAATACAGTAGATAACATGAATCATTGGACATGATTACTGCCTGTATGATAGTGAGATGATAACAGCAGTGACATAAATGGAATAAAGAAGTCAAAGTTATGATAAAGTACCTCTGGGACGTCCTCCTTCTCCCCCTCATGGCTGCTCGCCTCTGCCTAATGAAATAAAAATGTAAACTTTATGTCCTCTGTAAAATAAGTCCTTTAATTGAATGACTTACTGACAGCAAATATACTACGGACTATTATATTATATTATTTCCTATCAAAAACTATTAGAATTAACATTGAAATCATTAAAAGGAACACAGCAGAGGTACCAATAATGTAATGTAAATGTATAAGTAATACTATGTATATAATTAATTGGATGCTATTAAAAACATATTTTCTTAAAGTTCACTTGTCGTCTAATCATTCTGTCCCCCACACAGCGACTCCTGTTATATCTTTCTAATGGGTTATTATTGTCAATAATTGCTAATTAATCCATAGGGCACTTACTAAATTATTTTCAGACAAGATCATGAAAGCAACAAGAATGAGCATGTGCAAACCTTGGGGAGTAACTCTACTTTTTAAGTTAATGATTATTATGTTAAAGTACCTTTGGGATGTTAAACAGCGGCGTGATGTTGTCCTCTTCATCAGAGACCTCCTCAATTATCTGAAATGTAAATGGAAAAACAATGATAGATTATTAAGAAATAGATAATTACTTTACATGGTGTATACCATCACTAAATATTGATATCTACTGTATTTTAGGCTGAGATAATAAGCTGCTCAGAAAGGGTTCCCAATAAAGTAGAAAACATTACATATACAATGTCATAAAGTACTACAGTAGAAAATGTCTTCACATTCTCCGTGAGATTGTTTTGTGCCTCACTGTAATCTGGTAAGACCATAAAGTAAAGACATCGTAAAGACTTACTAAATGTTACCACTGATGTAAGGCTGGAGTAATGACTTGGTATTAGAGTGAGAGAAGAGTTGGGAGCATTGACAGAGGCCAAATAGTATTCAGGTAAGTCTTCCCTGCACTTCTTATATATAATACTCCATACACCAGACCCCCAAAGAGTATCTCTTGTCTCACACCTCATTTCATATTCATGCCATGTTCTTCCTTATTTATCACTTACTAATGGACTATGGAAAGCATATGTTTTATTTGCTGCATATGAAAGAGAGCACTTTATGACTAGGGAGTAGTAATAATAAATATGGACAACTTATCAAGTTATTCTGACAAAAAAAAATATGACATATTGTGAGAAACATAACTAAAGATGTGTTTTTCTCCTGGAGGTCCTCCCAATTCGTGGCTGACTAAATATCACATTTCCACAGACTATGGCCTCCATCCCATGGCTCCCATAAGAATCTCCCACAAGACTGACTCTTATCTATGGGAGCTTTGAAAAACAAATATGTGGAGCTATTCTATGGCTCCCGCAAAAAGAATCTAGTAAAACTTAGTGACCCGCACCCGGGCAGTTTGCCTTTAGCTCTCTAGCTCTAATGTGTAATCCCCACAGGCACTAAAACTAAATACATAAATACATGCATTTGGATTGGTCCCAGAAATAGGACAGAAAAGGATATGAGGGGAGGGTCTGTATTATAGGAGATATGAGGGGGGGTCTGTATTATACATGATGTTATATATTATTGATCATACCTGGGAGTGTTTGTCCTATAGAAGGTGTCATGGAGGGCCTATACATGATATTATATAAGTGCCCAGACCATGCATGAGTTTTCATTAAATAAACATTTTGAACATCTTGAAATAAATTGAATAAAGAAGGCAAAGTTATGTAAAGTACCTCTGGGATTTCCTCCTCTTCGTCGCTGCTCTCCTCTCTCTAATGAAATAAAAATAGAAACATATTTATACAATTACTGTATGTCCTGTATGTAAAACATGTGTGTTATCTCTTTCTACTTGGACATTATTGACAATCATTGCTAATTAATTAATGGGTCACCTGATTGATTATTTTCAGACCAGATAATAAAATCAACAAAAATGAGCATGTGTAAACCATAGGGAGTAACTGTTTTTTTAGCAAGTTACTATTATGTTAAAGTACCTTTAGGTTGTTCTTCCATGTGATGTTCCTCTTCTCTTTCATCTGAAATGGAAATGGGGAAACATTGATTATTGAAAGTTGACTATTAATAAATAGATAATGACTTTACATGGTGTGTCCCATTGGTGTAAATGATGTAACATTGATGTCTACTGTATTTTAGGCTGAGATAATAAGCTGTGTCGCACCCGATGTCATATTCATGTCATGTCCTCCTTTATTAGTCACTAAAGGTCACTGGAAAGCATGTTTATTCTTTGTGGCATATGAAAGAGGGCATTTCATGACTTGTAAGTAATAAAGATCAATTTTGACTAAACAAGTTGATATTTTTTGGTAAAACACAACATTTTCAAACTGTCGCTGCTCATTTCCCCAGACTATGGCCGCCATCTCATGGCTCCCATAAGAATTCCCAGAAGGCCGACTCGTAACTATGGGAGTTTTGAACATTTTTGGAGCTATTCTATGGCTCCCACAAAAAAAGCATTTTGCAAAATGTACTGATTCACACTCAGGGGGTTTGTCTGTAGCTCTCTAGATCTAAAATATATTCATAAGTTTCTATTCTAAGTACTTTGGGAATTCACCATGGACATTGGATTCCGAGCTCAAAGACAGGGCCCTCCTTGCTGTGCTATATGTTAATTTGTATTTATCTTTGTCTGAACTTAATTTATGTAAAGCGCTATATGACTAAATTAATAATAGGAGATTAAAAATCTGAATCTCATTATTGTCCCTATCAACACTACAGAATGCTATATGCTATCATGTACACACTACACTACCCCCCCCCCCATCTATATAAACCCTCTGTGTATAAATAATAGTAACAATGAATGCAGGGATTTTTTTGACCCCACCGTCTATGAACTGCTATTGGGTATCTTCCGGAATCCCCCCCTCAATAACTGATGGGTCATCAGGCCACCTTTGCCCCTACGCCTTGTTCTGTGGGGTAGTCAGGCTCATTAACTCCCAGAGATTCCTATGGGCCCCTATTGGGCCTCTATCCATAAAAATTGGGTCCCCATGGATCCCCATAACTTCTAACAAAATCCCATATGTAATGGGAGGCCCTACAAACCCTCATAATGTACTATAAATATGTAGTGTTAGTGACCATGGGGGACATTATAGACAAACGTGGGGGTGTTAGAATCCATTAGAGTCCAAAATGGATCCCTGTGGTGTTAGGATGTCATGTGAACACTTGAGAAACCCCATGGATTAGGGGTTAACTTTATTTGCCATGGAGGTTTAGAAGGACTCCCATGGTGATAACTTAGTATGCTATGGGGGTACATTAAGACCCCGGTAAAGTTACAAATATTAGGTGTTACAGGGGTCCATAAGGTTCACTGTGATTATTTTTTATCCTGTGGGAATCCACAAGGAACCCCCATGATCATAGCTTAAGTATATCATGGGGGTGAGTAGGGGTACCAATAATAGGGGTAATATTAGGTGTCTTTGGGGTCCATTGTAAATTGTAAGGCAGGTAATGCTGTTTGCCAAAGAGTGTTTTGGTGGTCTGAGATCCTTGGGCGCTCATTGCGAGCCTCTAGGGTGGTGTATTTGTATTTGTTATGTTAACGGTTGTGTACGTCGGCCATTTTTTCTTTCTCTTAGGGGATTTTTAAGTGTTTAAAGTTTGTAAATTTGACTGAAATCGAGGTTTAACCTGTGTTGCAGATGTCCTGGGTGCCCACCCCCCCAGCTGTGGGTAAGGTTTTTATTTTATTTTTGTGTGTATTTTGGTGTTTTTTAATGTTTGGCGCTATGCGCATGTGGTCCGTTAAGGTCGTATTTTTGCAAGTCTGCGCGTCATATTTTTTTTTTTTATGTAAGTGCAGAATTTTTTATTTTCTAAGGCCCATGGCTCGTATTTTTTTGTGTAAGTCCGCAGTTAGTCATTGCTTGTTTGGTGTTTTTTTTCAAAGTCCCACTTCTGTGGTCATTTGTAACCATTTGTGAGGTGTCGTACAGCCTCCACCTCCTCAAACGCGGCCCCTCGCTTTGCGAGGGTCTGCATTTGTGGTCCGAAAGTTGCAGGGGTTCGTAGGGATGATCGCCTATGGTGCTCATCTCCACCAGGGCAAGGAGCGCCTTCCTTGCCAGGAACTGCAGCCCGTTGCGGTGGGCTTGCTATGCGAGCACTCAAACATTAACAACAACCCGTATTGCTGAGAACTATATATGTGATAATAACATAATGGTCTGTAGGAACACTTTTTGTACAGTAGTCTTTATTAGGTGCCATGTGGTTCCATAGCGACCCCCATATAGGGACCACCATGTTTATAGTATAGTGTATCATGATGGTCAGTACGACCACCATTGTATAGAGGTTAATATTACGTGCAACTGGTCACCATAGTGACCTCCGTGTTTATGCTTTAGAATACCATAGAGGTCCATACATGTATCATGGAGATTTGTGGGGCCCCCATACGGGTTAGTATTTAGTGCCATGGGGTCTAGAAAGACACTCATGTGTATACTTTAAGTTTGAGAATCCTGGGGGATACCCAAGATCATGGGAGGTTACAGTATTAACTCCTTAGTTGTGTAAGATTTGAGTAATCATGCATCAGATTTGAGCCATCCAGACATCTCAGAAGCATGTTTGTGCCTTAACGAGTGGGTGAATTTAACTGGAGGCTTTTTCTAATTTCGAGCACTCCTAGAGACTGCTGAGTAAACTTTGACTAGATTGAATATTGTTACAGGAGCAATGTGATAACAATGTTATAGTTATAGGACAGGCACTCAGGTCTTAAGATATTAGGGGCATATTATGCGTTCAGATGGCATTTCTCGGGGGTTAGATTTACACGTGTGATGTGATAGCTCAGTAGTAGTTGTGTAACAGGATCAATGGAATGGAATCCAATACATGTAATATTCTACAGTAATGAGACCGCTGGATGGAAGTTACCTCCAGATTTTCCAACTGTTGTATAAGATGGTAGGAGCATACGTATTCTAATTACAGAAAAGTCATGAAAGTTGGACCATTAGAGTGGTCCTTTAAATAAAGCGGTAGATGCCAGATAAGACACTTTATCACACAGCAACTCATTACACTTGACATTTTGTGTCTTTCCTTCAATTTATGTTTCATTTAAAACCCTACATTTGGACTCCACTAACTGACATGAGAATTATCCTTTACGTATAGGGGGAATTTATGGCTGTATATATTTAGATTTTGTATTGCTTTCTAGTAGCAAATTAATAACAGACCCTTTTGTATCCTATGTAAAATATATTACCTCCTCGTCTTCTTCCTGTATTGTTGGCAGTAATTGCTGCAGCTTCTGGATCGTATATCTTTTATAATAATTTTCTTTTGCCTTCTTCATAGATACCTGTTAAATTAAACTAAATCTGTAGTAAAATACAATTACTGGCACTACTGCTTTAAATATACACATATGTCCTGAATGCCATCAATGTGGCTAGCCGACCTAAGTTCTATTATAATGGCCATAAGAAACTCTTGAAAAGACTATGTCACTTACTGATTTATTATATTGTATGATTGTCATGACCCAAGTGGACTCATAGATTTCTGGAGCTGGCAGACTGACATTGATGGACATGTCAAGAGAATAAAGTTTTAAGCCTCACAATGCTGTTTGCCACGCAATGTGCGCACCTTCGGCGCTCATTGCGAGCCTTTGGCGCTCATTGCGAGTCCCTGCCCCTATCATCTTCCTCCCTTGTGTCTCATTTCCCCCTCCTCTGCCTCCCTTGTGTTTCCTTTCCCCCTCTTCTGCCTCCCTTGTGTCTCCTTTTCCCTCCCCTCTGCTTCTCTTGTGCCTTCTTTCCCTCTCCTCTGCCTCCCTTGTGTTCTTCCCCCCCTCCTCTCCATCCCTTGTGTCTCCTTTACCCCCTCCTCTCCCTTGTGTCTCCTTTTCCCCCTCCTTCCCTTTTGACTCATTTCTCCCCTCCTCTCCCTCCCCTGTGTCTCATTCCCCCTATCTCCCTCCATCTCTCCCCCCTCCCCTGTGTCTCTTTCCCGTCTTTATCCTCCCTCTTTCCCCCCTCTCCAATAACCTCCCTATCCCAATTCCCCTCTATCCTCTCCTTTTACTTTGATCTGCTGAGCTCCTGCTGCTGTTTCCTCCCCTTCAGCGCATTTTTGCCTGTGTCCGAAACCGGCACATGCTAATGACGTGACGCGCATGTGACGTCACGTCATTAGCATATGCCGGTCCGGTCACAGTAAGGAGATGCGCTGTAGGGGAGAGAGCAGCAGCAGCAGCTCAGCAGATCAAAGTAAGAAGAGAAAAGAGAGGGGATAGGGAGGTAATTGGAGAGGGGAGAAGGAAAGAGGGTAAGGCGGTTATGAGATAGGAGGAGGATTGCGGCCCTCACTGCAGGCTAAGTCCCTCATGCCGGAGCGCTGAAGTCCCACAGGAGGTTATTGGAGATGGGGTGAGGAGGGAGGATATGGGGTTTGGGAGGGAGGAGGAGGATTGCAGCCCTCACTGCAGGCTAAATTCAGCGGGTTTGAGAGCCAAAGTCTTGTGGGAGGTTATTGGAGAGGAGGGAGAATAAGGGGGCTAGGAGGAAGGAGGAGGATTGCGGCCATCACTGCTGGCTGTCCCACAGGCCTGAGCACTGAAAAGTCCCACGGACCTCGCAGTTGCAGCCTGTAACGGCGGCAGAGGAGGAGATGAGAGAGAGGCAGAGGGGTATGAGAGAGGACGGCGCCGCGGTCGTCGGCAAACCCTCGCTCCGCAAGGCTCGCAAAGCGTTACCAACATCGTAAGCATTCCGAACAGTCCCGCAGATCCACAACTATTATTGTGATATTTGACTGACTTACCATGTACTGGACCGCTGTTATGGCCAGTTTTAAGCTCTCCTTTTCAGTTTCTGTCCCCGGTGGTGTCCAATTTGCCCGGCTGACGATTTTTACCCTGGACACCAGGACACCCCTAGATGACACCTGCATTGGACAGCAACAATATTTTTTATATAAAAACTGTAATATTTCTATTTTATTTTTTTAAATAAACCTTTTTTCGAATACATTTTGGATCTGATTCATCAAATATAAAGCAGATAGACCTAATGTATCTCAATTCTTACATCTTATTTCCATTAAAGATTTTTTAACTATTTAAGTGCCACGGGTTCAGGACAATTTCCAGGATCAATTTTGACTAAGCAAGCTGATATATTGTACTAAAACACAACATTTTCAACCTGTGGCTTCTTATTTCCACAGACTATGGCCGACATCTCTTGGCTCCCATAAGATTTCCCAGAAGGCCGACTCATAACTATGATTCACCCTCAGGGGGTTTGTCTGTAGCTCTCTAGCTCTAAAATATACCTAAAAGTCATGAAAGTTGGACCATTACAGTGGTCCTTGAAATAAAGAGGTAGATGCCAGATAAGACACTATCATTTAGCAACTCATTACACCTGACATTTTGGGTCTTTGCTTCAATTTATGTTTCATTTAAAACCCTACATTTGTGTCCAACTGACATGAGATTAACCCATTATGAATAGTGAGAATTTATGGTTGTATATATTTAGATTGTGTATTGCTTTCTAGTAGCAAATTAATAACAAATCCTGCTGTATCCTATGTAAAATATATTACCTCCTCGTCTTCTTCCTCTATCGTTGGAAGGATATTCGTAAGTTTCCTGATAGTATATCTTATTTTATAATTTTCTTTGATGTTCTTCAGAGCTACCTGTTAAATTAAAATAAATCAGTAGTAAAGTACAATTATTGGCACTACTGCTTTAAATATACACACTTGTGTCTGACTGTTTGCATCTGATTTACTCCGACAAGTAAAGTGTGTTATTTCCTGTGTGCAGGGATTTGGTACAGGTGAGAGGGGAGGGTTTTTGCCTGGGTTAAACTTGCATATGAATTTGGACCTTGCAGGAGGAAGTTCAAAGAAAAGGGTCAAATTGTAGTATTTTTTGTCACTTGTAATTATGAGTCAGTCCAATGACAACCTCACTCAGTGTACATCCTGTCACGTGTATGAACTGCTGGAACAACTGATCCAGGGTCCATACCTCTGTGAGAGGTGTGAGCATTTTGCCTCTCTGGAAGCTCATATTAAAGAACTGGAGAGGAGAATTGCAGAACTTGGTGATATTGCTCCACTGGAATAAAACTGAGCATAGTTTAGCTGGGCCTAGCAGGGAGGGTGGAGGTGGGCCTATTGAGGATGTCCAGGGAGGTAGCTGGGTTACAGTTACAAGGGGAAGCATGGGGAACAGGAGCAGGAGGCAGGCCAATACTGAGTTGGAAAAGCACCAACAGATTTGCCAGATTGAGTGAAACTGTTGGGGATGTCCATTCAGGAATGGCAATGTCAGATAGAGCTGTTCCCTGTACCAGCCGGGAGAAAAGTTCTACTGGAGGAGGGGGAGGGCAGAATAGGCAGAGCAACAGACAGGTTTTGGTGCTAGGGGAATCTATTATTAGGAAGGTAGGAAGGGTGATTTGTCAGCCAGATTCCAGCAATCGAACAGTTTGCTGTCTCCCGGGAGCTCGGGTTCGCCATGTTGTGGATTGGGTAGATAAATAATTGGTAGGAGCTGGAAAAGAACCGGCAGTCTTGGTACATATTGGTACCAATGACAAAGTTAGTGGAAGATGGAGTGTCCTAAAGAATGATTTTAGAGAATTAAAGAATAAGCTTAAGGGAAGGACCTCCAAGGTAGTATTTTCTGAGATACTACCAGTGCCACATGCTTGCCCAGGGAGACAGATGGAGCTTAGGGAGTTTAATGCATGGCTAAAAAAGTGGTGAACTAAGGAGGGGTTTGGGTTTTTACAGCACTGGGCTGAATTCCCACTTGGGTACAATCTCTCTGTTGAGGCATTGAAGCCTTCCGAGCTCGCAGGACACAAGCAGGGATGGATTGCACTTCAAAGACGAGGGAGCTACTGTGCTAGGGGAAAGAATGTTAAACTAATAGGTGGGGGGGGAGGGATTAGATAAAAGTAAAGGGGTAGTAAGTGTACAGGGGGTTAGGAATGAATTCACTAGTCATGTGGGAGGAGATGTGGGAGGGTTAGTATAGTCAATAGGGAGGTACTGCTAAGTAACTCAAGTATAGTGGCAGGCACTCCAGACTCCTAACATAAGGTGTATGCTTGCTAATACCAGAAGCTTACCAGGAAAAATGGGAGAGTTAGAATTATTAGCAGTAAATGAGAAATTGGATTTAATAGGCCTTACTGAAACATGGTGGGATGACTCTCATGACTAGTGAGTAATCTGGATGGTTATAACCTATTTGGGAAAGATAGGTGTAATGTTAATAGGGGAGGAGGGATTTGTCTGTATGGTAAGCTTGAATTTAAGCCTATAGTCAGAGAAAATTTGTATGCTGGAACTAGTGATAATATTGAATGTTTGTGGGTAGATTTAAATAGCGGAGCATCAAATTCCAAAAAAATATGCTATAAACCCCCAAATATAATTGAAAGTGAGGAAATGCAATTATTGTTACAGATTGGAAATGCAGCTAAGCATGGACAAGTTCTATTAATGGGAGATTTGAATTACCCTGAAATGTCCCCCTGCTCAAGAAAGCACATGTACAGGCCCGTCTGAGGTTTGCCAATTAACATCTGAATGATTCAGAGGAGAACTTGGTGAAAGTGATGTGGTCAGATGAGACCAAAATCGAGTTCTTTGGCATCAACTCAACTGAATGCTGCCTATGACCCCAAGAACACCATCCCCACTGTCAAACATGGAGGTGGAAACATTATGCTTTGGGGGTGTTTTTCTGCTAATGGGACAGGACAACTGCACCTCATCAAAGGGACGATGGACGGGGCCATGTTCTGTCAAATCTTAGGTGAGAATCTCCTTTCCTCAGCCAGGGTACTGAAAATGGGTCGTGGATGGGTATCCCAGCATGACAATGACCCAAAACACACAGCCAAGGCAACAAAGGAGGCGGTCAAGAAGAAGCACATTAAAGTCCTGGAGTGGCCTAGTCAGTCTCCAGGCCTTAATCCCACAGAACATCTGTGGAGGGAGCTGAAGGTTCAAGTTGACAAACATCAGCCTTGAAACCTTAATGACTTGGAGAGGATCTGCAAAGAGGAGTGGGACAAAATCCCTCTTGAGATGTGTGCAAACCTGGTGGCCAAGTACAAGAAATGTTTGACCTCTGTGACTGCCAACAAGGGTTTTGCCACCAAGTATTAAGTCAAATGGGTCAAATACTTTTTTCCCTCATTGACCTGCAAATCAATTTATAATTTTTTGACATGCATTTTTCTTGTTTTTTGTTGTTGTTATTCTGTCTCTAACTGTTAAAATACACCTACCATTAAAATTATAGACTGATCATTTCTTTGTCAGTGAACAAACGTTCAAAATCAGCAGGGGATCAAATACTTTTTTTCCCCACTGTACTTATTACATTGGGCCAATAAAAACATTTTGAGGATGCAATCACTTTAAGGGCGATATATATATACTTGCTTGGCTTACCATGTACTGGACCGCTGTTATTGCCAGTTTTATTCTGCTCTCCTTTTTAGTCTTGGGCCCGGGTGGTGTCCAATTTGCCCGGCTGGTTTGTTTTGCTCTGGGCACCAGGTCACCCCTAGATGACACCTGTATTAAACACAAGAATTTATTTTAATTTTTATGTAAAAAACGTAATATTTATATATTTTTTTTTAATAAACATATTTCCTAAAACATTTGGTTCTAATTTATAAAATGCAAGGCACATAGACCTAATGTATCTCAATTCTTACATCTTATTTCCATTAATGTTTTCTTTTAACTATTTAAGTGCCAGGGGTACAGGACAATTTCCAGGACAATGTTTGCAATATTTCGCTATTCTATCTGCTATCTGTTTAGACATGGCTTCTGTCAGCCTTTCTGTATCTACGTATTGAAAATGATATGTTGTGTTTTTAAGGAGAATTTCAACTTCCTACTAGTATATTTCTTACTTTGGGTTTATGTAAAACAGGAAATATCTAGTGTTTAAGATAAAATATAAAATAAAGGTTTTCTTTTATTTAAAACTATATACTTATATTTTGTCTAAAAATACAGACCCTATAGAACTCAGCAATACCCAGCATGATGTATTTCCTACAAACACACGGTCACATGTCTTTGCCAAAAACTTTTATCATTAATAATATTTATATGAATTTCTATCTTCCTCTAATCTCTCTCTCTCTCTCTCTCTCTCTCTCTCTCTTAATCTCCTCTCTGTCTCCTCATCATCCCCCTCTTTTTCCCCACTCTCTGCTCCCTCATTTCTTCCTCACTCCTCCTCTCACAAATTTGTTATTGACAATTGACTACATGAAAATATCTTATCAAGGGTTATTTGTTCTCATTTTCTCACTTCATGCCTTTTACTAATATTAGTTACCTGATGTTGCTTGGTTGGCCGTAGACTCGGATCTGTCTTTATCTCTCCCGGAGCCCTAATTGACGGAGCAGACATGGCAGCCCTCAATGCTGCAACATGGGCAGCGCAACCTGCGATGGGCGGCTTGTGCAGCACTACTGACCCATCATAGGGAGCGCTGCCCATGTGGGGAAGGAGGTGTGATTCCCCGGCTTCCATTGGCCCCGATGATGTTTCTTCTTTTTCCTGTATAGGGCATAATATTTAAGAATTAAGATATTTTACACATATATAAGAATAAGTGTGGCATCTCTGTACATGGGATGATACCTGAATTCCCAGAATATTATACAGTATGTAATAATCAGCATTTAAAATAACATAGATCTGATGGCATATCCCAACAAAAAGGGCAGTTTAATCAGCCCATTTCATTTACTTAAAAACCTTGCGTCATTAAGCCCTGATATGGCCTTAGGCGTAAACGAGGCATGCTTACATTCCCTAACTGCACCTATATTTTACTTATCGGTTCTAATATAGCGTGAGCATTAAATAAAACATGACAGTGAAATAATATATAATACAGTCCTGTACTAAGTATAAGTATTAGCTAATGTTTATGGACTTCCTTGGGAGGGGTTACATTTTAGGTGCCATTTGAGTCTTTGGGGACCCCCATGGCTATAGACAGATCCTTGGTCATAGTGCATGGGAAGAGGGAATCCCAAAGGTTCCCTGCAGCAAGAGGGAAGAGGATTTCCGTGTGTTCCCCAGGTTTATAGAGGGTATTGGGGAATCCCAGCGATCCACGAGTGAAGAAGAAAATGAAGGAAGAGGTAAAGTAAAAATAAGCAATTATGGCTTAAGATAACAAAGAAAAACAAGCAGGGTAAGGGTGGCAAATAAAAACATTTACTTTATGAGAAAACAATCTCGCACTAAAATATAAAATATGATTTTACCACAGTGGGAGAATGATGTTCTTCTTCCTCGCCTGGGAAAATCTGGTTTTTCTTTTTGAATAACTGCAAAAAGAAATAAAAACAATGCTAGCAAAATAGAATATATTTACTATATCTCTTATCTCTGGGGGGCATCCATAAGATATCAGTTGTTTGTTTCATTTTTAAAGATATAATACCATTGTCTAGCTCTTCAAGACAGGGTCTCCATATGGAATATCTAGTCCTTAATGTATATTCTTGTTACACATTTGTGGTGTGGCCACTGTAAAGCTCAAGGTACCTGAATAACTAGACAGAAATAAAGATGTTTATAACCAGATTATTCACAAAAATTTGGTAAAAAAATATAGATTGACTGATATATGAATCCTGGGCTTCTGTAGACAGCAAAGTGATATTATATGAAGAAGAAGACCAAGTTCATATATGTGAGAGCACAAGGTAAAAAGGCTGCTGTTTGTGACCCGCTGCCAGCTGAGCCAAGGAGTCAGGATAATAATGTTTAGATACATGAACAGATCACAGAACAGAACTGTAAGGAGGGTCCAGCACTTACCCGTCTTGCCATGTTTCTTAAAATTTCACCAAGTGTATCCCCTACTCTCACCAAATACACAAGTGAGCAAGTTTAACCCAAGCCACAGATAAGGCCTAGGTCTCATTGTGACATTATCATCTAGCAAATAACTAGGGGATGTATTTTGGGATACTGGTGTATATAGCCAGGACATACCTACTGAGAGGACTAACATAAATAACTGCTGGTTATTTACCAGACAGTAAAGAAAATTCGGCGCTCATCGGCTATGTGCTACAAAGGCTCGCCTCGCTAAGCTACGACAAATCGCTGTTTGTCAACAATATAAATATTTACAGTGCAGTATTGATTTATAATTTGCTTTACAGTGCTGCGGACAGCGCTTAAACCCCCTTCCGGTTCCTCTCTAGTACTCATAGGCTTTTCTCTTACATTTGCTGTTTACAGGTGTGAAACCATTTGTGGCCTTGGGGAATTGGAGCAATTGAACAGCAATTTGCGATTTTAGCAATCATAACTCTTGCGGAAGTGAAAAATCAAAGGCAAATCGCTATTCAACTGCTTCAATTCCCCAAGGCCGCAAATGGTTTCACACCGCAAATGGCAAATGAAGGAGAAAATCCTACAAGAGCTAGGGAGGACCCGCAAGGGGGTTTAAGCCATGCTCGTAGCACTGTAAGTGCAAATAAAAGATCAATGCTGCACTGTAAATAACGGGTAAGCGATGATAGACATTAGAATGAATTGCACAAAAGTCTCAAGCTTGCGAATCGGCAGTAAATAAAATGTATTTTTATGTTTCGTTTCAGGGTTATATCGATCTCAGGAATCAATAGTTAATAGATATTGGGCCACCCACATGGACTTGAACAGTATTGGCATTCATTTTTATAGTTCTGTATTTTGAGGGTTTGCGAGTCCCATTGCATATCGGACCCTCGGACGCTAATTGATTGACATGTAACCTCCATGTTTTACTGACATAATAATGACAATCTCATTTTCTATTGGCTGCTTCGAAATGGGGGGTTACGGTCTTGCTTAATTGATCTTGTTCCTGCCCTGAACTGCTACGAACCAGTGCATTATTTCTGGAGTCGGCTTCGGGCCCATAACTTTAATTGGAGATGTACGGTAGCTTGCAGCAAGCCCGCAGCCATACTGCCTGTATCCCGTGAGATGCGGCTTGCAATTGAATCTGGCTCTTTGTTTATTTCTGACAGGATTTTTTTCTTCTTTATAAAATACTAGCGACTTGCCCGTCAAAAAATGACGGCAATGTTATGTATATGTTTGTCAAGTTGTTTAGTTATTAACATATATTTTTGACACTTGTAAGTATTTTAATATGAAGGTGTATTTTTGTAAAATGTTGATGTAATGGTTTTTTAAAATGTAATTAGTATCTGAAGAATTGTTAACTTGAATATACATTGAATGAATAGGAAAGCCAAAAGTAAAAAGCCTTTTTTAAACGTTGCAAATTTTAACATGAAGTTTAAAATATATGTAAGCAATAACCATCAAAGTATATATTTTTAAACTTGAACTTTATTTTTTATGTAAGTTTAGAAGTTGACAAAACATTGGTATAATTTTGAACATTATAAACAGGAACATAGTGAATACATTTTGTAAAGTATTTTTTATTAAAAGTATTAACATTTGAATGTAAAAACAATTGACATTTAAATTAATCAGTATTAAAATTCAATTTCTATCACAATAATTGTTAACTTGAATATACATTGAATGTAGAGGAAGGCATACAGTCAAACTCTTCTTAAAACGTACGTAATTAAACTAATTTATTACTGAGCACATAAATTGGCGATAAACATTAATGTAGGTAGTAATCTTAAGATAACAGACAATATTTACATTGTGACTTAAAAGGTGCTTGACCTGTTAACATCCACTTTGTAATATGTTGAATGAAATAACTTCAAAATATATTTTTTAAACTTGTAACATTAGAAACATTAACATAGTGACTTAACATTTTAACATAATTTTTACTAACAATGCAAGGCAAGTATTTTGTGAGGCGAATCATTCATAAACATGACTTCCATTAATTATGACTGAATTAAACAACCAATTGTTATGTATTTTGCAATGCTTTTAAAAAATCTTGGCACCTTTAATTAGTATCCTTCAAAGTTATAGTACTTCATAGTAGACAATGTTTTTAGTAAAAATACGTCCATCTTCTAATAAATCACCTTGACTTTCATTGTTTTCAATGTAAACTTTAATTGCCTGTGGATTTTTGCACCTTGACAACGCAACGTACAATTGACCATGTGCAAAAACTGGTTCTTCCAAGAAAATACCCACAGATTTGAAAGTTTGACCTTGTGATTTATTAATGGTCATGGCAAATGCCATAATAATGGGAAATTGTCTTCTTTGAAGTATAAAAGGGAGACTACTTTCACTTGGTGCTAAATCTATTCTTGGTATGAAAACTCTCTCTCCTCTATGGGTCCCAGTTAAAATTTCAGCATCTATAAAATGGTCCTTTAATTGTTGAACAATTAATCTTGTGCCATTGCATAGGCCTTTTTTGGGATTCATATTTCGCAGTAACATGATAATTGCACCTTTCTTTAGCTGCAAAATATGTGGTGGCATTCCAGAAGGAGTTAAAGAGTTTATGAATTCAGTGGAAAAGTTAGCCTGACTTTCATTGTCATCAGCAAGTACAGAATCAGCACTGTGATAATTTCTTTGTGGTGCATAAATTTTTTTTAAGATTTTATTATTGAGGATTAATGCATCTTTATTTTTACACGTCAGTATGACTTGGTTGGCAAGCTCGGAATATTCTTCGTTATTTATGCTCCCTTCAAATATAGCCGATATAATATCTTGTTGACAAATCATATGAGGTGGGATCTCTACAGTGTCGTCAGGTAAATTTAGTATTTTTTCTGTTCTGCCTTCTCCAATTTTAATAAGCCAATCATTGAAATCAGTTTGGCCTTCTGATCTCATATTTTGTTGCAGTTGAAGATGGGTAAAATGTTTCCATACTGTACTTGACTTTATACATGTTTCGATAATGTCAGTACGATTTCCATGTACAACAACAGGTAATGTTTGTCTAAAATCGCCACCCAACAACATTACCTTTCCACCAAATGGAAAAATATTATCCATGACTTCACGAAGCAAACGGTCAATACATTGGAGGGCATAGCATGACATCATTGTGGCCTCATCTATTATAATTAATTTACATTTCTTCAATTTCTTTGCTTGTAAGGATGTCATGCGAATATCTGACACAGAATTTTCTAAAATAGGCACTGGCAGTTTAAATCCACTATGAACAGTTCTTCCACCTTCTAATAAAAGTGCAGCAATTCCAGTAGTGGCAAACGCCATTGCTATTTTTCCTTGTGCTCGTACTGAACTCATTAATAAATTGTACAAATATGTTTTTCCTGATCCGCCAGGTCCATCAAGATAGAAATAACGCTCTGTCACCATGTCATCATCTATAGCATTTTTAATGGCATGAAATGCTTGCAATTGTAGTGTATTTAAAGTTGCAAGTCTTTCTTCTGTTCTTTCTGCTTGTAGTTGAATGTCATAGTCTTCAAAGTTAATGTCATCTATAAGACCTGGATCAGGCAAATTAAAACTTGCACAACTTAATCCATGAGTTAAAAAGACTTCTTGGATTTCCATTAACGCTTTTAAGTGTGCAATGGGTTCATTGTATCGTCGCATAAAGTCTTCAGCCATATTACTTTTAAAAGTCTCCCACAAAGCTAATGCATTTGGAGCATTTGAGAAGATACAAATAAAAGCAAATTGTTCTCTCATCTGTCGTGGCATTTGACATTGTGCTGCTTCTTCTAAGCATCTTTCCCACTCTGTATCATCAGCGAGTAAGTTTCTATGTCTTGCAGCTAAATGGAAGGATTCATATACAATGTCATTAACAGTTCTTAAGTGTTCAAAACTTTGTGCTCCAGGAACATTTAAAAGTAATATCCGTAAGCAAAAACGTTCAACATCTCTTGGACTGACTGTGTAAATTCTTGGAATAATTTTATTGCCTCTGGTTTTTCTTGGTCTCCATAATCCATTCACAAAAACATAGTGATATGGAATTTCAATATATAAGTATTGTGTTGCTTCAGCATCAGTGGAATTTAATGCAAACCATGCAGTTAGTGTAGTGTGACGATCTTCACTTTGGGCCAATGCATTCATTTCATTTCCAGCATGGAAATAGACTAAATGTCGTTGTGGCAAATGTACTGCTAACCTATATACTGCATGTGATCTATCATGCATTTCAAATTTTAAAAGCCGCCACATAGCTTCTGGCGCACTGACATAGCGAGCATCTACATGAGATGCAAGTTCATCATGTACTAACTCACTACTTTCAGGGTTGTCTGCACTTTTGACGACTACAGTAGCTGCATCGTAACCTTTGTAAATATATTTATAGACATATTTAATTGATTTGATGGAAGTGCAGGCTTCTACGTTGATGTGGGCGTTGTACTTCATGAGTAAATGTGGATTGTAGGGTACTACATATCTATTGTCCACTTTTTTCCCACGAATAATGGCACTATCTCCTTCTCTTCTTTTATAAAGTGGATATCCATCACAATTGGCATAGGTTTTGTCTCTATAATCTTTGGGAAATTCTTTGGAACATTTATTATTTTCCATACATGGTGATTGTGGATTAAGGTCACCACAGGGTCCATGAATCATGCGATGAGTAACAATCTCATATAGTCTACCATATAGTTCTGGATCTGGTAGTTCAGCAACAATGACTGCATCCACTTTGTCTGAAGTATCTAATTTATCTTTTTCTTGAAGTATTATTAGAAGATGTGCATGTGGAAGGCCTCTTTTTTGAAATTCAATGGTATATACATAAGCAAGACATTTGCCAAATAACTGATTTATAGTGAAGTCACGTATTAATTCATTTAATTTAATCTTAAAAACTCTGGCTACTAAATCTGGTCGATCTGAAGCAGTTTGTCCAAGAAGTAGATTTAGTGTAATTTCTGGCCATTGTGGATTACATGTAAATGTCACAAATAAATCGGGTTTGCCAAATTTTGTCACAATAGCCATAGCATCATTGTATCTTTCTCTCATATTCCGAGGAGATCCTTGAAAGGAAGATGGTAAAATGATGGCTTTGCCAGCTGTCATGTCTCTGCTTGTAGCCACGTCAGCAACATAGTCCATGAGTCCAGAATATTGTTCTACACGGAGTTTATCTTGTTGATATTTGATAAAGTTTAAATTATTTGCCTCAACTTGCAAATATGAATCAATAATCCATTGTTGTGTTAGTTTCCCACCACATAAAATTGGATTAAATACATTGCGAATGGCAATTTGAGCTACTTTAAATTCAAGCATAGAAACATTATTTCGGATTCTGGCTTTAGCATTTGGGTAACTGGGAAGAGTTAATTTCGGTTGCCAACCTGCTTCTCCGTGTGGGAAAAAGATGGGATATGTCATTGGATCTAAATTTGGACTTAAGATACTCATATTAATAAACGGTTGGTCCTCATTTCTAGGATATATTCGTATGTCTCTTTGAAATGGTGGTTCTCCTTCATCATTGTGAAACACCATTGCAACCTCATTTGTTGTTGGCAAGTTATAACGACGTTTATCAGTATGTCTGTCTCTTTTAAGCACCATATTAACCTTCGGCATTGGTAATTGATGTGTTTGTGAATGAAGTAGTTGTTCATTTTCTACTTCTGCCAATTTTTTATAAGCTTTACTGTAGGGATTGTTGTCCATAATGTTATTTAGCTCTATGAAAACAGTGGGTAAGCATTTTTTATTTTCTTCCATCTGCATACGTTGGTCAACAGCTTCCATTGTATCTAGGACATATAGTTGAGCGAATTTTCTTTTATTTCCTTCCTCTGGATGTAAATGGGAAGTGCGATGATAAATTTGTCCTTGGACTTTAAAACAGTAAGGACCATGTCCTGGTACATTAGCAGCTAATGTTGCCCCCATGGATGCAAAGGATATGGCACTATTGTAGGATCTTATGTTTGTCTTAAAATTTTTGTAGTTTGGAAAAGTAGGTTCAGTCATAATATTTTGTAAATAAATTGGAAATTCTTTCCTTTCTGGAAGTTTGAACTTGCCTTTTTGACAACAACTAATAAATTGTCCATCTCTGGGTCTCTCCTGTTTAAAATAATAAGCCTCACAAAACTGACATTGAGTAGTCATGTCCCCACAACTATGAACCTCTACTGCTAAAGACTTGAGTAGAGGACAATTTGCAAAGCATATAGGATTTTGCCTTTCATATTCATCAGGTGAAATGTCATATAATGTTTCAACAACAGGTTCTAAATGTTTTGTTTTTTTCGTTGCTTTTCTTGGTATATGTTGTATTGTTTGAGGTAAAATGTCATCTAATGTTTCATGAAACGGTTCTAAATGCTTTGTTTTCTTTGTTGCTTTTTTTGGTATCTCTTGTCTTTTTTCTGGCAAAATGTCATCTGATGTTTGAGCAACAGGTTGTAAATGCTTTATTTTCTTTGTAGTTTTTTTTGACATATCTTTAATTTCTGCAAGTGACAGTCTTTTGCTTGCAATTCTTTTGCGTTCTTTTTCTCGTCGAATTTCCTTCTTCTCCGGTGTCTGCTGGCTGTCTGCTCTCTGTCGTCGTTCTCTAGCTTGGCGTCTTTTCTTTTCTTGTTTACTCTCATTATCAGCCATGTTAATCTGTTAAAATAAAATAATGTACCATTAGTTTATTTTGAGATGTTAAGTTGTTTTTCATGACATATAGTTATCAATAGTGTGTTAACATTTTATAGTTAATCAATTTCAATGCGTTCAATTGAATAAAAGTCTAAATAAGGGCATGAGATAATTATTTAAAGACATTTTTATTTATTAAACATGTATCCAAAAGCAAGTGTTTCAGTAACTAAAAAGGTATTTTAAAAAAGATGTTATGTCCTTATTTACAGCACTATTCAATTTGTCAAATGGCAATTAAATTAGGGTTTAGGACTGGAATGTTACAATGACAAATTATATAGATTCTGTGTTTTTAGACTTTTTTGGACTATGCCAATTTATTTTTTAAGTTTACATTGAAGTTTGTATTTATTGTTAAAGATTATTGGCCCTAAAAGACAAATAAGAGATAGATGATAGATATTACTTTTTATACTGTACCTTGGTTGAAGTTTGATTTCAAGCAAAATTCTTTGTTGGTCCTGTGTTGAAAGCCTTCGTCCGATGGTCTGGTCCTGTGTTGAAAGTCCTCGTCCGATGGTGTAGTCCTCTGTTGAAAGTCCTCGTCCTCTGGTGTGGTCCTCAGTTCCAACTCCTGTTCCGATGTTCTTGACGCAGTATCTGTTATAAAATAAAAATGAAAATGTTATGTTATTTGAATGTCTTTGTATGAATGAAAAAATGGCATTATTTCTGTGTTTTTCTACAATCCTTTTTGGTGCGCCACAATTTTGGTATGCTTCTGTAGGCTATTTTCTAAGGCTTATAGGTGGTTAAACATTAAAGAAGAATATTAATTAATTTTTCTCTTTTTTTACTTGTTATACTGTACCTTGGTTGAAGTTTGATTTGAAGCAGAATCTTTGTTCGTCCTGTGTTGAAAGCCTTCGTCTGATGGTCTGGTCCTGTGTTGAAAGTCCTCGTCCAATCGTCTGGTCCTCTGTTGAAAGTCCTCGTCCGATGGTGTAGTCCTCTGTTGAAAGTCCTCGTCCAATGGTCTGGTCCTCTGTTGAAAGTCCTCGTCCGCTGGTGTGGTCCTCAGTTGAAACTCCTGGTCCGATGTTCTTGACGCAGTATCTGATATGAAATAAAAATGAAAATGTAATATTACTTTAATGTATTTGTATGAAGTAAAAAATGACATTATTTCTTTGTTTTTCTAGAATCCCGTTTGGTGTCCACCACTTTTGGTATGCTTATTTAGGCCTTTTTCTAAGGCTTATAGATTGTTAAACATAAAATAAGTATCTAAATGTACTTTGGTATGTGTTTGTGTGAGTTTTCATACAATCCTGTTTGGTGCGCACCACTGTTGGTATGCTTATTTAGGCTTCTTTCTAAGGCTTATAGGTTGTTAAACATAAAATAAGAATGTAAAAGTAGTTTGCTATGTGTTTGTGTGAGTTTTCATACAATCCTGTTTGGTGCGCACCACTGTTGGTATGCTTATTTAGGCTTCTTTGTAAGGCTTATAGGTTGTTAAACATTAAATAAGAATCTAAATGTAGTTTGCTATGTGTTTGTGTGAGTTTTCATACAATCCTGTTTGGTGCGCACCACTGTTGGTATGCTTATTTAGGCTTCTTTCTAAGGCTTATAGGTTGTTAAACATAAAATAAGAATGTAAAAGTAGTTTGCTATGTGTTTGTGTGAGTTTTCATACAATCCTGTTTGATGCGCACCGCTGATGGTATGCTTATTAATGTTGTTTTGTAATGCTAATAGGTTGTTAAACATAAAATAAGAATCAAAATGTAGTTTGCTATGTGTTTGTGTGAGTTTTCATACAATCCTGTTTGGTGGGCACCAATGTTGGTATGCTTATTTAGGCTTCTTTCTAAGGCTTATAGGTTGTTAAACATTAAATAAGAATGTAAATGTAGTTTGCTATGTGTTTGTCTGAGTTTTCATACAATCCTGTTTGATGCGCACCACTGTTGGTATGCTTATTAATGTAGTTTTGTAATGCTAATAGGTTGTTAAACATAAAATAAGAATCTAAATGTAGTTTGCTATGTGTTTGTGTGAGTTTTCATACAATCCTGTTTGGTGGGCACCAATGTTGGTATGCTTATTTATGCTTCTTTCTAAGGCTTATAGGTTGTTAAACATTAAATAAACATCTAAATGTAGTTTGCTATGTGTTTGTGTGAGTTTTCATACAATCCTTTTTGTTGGGCACCAATGTTGGTATGCTTATTTAGGCTTCTTTCTAAGGCTTATAGGTTGTTAAACATTAAATAAGAATCTAAATGTAGTTTGCTATGTGTTTGTGTGAGTTTTCATACAATCCTGTTTGGTGCGCACCACTGTTGGTATGCTTATTTAGGCTTCTTTCTAAGGCTTATAGGTTGTTAAACATAAAATAAGAATGTAAAAGTAGTTTGCTATGTGTTTGTGTGAGTTTTCATACAATCCTGTTTGATGCGCACCGCTGATGGTATGCTTATTAATGTTGTTTTGTAATGCTAATAGGTTGTTAAACATAAAATAAGAATCAAAATGTAGTTTGCTATGTGTTTGTGTGAGTTTTCATACAATCCTGTTTGGTGGGCACCAATGTTGGTATGCTTATTTATGCTTCTTTCTAAGGCTTATAGGTTGTTAAACATTAAATAAACATCTAAATGTAGTTTGCTATGTGTTTGTGTGAGTTTTCATACAATCCTGTTTGGTGGGCACCAATGTTGGTATGCTTATTTAGGCTTCTTTCTAAGGCTTATAGGTTGTTAAACATTAAATAAGAATCTAAATGTAGTTTGCTATGTGTTTGTGTGAGTTTTCATACAATCCTGTTTGATGCGCACCACTGTTGGTATGCTTATTAATGTAGTTTTGTAATGCTAATAGGTTGTTAAACATAAAATAAGAATCTAAATGTAGTTTGCTATGTGTTTGTGTGAGTTTTCATACAATCCTGTTTGATGCGCACCACTGTTGGTATGCTTATTAATGTAGTTTTGTAATGCTAATAGGTTGTTAAACATAAAATAAGAATGTAAATGTAGTTTGTTATGTGTTTGTGTGAGTTTTCATACAATCCTGTTTGGTGGGCACCAATGTTGGTATGCTTATTTAGGCTTCTTTCTAAGGCTTATAGATTGTTAAACATTAAAATAAGAATGTAAATGTAAATCCTGTTTGATGGGCACCACTTTTGTTATACTTATGTAGTGTTTTTTCTAATGGTTATACATTGTTAAACAATCACATTTGAATGAGGCCCTCGGCCATTAAACATATTTAGGTCCTGAATCAATTGCGTTTTGACCAATTGAATAGGGCTCTATATAAGCACATAAAATATTTTTTGACAGAAGTTTTTAGTTAGTGAAGACCTATTATGTGCCTATATAAAGCCCTATTCAATTAGCCAACTCACAATTGAATAAGGCTCATGGTTCGGTTCTTTTTTATACTTAAATACTTTACCTTGATTGAAGTGTGGAATGACAGAGGGTCCCCTCCTGCCAATCTTAATCCGCCGGTCTTCTTGTAGTGTCTGTTTGAAAAATAAAGTGAAATAGTGAATTATAGAATTTTTTATTTGTATTTAACAAACCATGGCCTTTTCAGCATTTAAAGTATTTTTGTATCTTACCTCTTGTTCTTTGTTGGTGTTCTTTAAAAGGGATTGTGCTTCACAGTGTACGGTGCAAATTGTTGAAAGACGCTGTTGATGCAGAGTCTGTTTGAATATTTAAAAAAGTAGAAAGATTGAGTTTTAGGTGATCTATTGAATTGCAGTAAATTAATTTCATTGAATTATACTTCTGTAATTAATTTGAATTAACATTATTTTTTGGTGGGTGCTACACACATATGTCACATACATGAAGCACATTTCCATAGTTGAAAGTAATTTTTTTGTGTGCGTGTGACATATCAGTATACATGAATCATATTTTAATTGTTAAATTAACCTTATTTTTATTTTTGGCCAACATACATAAATGTGTGTGTGACATGTGACTATAGATGATACACATATATGTGCGTGTCACATATCAGTATACATGACTCATATTTTAATAGTATTTTAATAGTCCCAACTTATTTTTTTGTAATGTAATTTAAATGTAGTTGTTTAATTAGTTTGTTGCAGGGGCAATACACATAAATGTGCATGTGACATGTCACTATACATTATACGCATAAATGTGCGTGTCACTTGTCAGTATACATTATACGCATAAATGTGCGTGTCACTTGTCACTATACATTATACACATAAATGTGCGTGTCACTTGTCAGTATACATTATACGCATATATGTGCGTGTCACTTGTCACTATACATTATACACATAAATGTGCGTGTCACTTGTCACTATACATTATACACATAAATGTGCGTGTCACTTGTCAGTATACATTATACGCATATATGTGCGTGTCACTTGTCACTATACATTATACGCATAAATGTGCGTGTCACTTGTCAGTATACATTATACGCATAAATGTGCGTGTCACTTGTCACTATACATTATACACATAAATGTGCGTGTCACTTGTCAGTATACATTATACGCCTAAATGTGCGTGTCACTTGTCAGTATACATTATACGCATAAATGTGCGTGTCACATGTCAGTATACATTATACGCATAAATGTGCGTGTCACTTGTCAGTATACATTATACGCATAAATGTGCGTGTCACTTGTCAGTATACATTATACGCATATATGTGCGTGTCACATGTCAGTATACATAAACCTCTTTGTCTTCTTTATTTATTTTTTTTGATGTCCTGTCTTGATAATAAAATAAGTAATATATTATAGCTTACCTCTCAGTTGTAATTTGCACAATGTAAAGTAGTAAATTAGGAAAGAATTATCTTCTCAAGTTTGAGCAGCAGTTATGTCTGAAGTCACTCTGTTCATCACCTGAGGAGAAATGTATTTTTCTCTCTCAAATAGACAGTATTTATAAACTTGTAGAACATTCTGGAAAGTTAGACCGTTAGAACGTAATACGCATGCGCTATTTGCGTTCCAGCTTACAATTTGCGTTCCATCCGCCATTTTGTGCGTAGTAGTGTTTAAAATGGTGTTTAATATGAGTGTGATCCGTTCCGCATAGTATGTGTTTCATTATTGCGAGTAAGTGTAGTGTAGTTACGTCTGGAGCCTCGTTTTCGTTTTGTTCGGCGGCCATTTTTTCTCTCGCTTAGCCGATTTTCGGTCGTTTAAACTGTTTGTTTTCACTTAAATGGACGTGTAAATGAACTTTTGGAGGTGCCGGATGCCCCCCCGTGCTGTAAGTAAGCTTTTTATGTGTTTGTTGTGTTTATTTCTTGTGTTTGTGATGTTTTGATGCGCGGCGGTTGGAATGGGTCTTTCGCGGCCGTATTTTTTTCCGATGCGGCCGTATTTTGTTGCGAGTAAGTGTAGTTTTGTTACGTCTGGAGCCTCGTTTTCGTTTTGTTCGGCGGCCATTTTTTCTCTCGCTTAGCCGATTTTCGGTCGTTTAAACTGTTTGTTTTCACTTAAATGGACGTGTAAATGAACTTTTGGAGGTGCCGGATGCCCCCCCGTGCTGTAAGTAAGCTTTTTATGTGTTCGTTGTGTTTATTTCTTGTGTTTGTGATGTTTTGATGCGCGGCGGTTGGAATGGGTCTTTCGCGGCCGTATTTTTTTCCGATGCGGCCGTATTTTGTTGCGATATACGCAGTTAGCTTTTACGTGTACGACGCAGTGTATTTGTTTCTGTGTTAAGAGCGTGTGAGGGGCCTTTTTTACTGTTTTTTTGTTAAGTCTTGCGTCTGTGTGTCTGGGTGTAAGCGGGTGTGAGGCGACTTTGATTTTTTGTTATGAAGTTGTGTGTGTGTGTATGTGTGTGTTAACACAGCCGATGTTGGGATGCTCCCACCACCGCAAATGCGGACCCTCGCTTCGCGAGGATCCGCATTTGCGGGGACGTTGTTGGGTTTTTGTTGGCTGGGCGGTTGGGTTTATTCTGTTAAAAAAGTCGTGTGTGTGTATGTGTGTGTTAACACAGCCGACGTTGAGCCTCCACAACCGCAAATGCGGGCCCTCGCTTCGCGAGGACCCGCATTTGCGGCGAACTGCGTCCCTCGCTTCGCGAGGGACGCAGTTTCTTGCGGGCTCGCTACGCGAGCCCGCAAGCGTGAGCAACGACTTGGGTTTTTGTTGGCTGGGCGGTTGGGTTTATTCTGTTAAAAAAGTCGTGTGTGTGTATGTGTGTGTTAACACAGCCGACGTTGAGCCTCGACAACCGCAAATGCGGGCCCTCGCTTCGCGAGGACCCGCACTTGCGGCGAACTGCGTCCCTCGCTTCGCGAGGGACGCAGTTCTTGCGGGCTCGCTACGCGAGCCCGCAAGCGTGAGCAACGACTCGTACGCTCACAACTATATATGTGATTATCATGTGATGAGGAAAAGTCCTTGTTAGAGGATGAAGGGTCTTTTATATTTTTCTATTAAACAATACACTTTTTATGAAGATAAATACAATGAGCCATGAGCTGTAACTGGCACAGGATCCTCCACTGTGACCTGTTTAGAAAATGTCTGACAGGACTAGGAGCTGGCATGTGATTGGTTCTTCTGGTCACATGCTCTGTGAGGCTGTAAGTGGGCGGGGCCCTAGAATGATAACGTAGAGTTGTTACTGCGGTGTAGACAATGGGGCGGAGCTAATGACAGATCTGACACATTAATATATAAGTCTTGTTTTACTTTTATAAAAGCCTAAGCCTGTAAATATATGTAAATACACTGCAGCGCCCCTTTATAGGGAGTCCTAGACTGGAATCTATATTAACACATCACAGCAGGTAATTTAATGATTTGGAAAGTAAACAAATACATATAGCTTTTAATTTTGTACACTTTTATGAGCAATTATTACTATTTACAGGCTTTCATGTTGTTTACTGATCCTGCTTATTGTAGATTCTATCTCAACAAGATGTGTTCTTGTAAGTAAATTAGGTTTCCATTGGATCTGATGAATGTACTCAGCTGTATGTGCCACATTCCCACTGTGCAGATACAAACTTCCTGTGTTTTCAGAGTCTGCTCCCAGCTCAGTAAATAGACCACTGGAAACTAAAATGGTGGATCCCAAAGCAACATAATTGTAATAAATTAGACGTATATATATATTTTTTACATTCTATGAACATACTAAGAACATATTGTATATACTATTACATTAGTAAACATAATGCAGCATGTCATTTATACATGTAAATTGTGTTGCTCTGTTGTGTCTGACTCTCTGTGACCTCATGGACAACACACCATGCTGATCCACTTGGTTTTCATGGCAGAGATACTGGGGTGGGTTGCCAGTTCCTTCTCCAGTGGGCCACAGCATACAGACAGCTCTTGGTGGTCTCTCATCCAAGTACTGACCGGTGTGAGCTCTTGGTTCCCTGGCTGGATATGAACCCAGGATGCTGTGGTAAAAGAACCTGCATCCTAACCACTGGGCCACCAGGGAACCCAATTTATACATAGCCTAATATATAGCCTAATATAATATCACATTTATCTAATAACATATTTTCCACTTATTCAAGAACTAGGCTTTTAAGCTGTTCAGTAAGCGCTATGTTATATTAATTTTTTTCTCCTGAATCTGTTATCATGAGATAAAGTATCAATAAGTGTTGGAAAGTGTGTTGACTCAATAATTAACCATTTAAATTCCTTACAGGAAGTTCATTGTGAGTGTTATATGGTTCATAGTGGGTGCCATGGAGGTCCTGTAAGGCTAAGAGGTTCATTTAGTGTGCCACAGGAAACCTTTTATTGGCCTGTGTGGTAGGGGATACTTGTTAGGTGCCATAAAGGTCATTTAAGGAATTAATATTTAGGAGCTATAGATGTCTAATACATAGCCTACAATAATATAACGCTACAGAATATGTTGGCGCGTTACAAATAAACCATAATAATAATATCACTACTACCTAATAACATATTTTCTACTTATTAAAGAACAGAAATAAACACAACCAATATATTTTACAACTTTTGTATTTACTGCAAGATTTCCTTTTATTTTCCTGCCTGCTGCTGTCTGTTACATTTTCAGGAGGGTGTGCCACTGCGATATACCCATTCTGCAGATAGACACTACCATTGCATTTGATGCCTCCTCCCACCTAAAGAAGGTCCTCTGCTGAAATCAAATGACAGATCCCACAATAGCATAAGGCAATAGATTTTTGGGTCATATCATTAAAAGACAAGTTTCCCAAGAGAAGACTTTGATGCTGGGAATGGTTGAAACATTGGTGGAGCTACCACAGGTTCAGGTGATGCAATGCACTGGGACCCCAATTTTCTTGTGGCTCTTTAACCACAGCCCACACCCCCTGCCCCTCTGGTCTCACTGCTCTCCCCTCTTGAGGGCTTCCTATGTCTACACTGCTGGAGTTTCTTCTCTCTGAGGCAGGGAATCCCAAATAACTGAAGTCATTATATATGTGACATCATATTATATATATATATATATATATATATATATATATACATTAAGGTAGCCTTTTATGTCCAGTAATCTAGATGAATACTCAGAGTATTACAGTACAGTATTGCAGTATATATTGATACCTTTTTTATTGGACAAACTCTTTATCAAGTCAGAAGCAATACTGATAAAAATATGATGAAGCTTAGCATTACAAGCGAAACGGTCCATCTGCAACCTGTTTATCAGCCCACAGAGCAGGGATAGAGGACTGTGGCCAAGCAGTGAGGCTCCCTGCGAGGGGCAGCAAATCTAACAGCAAGTAACATTGCTGTAACAGCCTATTGCAGTTGCACCATTTATACACTTTATAGTTCTCTTATGGGAGTATATTCATGCAGGATTGTTTTTACTATATTTTATGATGTACATGTACTCAGCAATCATTACTTAGATATCTTATGAGATCAGCCACTATTGTTTTATATTGTGGCACAGTTTAGAACAACTGATGCTAAAAATAGCACCAGTTTTAATTATTGTATACAGCGTTTTTTGTAATTTTTACCTTATTAAAATATTTATGTAATATACTGTGAGAGAACAGGGTTAGCTCTCCATCCAGAGCATGTCTGTGCATCTTTAGCAAGTTAATTTAAATAATCATTTGTCAGATTCACTCTTCTGCAGTGGTAATCAAAAAAAAATTGTGAATAAAGCTGGATCATAAAAATTCCATTTAATTTTCTTTTGTATTTACATGAATCTGTGAAGACAATGTGGGCACAGTGCCAGTTAGGGAGAATCAGAGAGAAGGAAAAGGTGAAGAGCAGGAGATCAGAGGCAAGTGGGTAATATGTATATACACATGTATAATATCACACACAAATATAGAGTAGTGTTTTCCAATAAGCATTAGGAAATCTAAACCAAGCCATGTGCATGTGGGTAAAATCGTTACATAGTTACATAGTAAATAAGGTTGAAAAAATACTTTTAGTCCATCAAGTTTGTCCTTTTTAGATCTCTTTGATGTGGATTAATTGTTAATGCTATATGCACGAAGACTCAGGGCTGTATTTACCTTTTTGGAGCCCCTAGGCAGTGAAGTGGAGGAGCCCCTGCGAGTGAGTATGCAAGGTATGCACAGACTTATTTTAGCCTTCTCTGTACGGGTAAGTTCCCTTTCCTGTTGTAATTGTCATGTTCTAGGTGGTTACCCGCAAGTATCCAGTCTATAAACTGCAACATTTTATTTTTTTAAGCCAGGAACTATTTTTTTAAGAAGTGGCGCCCCTCACAGTGAAGCAACACTGGGCGGCTGCCTAGTTGGCCTAATGAGTAATCCGGCCATGAGTAGACTCTCAGTTAACCGGCACCCATGGAGATTGGTAGATGCCGGATAAATTTAGTTTCTGGCTGCTTGAGAGTTTCTATTAAAAGAGGAATAGATTACCTGCACATAGGATGCTCTTCTAAGTATATTTGTCAGTGAGGGCTGTTCTAGCAGCAGCAGCTTTCACTCCTCACACACGGGGACGTTCGGCTGGAGGGTGCGGTGCTGATGCCGGGGAATGTTACGCCAACACTGCCCTGGCTCAGTCACTCATGCCTGGGGAATGTACACCAACACTGCCCTGGCTCAGTCACTCATGCCCGGGGAATGTAACGCCAACACTGCCCTGGCTCAGTCACTCATGCCTGGGGAATGTAACACCAACACTGCACTGGCTCAGTCACTCATACCCAGGGAATGTAACCCCAACACTGCCTTGGCTCAGTCACTCATGCCTGGGGAATGTAACCCCAACACTGCCCTGGCTCAGTCACTCATGCCCAGGGTATGTAACGCCAACACTGCCCTGGCTCAGTCACTCATGCCTGGGGAATGTAACCCCAACACTGCCCTGGCTCATTTACTTATACCCAGGGTATGTAACGACAACACTGCACTGGCTCAGTCCCTCATGCCCCGGGAATGTAACCCCAACACTGCCCTGGCTCAGTTACTCGTACCCAGGGAATGTAACGCCAACACTGCCCTGGCTCAGTCACCCATGCCTGGGGAATGTAATCCCAACACTGCCCTGGCTCAGTCACTCATGCCCAGGTAATGTAACCCCAACACTGCCCTGGCTCATTCACTTATACCCAGGGTATGTAACGACAACACTCCCCTGGCTCAGTCACTCATCCCCGGGGAATGTAACCCCAACACTGCCCTGGCTCACTTACTCGTACCCAGGGAATGTAACGCCAACACTGCCCTGGCTCAGTCACTCATACCACTCATATATATGTCATATTGATCTATAATGTACATTTGCGTTTATGTTCCCTGTAATATATTACTCTGATTCCCCTATTTATATATTGATGTATATATGTACATTTGTGTGTATGTTTCCTATAGTATATTACTCTGATTCCCCTATTTATATATTGATGTCTATATGTACATTTGTGTGTATGTTTGCTATAGTATATTACTCTGATTCCCCTATATATATATATATATATATATATATATATATATATATATATATATATGTACATTTGTGTGTGTGTTTCCTATAGTATATTACTCTGATTCCCCTATATATATATATATATATATATATATATATATATATATATATATTGATGTATATATGTACATTTGTGTGTATGTTTGCTATAGTATATTACTCTGATTCCCCTATATATATATATTGATGTATATATGTACATTTGTGTTTATGTTCCCTGTAATATATTACTCTGATTCCCCTATTTATATATTGATGTCTATATGTACATTTGTGTGTATGTTTGCTATAGTATATTACTCTGATTCCCCTATATATATATATATATATATATATATATATATATATATATATATATGTATATATGTACATTTGTGTGTGTGTTTCTTACAGTATATTACTCTGATTCCCCTATATATATATATATATATATATATATATATATATATATATATATTGATGTATATATGTACATTTGTGTGTATGTTTCCTATAGTATATTACTCTGATTCCCCTATATATTTATATATATATATATATATATATATATATATATATATATATTGATGTATATATGTACATTTGTGTGTATGTTTCCTATAGTATATTACTCTGATTCCCCTATATATATATTGATGTATATATGTACATTTGTGTGTATGTTTCCTATAGTATATTACTCTGATTCCCCTATATATATATATATATACATATATATATATATTGATGTATATATGTACATTTGTGTGTATGTTTGCTATAGTATATTACTCTGATTCCCCTATATATATATATTGATGTATATATGTACATTTGTGTTTATGTTCCCTGTAATATATTACTCTGATTCCCCTATTTATATATTGATGTCTATATGTACATTTGTGTGTATGTTTGCTATAGTATATTACTCTGATTCCCCTATATATATATATATATATATATATATATATATATATATATATATATATATATGTATATATGTACATTTGTGTGTGTGTTTCTTACAGTATATTACTCTGATTCCCCTATATATATATATATATTGATGTATATATGTACATTTGTGTGTATGTTTCCTATAGTATATTACTCTGATTCCCCTATATATTTATATATATATATATATATTGATGTATATATGTACATTTGTGTGTATGTTTCCTATAGTATATTACGTTGTTTCCCATATATATATATATATATATATATATATATATATATATATATATATTGATGTATATATGTACATTTGTGTGTGTGTTTCCTATAGTATATTACTCTGATTCCCCTATATATATATTGATGTATATATGTACATTTGTGTGTATGTTTCCTATAGTATATTACTCTGATTCCCCTATATATATATATATATATATATATATATATATATATATATATATATATATATATATATATATTGATGTATATATGTACATTTGTGTGTATGTTTCCTATAGTATATTACGTTGTTTCCCATATATATATATATATATATATATATATATATATATTGAGGTATATATGTACATTTGCGTGTATGTTTCCTATAGTATATTACTCTGATTCCACTATATATATATATTGATGTATATATGTACATTTGTGTGTATGTTTCCTATAGTATATTACTCTGATTCCCCTATATATATATATTGATGTATATATGTACATTTGTGTGTGTGTTTCCTATAGTATATTACTCTGATTCCCCTATATATATATATTGATGTATATATGTACATTTGTGTTTATGTTCCCTGTAATATATTACTCTGATTCCCCTATTTATATATTGATGTCTATATGTACATTTGTGTGTATGTTTCCTATAGTATATTACTCTGATTCCCCTATATATATATATATATATATATATATATATATTGATGTATATATGTACATTTGTGTGTATGTTTCCTATAGTATATTACGTTGTTTCCCATATATATATGTATATATATATATATATATATATATATTGATGTATATATGTACATTTGTGTGTATGTTTCCTATAGTATATTACTCTGATTCCCCTATATATTTATATATATATATATATATATATATATATATATATATTGATGTATATATGTACATTTGTGTGTATGTTTCCTATAGTATATTACGTTGTTTCCCATATATATATATATATATATATATATATATATATATATTGATGTATATATGTACATTTGTGTGTGTGTTTCCTATAGTATATTACTCTGATTCCACTATATATATATATATATATATATATATATATATATATTGATGTATATATGTACATTTGTGTGTGTGTTTCCTATAGTATATTACTCTGATTCCCCTATATATATATTGATGTATATATGTACATTTGTGTGTATGTTTCCTATAGTATATTACGTTGTTTCCCATATATATATATATATATATATATATATATATATATATATATATTGATGTATATATGTACATTTGTGTGTGTGTTTCCTATAGTATATTACTCTGATTCCACTATATATATATATATATATATATATATATATATATATTGATGTATATATGTACATTTGTGTGTGTGTTTCCTATAGTATATTACTCTGATTCCCCTATATATATATTGATGTATATATGTACATTTGTGTGTATGTTTCCTATAGTATATTACTCTGATTCCCCTATATATATATATATATATATATTGATGTATATATGTACATTTGTGTGTAATTTTTCTTATAGTATATTACGTTGTTTCCCATATATATATATATATATATATATATATATATATATATTGAGGTATATATGTACATTTGTGTGTATGTTTCCTATAGTATATTACTCTGATTCCCCTATATATATATATTGATGTATATATGTACATTTGTGTGTATGTTTCCTATAGTATATTACTCTGATTCCCCTATATATATATATTGATGTATATATGTACATTTGTGTGTGTGTTTCCTATAGTATATTACTCTGATTCCCCTATATATATATATTGATGTATATATGTACATTTGTGTTTATGTTCCCTGTAATATATTACTCTGATTCCCCTATTTATATATTGATGTATATATGTACATTTGTGTGTATGTTTCCTATAGTATATTACTCTGATTCCCCTATATATATATATATTGATGTATATATGTACATTTGTGTGTATGTTTCCTATAGTATATTACTCTGATTCCCCTATATATATATATTGATGTATATATGTACATTTGTGTGTGTGTTTCCTATAGTATATTACTCTGATTCCCCTATATATATATATTGATGTATATATGTACATTTGTGTGTATGTTTCCTATAGTATATTACTCTGATTCCCCTATATATATATATTGATGTATATATGTACATTTGTGTGTGTGTTTCCTATAGTATATTACTCTGATTCCCCTATATATATATATTGATGTATATATGTACATTTGTGTTTATGTTCCCTGTAATATATTACTCTGATTCCCCTATTTATATATTGATGTCTATATGTACATTTGTGTGTATGTTTCCTATAGTATATTACTCTGATTCCCCTATATATATATATATATATATATATATATTGATGTATATATGTACATTTGTGTGTATGTTTCCTATAGTATATTACGTTGTTTCCCATATATATATGTATATATATATATATATATATATATATATATATATATATATTGATGTATATATGTACATTTGTGTGTATGTTTCCTATAGTATATTACTCTGATTCCCCTATATATTTATATATATATATATATATATATATATATATATATATATATATATTGATGTATATATGTACATTTGTGTGTATGTTTCCTATAGTATATTACGTTGTTTCCCATATATATATATATATATATATATATATATATATATATATATATATATTGATGTATATATGTACATTTGTGTGTGTGTTTCCTATAGTATATTACTCTGATTCCACTATATATATATATATATATATATATATATATATTGATGTATATATGTACATTTGTGTGTGTGTTTCCTATAGTATATTACTCTGATTCCCCTATATATATATTGATGTATATATGTACATTTGTGTGTATGTTTCCTATAGTATAATACTCTGATTCCCCTATATATATATATATATATATATATATATATATATATATATATATATATATATTGATGTATATATGTACATTTGTGTGTATGTTTCCTATAGTATATTACTCTGATTCCCCTATATATATATATATATATATATATATATATTGATGTATATATGTACATTTGTGTGTATGTTTCCTATAGTATATTACGTTGTTTCCCATATATATATATATATATATATATATATTGAGGTATATATGTACATTTGTGTGTATGTTTCCTATAGTATATTACTCTGATTCCCCTATATATATATATATTGATGTATATATGTACATTTGTGTGTATGTTTCCTATAGTATATTACTCTGATTCCCCTATATATATATATTGATGTATATATGTACATTTGTGTGTGTGTTTCCTATAGTATATTACTCTGATTCCCCTATATATATATATTGATGTATATATGTACATTTGTGTGTATGTTTCCTATAGTATATTACTCTGATTCCCCTATATATATATATTGATGTATATATGTACATTTGTGTGTGTGTTTCCTATAGTATATTACTCTGATTCCCCTATTTATATATTGATGTATATATGTACATTTGTGTGTATGTTTCCTATAGTATATTACTCTGATTCCCCTATATATATATATATTGATGTATATATGTACATTTGTGTGTATGTTTCCTATAGTATATTACTCTGATTCCCCTATATATATATATTGATGTATATATGTACATTTGTGTGTGTGTTTCCTATAGTATATTACTCTGATTCCCCTATATATATATATTGATGTATATATGTACATTTGTGTTTATGTTCCCTGTAATATATTACTCTGATTCCCCTATATATATATATTGATGTATATATGTACATTTGTGTGTATGTTTCCTATAGTATATTACTCTGATTCCCCTATATATATATATATATATATATATATATATATATATTGATGTATATATGTACATTTGTGTGTATGTTTCCTATAGTATATTACGTTGTTTCCCATATATATATATATATATATATATATATATATATATATATATATATATATTGATGTATATATGTACATTTGTGTGTGTGTTTCCTATAGTATATTACTCTGATTCCCCTATATATATATATATTGATGTATATATGTACATTTGTGTGTATGTTTGTACAGGTGCCGTCTCCTCTCTCTCTCTGGATTACAGTTTAAATTCAAACTGAGACTTCCATTCCAGGTCAGTTTCCTTCAGACGTGATACAGGGAGGTCAGACCTCTGGACAGCTCCTCACAATTTTTACATACAGTCTTTTACAATATACAATTAATATATAAATCTATAAACAGTGTACACAGCTATAATTCATAACTTGAATATGTAAAGTGGACATTGTTTTGCCAGTTTTTAGGATACTAATTTGTTTTAAATGTTCAGAACTATATTTCTCATGTAAAATACTACTATGGAAGATGTACTAATACAGTGTAACTGGTGGCACATGTTTTGTACATGGTCTTTTGAATTACTATTCTATATAGTGCTCAAAACAAAGAAAAAAATAAAATAACCACAGGATTTTCTGAGCAAACAGAAAACTTTCCATCAGTCCCACAGAGTCCATGTAATTTTAGGACCTACGTTCCCAGAGCAGATATGATCCTCCTCTTTATATTCATATTCTCCACTTATCTGCAGAATCAGAAGAGCAAAAACAACAATGGCAGCTACTGTGTAATTGTATATAAAAAGTTATACATTAAAAGCTGTATTTGTTTTACATTATAAATCATTTGTCTATTTTTAAGAGTCTTCTTCTTCAGGAGCATTGCTGGTCATGGGTGGCACAGCCATCCTCTCCTTAATCTCAATTTGGTCAAACTTCACACCTGGGCTCGTACAAATCCCTTGTATCACTCTGTCCCAGTGGTTATGGATAGTTGGTAGCTCTGGGAGGTACCAGAGAGATTGGTAGCCCTAAGAGGTGCCCCACAGATAGGTAGTCCTGGGAGGTACCAGAGAGATTGGTAGCCCTGGGAGGTGCCAGAGAGATTGGTAGCCCTGGGAGGTGCCCCACAGATAGGTAGCCCTGGGAGGTACCAGAGAGATTGGTAGCTCTGGGAGGTGCCCCACAGATAGGTAGCCCTGGGAGGTGCCCCACAGATAGGTAGCCCTGGGTAGTTTTTTAGTTGCTCCAGACCAGGAGGCTGAGGATTAGTACTCTGACCTCATGAAGAATCCTTCCTCAAAGGTTTGAATATCTCATCTTCTGGTAATCCAGGTGGTTATGGTCCTCACCAGCCTGTATCTACCAGAGGTAGGATTGTTCCCTTCAGTTACCTCTCTCCTCACTGATCTTCTGCACGTCCTGAACCAACTGAAACAGCGAGTTGTTGATTCCTCCATATCATCATCAGTAGATATAGCCATTTAATTATCTCTGTTCAATAATACCTTCAGAAACATATAAATAAAATATAAATTATATTATTTCCCTCATAAGAGCTAAAAATATTGTATATAAGAAAACATTGTATATTCATTAATTGCGATACAAATTACAATAATATCTGTTGTAACCCAGACCCTGTTTCCAAAGAGAAAAAATAATACACCAACTCTCAAACATAAAATAAAATTATATACAGGTCAACTACAATGAGATTATTTTGGATATTTAAATTAAATGATATCCTTGCTAAAAAAGACAATAACACTTTCCTATATATTTCGCAGAATGCTCACACAGCACATATTTTATAATGTGCAAGAATTCCTCAAATATTTTGGTATGATCACTGAGGACCTACACTTCATAATACAAAATACTGTATATCAATGTTTAATTAACTAAACAATGACTACCATACATAGGATGCTTTATATTATAAATATAGTGTTCTTATGAGAAAGTGGTTATTGATCATTGAACCTGCTGTCATTTTATATAAATGTAGTGAAATAAGTGAAATAATAACATCACAGATGTGTTATAGTACCTCGGGGGTGTGCTCCTCCTCCTGATATTCTCCTCTATCTAAAGAAATGTAAATAAGGAAAATAAAATTATTTGAAGTACATAAAAACAATTGGCCTTATTAAATTGTCAAGATCGCAATTAATGAAGCACGTGATGTAGACCTCAAAAGGTACTGATATTTAATTGGCCTCTTCTAGCTACCCACAATCTATTTGCGAGCTACAGGCTGTAAATCGCTGCGGTTGTCAAAATCGTAACTCCGACCCATCGAAGCCTTTGATCTTTCAAGCCGGCAAATGTTACAATCGCTAAAATCACAAATCGCAAAATTATTGCAACAATTCTGCAAGCCCGCAATTGCCTTCAAACCCGCAAATGTCAAATACAGCAAAACATTCTACGATTACTAGAAACACCTGTTTTTTTTAATTAAATTATAATAACAGACAAAAATGACATACAGACAAGTTTGAATGATTACAATTTTGATCATACATCACATAAATTCATCAAGAAGTGATTCATAATCGCTCAATTCCCCCCAAAAAATACGACAAAAATGTAGGGCTACTTTACATAAGGGTTGAAAATAGAATGTATGGTGGCTTATGACACACCATATGTATCCAATGGATAGTTGTAACATTTATAACATAATCCCATATTGTCCACTTTGATACAGGGACTTTAATTATACCAAGCTCTTGGAAATCACGTTCCAGAGTTTGTTTTTTATTAATTATAGCCTTCAGTTCATTCCAATTAGGGGAGCATGGTTGGTTCCATCCATTTTGTAGTCATAAATATTTGCAGAAGACAAGCCTTAGTCTCCAGGGTTACATTATCCAGAAATAAATGAAACAAGATTTGTTCAGGAGTGGCATATAAATTGATACCCAATAGAAAAGATATGTAATCCATACACTGTTCCCAAAATCATAGTGTCACAGGGCATTCATATCAGACATGCAGCCTCATTAAATTGGAGCCTCTTAAGTCCAACGTGTAGCTTGTAAGGGCTGCGTGCTTGAAATTTGGACGTTTTACGTCGCTATTAAATTAGAAGTGCTGCGAGTTACGAGCTAGAGAGGCTAAATCGTAAACCAGTTCTTTGCCATCGGAGTTGCGGGCTGGAATGCAAACAGATCAAGCAAGCACATAGTTACGGGTTTAGATGGAGCCAATGGCAACAGAGATCGTCATCATTGCGTCATAAGAAAATGGAGGATGGATTTCAAAGTCTTACTGGGTTTAATTACGAGGTACGAGTGAACCCACACTCCAGTCATAATGCAATATTAATAAACCGCAAATATGATATTCTATCACATGTGAGTTACAGTTTATGTATTAATACATTGAATGCTGGGATCGATGTAACACAATAAAGATACATGAAATCAACTATTTTTATTTGCTGATGTGTCGGCTTGAGAATGTTGTGCTATTAATTCTAAGACCTAACATCACTTTCCCTTTCAATATTAGTACAGTAGTAAGTTTTTATTTGATTTACAAGTCTTACGTATTGGACTTTACCTTCCTTGCGGTTCCTCTTGGGCACACATTGGCCTTTGGGCTCCATTTGCATGCTACGTGCTTGCTCACAAGTGACTTTGTTACAATTTAATAGCTAAATTGAAAATGTAGCGGTTACGGCTTGACGTATCAAAGAATTTACGGCCGCGAAGTTCAACGTTGCTCAACACGTAGCCTATTCTCACTCGTCCTGCGTCATAACACGCAAGTCCATGGCAAGCTAAATTACAGGGCTAATTTAACAGCCGTAAGCCATAAATTTGGAGTTACGGGCTAGGTTTTAAAATTTTATGAGGCTGATGGTATTGGGAGCCTACTTGGGCACGGTTTCTCCAGCAATATTTTAATTCATCATCATTACGAGAAATTTGATATATTTTTGTCAGTACGTAATACCATTTATTTGAGATCTTAAAAAATATTTCTCTAACTAAATGAGGGGTTTTTAATGAATCTTTCTGTCATTTTGATTGCAGTATACCAACTTTCTTCTGGCCATGAACTTTGCATGTCTCTTTCCCAGCTGATCATTTTAGTAGTTTTACTATTACTTAACATATTAGAAATACATATAAGACATTTAGATATTACCCTTATTTGACCAATCCAAAAGAAAATACAATTTAATATCTCTATTCATCACTTCAATCAGAATTATTACACTTGGGAATGGAATTCGATTGTACTGGAGCAAAACCTTCTTTCAGAAGTTTAAGCCTGATTTAATTGTCTCTAAATTTACTAAAACATTTGGCCTCTCAGGATTAACTCCAAATAACGGAGTAACGTCTTCGATTTTGAACTCATGTTCTTTTGATTAATAACGCTTGGCTCAGATAGTTAGTATCTAATCATGTTATCAGCTACAAAATAATTGTGGTGTCATTGTATAGTTTCAGAATAGGATATGCCAAGCCTCCTTTATTAAACCTTCTAGCAATTATATTAATCTTAATTTTGGGAGATGTATTCTTATCGATAAATCTATTCAATAATCTTTGAAATCGAATCATTAAATGTCTAGGAATTTGGAATGGAACACACTTAATAGTTAAACCTAGGTAAAAGGTAAAGGCAATCTGCCACTATTCAGCCTGATATGGATAAATGTATCTGTTTCCATGAAATAATTATTTCCAATAACTTAAAATACATATTCCCATAATTAGTTGTAATCATTCTCTGTATGTTATTATCAAAAATAATTCCAAGGTGTTTAATATTCTCACTTTGCCATTTATATTTACACTTATATTTATCTTTTAATTCCTTTTGGACATACATTGATAGGTTTAATTCCATGACTTCTGTCTTCATAATATTAAGTTTATAATTGGATATTTTGCTATAAGAATCTATAATTTGATGTAGATATAAGAGGGAATTGCTTGCATCCAATAGGGACAGTATAATACCGTCCACATATAAAGAAATGTTATGCTCAAATCCTCCTATCTTTATGCTTTTGATAAGCAATGAATTGCGGAATGTTTCTGCCAAAAGTTTTATTTAATAAGGCAAAGACTAAGGGTGAAAGTGGACACCCTTGTCTAGTATAATTTGTTATATATAATTTATCAGACTTCAATCCTGCTCCAATAACAAATGCAGATGGTGACAAATAGAGAGCTTTTATGGCATGAGTACCGAATTCTCCCAACCGAAACCCAACCCAAATATAGTTAAGGTTAATTTCATGTATTCCCATGCTACCTGATCGAACGCTTTCTCAGCGTCTAAAGAAAGAAAGATAGTTGATAAATTATTTATTTTAGAATAAGATATTACGTTTATCAATTTTCGGTTGTTGTCTGAAACCTGCCTACCAACCATAAATCCTGTTTGATCCAAATAAATCAATTTATTGATTACTGTATTCAATCTTGTTGCCAAGATCATTGCATAGAGCTTCATATCAGAGTTCAGAAGGGAAATAGGCCTATAGCAGAATCTTGATCTTGATTTAAGATTGTAACTATCTTTGCTTCTAGTGTTTCAGAGGGAGCTCTACCTTCTCTCCTGATTTCATTGAACATTTCTCTGAGCAGACAGGCTAAAAGGTCTTGACAAGATTTATAGTACCGATTAGTAAACCCATCCCGGCCAGGAGCAGTATATAGTTTTAACTATTTTATAGCTGAAGAGATTTCTGAATTAGTAAAATCTCTATTCAAGATTTGTAGCTCAAATTCAATAATCTTAGGAAGTTCTATCTTAACTAGAAATTCGTGTATCTCTTAAATTCTACGAATTTTTTAATTTCTGTCCTTTTTCAGGTTATAGAGATTATAATGATAGTTATAAAAACCTTTAGCAATATCCTCTGGTTTTGAGTGACAACCCTGTTTATCTTTGATGAAACACCTGTTCTTAACACTAAAAAGGCAATAAAAACACAATACAGGACTTTATAATATGGGAAAAGCAATGAAAAACATTACAATTAATTGTACAACAGTCTCAAGCTCGCAAATCGTCAATAAAAAATTATTTTGTTTACGTTTAATTTCCGTGTTATATAAATCTCGGCGATCAAGGAGTTGATACATATCAGGCCACCCACATGGACTATAACAGTTTCTTCATTCCGTTTTATTGATTTTTAAATCACTGTATTGCATATCGGACGTCTAAACACAAATTGATTGATGTTTAAACGCCATGTTTTACTGATGTCCTGATGACAATCTCATTTACTATTGGCTGTTTCTAAATCATTACTTACAGGCTTGCTTAATTGATCATGATCATGCTCTGAAATTCTACGTATGGTTACAGATTGAGGATTCGTTCAATTAAATAAAAAAAACAGCTTGTTCAAATAAGTCGATCTGTAACAGTTGCAATTTTCAAGCCCTGCTGCAGGCTTGGAATATAATAAGGTCCAATTAATTTACAGTGTTTCTATCACAAATAAATATGAATCAGGATTTGATCTTCATTGGGCTTGAATTGACCAGAGAGCACCTGTCCCTCGTGATCCTGTGGTTTGTTTTATCCCCTATTACAGGATCAGCAGCGCCTTCAATCAACTCTGTTGAATTGCAAACTTTTCCAACAATAAAGTACCAAATCTCCTGTGTTCTCCAAGAAGGCATAATCTTTAATTTTACATAACACTTTTTATACAGGTTTACAGACAAGGTACCAATAAAAAAATTGCATGAACAAATATGGTTTGTATAAATTGGGGATTTACTAGCTGTGGTATTTCCAGTGTAATCTATGACATGTGCAGTCTCTTTCATTGAGAGCTCCAAAAATGTATGCTAACGGAAATAAGTAAAATAAATAGCTGTATAACGGTCCCTAACTGCCTACACTCAAATTGTTATTTATATAGCTCTGTATATCTCTATCCCTCTCTTCCTCTCTGGATGGAGGATGCCAAAGGTGGCCTTTGAAGGAGCTGCGGGCGCTGCAGGTGAGCTCTGAGGTGGCCATGGGTGTCTGCTGAGGTGGCCTGTCTTATTGAGAAGAATGACCTTCCTGTGTCTCATGGCTCCACCTGACCCATTCTGGCTCCTGAAAAACTGCTTCTTTCTGAGAAGAGAGGCCTTTCTGTGTCTCCTGGCTCCACCTGACCCACTCTGACTCCTGAAAAACTGCTTCTTTCTGAGAAGAGAGGCCTTCCTGCATCTCCTGGCTCCTCCTGACCCACTCAGAAACCTGTAACCACCCTTTCTGAAGAGAGATTTCTTCCTTCAACTCTTGGCTCGTCCTGGTCTATTCTGACTCCTAGAAATCATCCCCTTTCTGATAAGAGAGGCTGGCTCCACCTGACTCACTTTGGCTCCTACAAAAACTCCCTTTCTGAGAAGAGAGGCCTTCCTGTATCTCCTGGCTGGTTCCACCTGACCCTCCCTGGCTCCTGTCACGGCTGGCCAGCAACTTCCCGGGCTGGTTCTCTCTTAAATTCAACGTCTTCTGGTAAAGAAGCCAGAGATGATCTGTACCAGCCGGCATCCCCTTGTTGTTTCTGATCTTCTGGCAGATCTTCTTGCCCTCCTCAGCCAACTAAAACGGCCGATGTTGGGTTCCTCCATAGCTATTTCATTTATTTCTGGGACTTCAAATACCTAAAAATGTAAAATAAATTATAGTATTTCGCTCATTAGAGCTATAAATATTATTTATAAGAAAAAGTATTCATTCTTTACAATACTATACAAATAATATCAGTTGTAACTCAGACTGTTTTCAAAGCCAAAAATTGTACACTAATAATCAAACATGAAACAAAATTACTTACAATACACCGCAAATTAGATTATTTTGGATATTTAAGTTAAATTATATATTTGCTAAAAAATAAAAAAAATTCCTCCCCTTACATTTCCTATGCCCTCTCAAGCCCCCTTCATATTACTCCATTCCTCCATATATTCCAAACATCTCCCCTTTGCCTCACTCATTCTCCAATCATAAGACCGTTATATGCCACCATGCTCCCCCATATCCCCCTCATATGTCTCACTCATCTCTCATTCGCACTGCCGACTTATATATTCCAATCCACCTTTTTATACTCAAAAGCCATTTCATTTCACCCACCTCCTTATATCCCTCATTACCAACCCATATGCACCCATTCCCTCTTCATATCCCCCACCCACCTGTATAGCCGTCATTCCCTCTTCATATCACCACCCACCCGTATAGCCCTCATTCCCCTTATGTCCCTCATTTACCCAAAGTTTGCTACTCATCCCCTGAGATCCCCCCTATAGCCCCTCATCACCTCTTATAACTTTTGCATAACCCTGTGATCCCCCTAATTTAACAAACTTGACATTTTGGCGGTTAGAATGTAAAATATGAGAATACAGCTTTATATTTCTTTTGCTGCAATTGAAATGTATGTTGTATCTCCATGGATTTCCTGTTCCTAAGCTTTCAACTGGTTTCATACAAACAGATCCTCTTTATATATATGTTTGACGCACAATATTTCTGTAATATTAATTATAATATATTTACTTTGGTATTTTCTCCGCCATCGATTAGTCATTATTCACTTACTGCCGATGTAATCCATGACTTGTGCAATCTCTTTCACTGAGAGCTCCAAATATATATGAGAACAGAAATAAGTAAAATAAATCGCTGTATAATGATCCCTTACTGCCGACATTCAAATTTCTGTTACTGAAAATTGACTACATGAAAATATCTTATCAAGGGTTATTTGTTCTCATTTTCTCACTTCATGCCATTTATTAATATTACTTACCTGATGTTTCTCGCATGGCTGGAGACTCTGATCTTTCTTTATCTCTCCAGGAGCTCTAATTGACGGAGCAGACATGGCAGCCCTCAATGCTGCAACATGGGCAACGCAAACTGCGATGGGCGGCTTGTGCAGCACTACTGACCCATCATAGGGAGCGCTGCATATGTGGGGAAGGAGGTCTGATTCCCCAGCTTCCATTGGCCCTGATGATGTTTCTTCATTTTCCTGTATAGGGCATAATATTCAGGAATTAAGATATTTTACTCATATATAAGAATAAGTGTGGCATCTCTGTACATGGGATGATACCTGAATCCCCAGAATGTTACACAGTATGTAATAATCAGCATTTAAAATAACATAGATCTGATGGCATATCACAACCAAAAAGGTCAGTTTAATCAGCCCATTTCATTTAATTAAAAACCTTGCGTCATTAAGCCTTGATATGGCCTTAGGCTTAAACGAGGCATGCTTACATTCCCTAACTGGTTTTAACCCGTATTTTACTTATCAGTTCTAATATATCGTGAGCATTAAATAAAATATGACAGTGAAAAAATATATAATGCAGTCCTGTACTAAGTATAAGAATTAGCTAATGCTTCTAAGATGAAAGAGTGGTTTACTTGTAGCTTTCCTTTTCCATTATATTAATTGTATAAGAATAGGCTAATTATAACATTTTCAATAATGAATAACATGGAACAAAAACCTCTATAAACTCACCATTGCCTTATTACTTACTTCATATACTAGGATCTAGAGAAGACGCTACATACTAATAAATCATCACATGATTAAAAACCAGTAGAAGCTGCATTGATAATACACTACACAACAGAGTACCTATAACTGTTACTGTATACTTGTGCACTTACACTGTAAATTACTTTCTTTTTATAACACCTCCATCCCTCTTCACACGCACTGAAAGGAAGCCTAGGGATTCTCTCTTCCCATGCGCTATGAGAGGAAAACCCCTAGGACCTCTGTGGCACCTAATATTAACCCCTATGCCATGGAGGTCCTACAAAAAATAGTATTTGTGTCAGAAAAAGCTTAAAAGTTCATTCCTAGGTGGAGCTCTTTTTGAAAAAAGATGTAGTCTTAGAGACGCCATGTGAGTTTCTTACAAAACATTGTGGCAATAGGTTCATTTTAACTATCAGGAGAGTCCCCTGGGATGGTTAATGTTTAGATGTCGTGTAGATGCTTTATGGACCTCCTTGGGAGGAGTTACATTTTAGGTGCCATCTGAGTCTTTGGGGACCCCCATGGCTATAGACAAATTGCCGATCCTTGGTCATAGTGCATGGGAAGAGGGAATCCCAAAGGTTCTCCGCAGCATGAGGGAAGAGGATTTCTGTGGGTTCCCCAGGTTTATAGAGGGTATTGGGGAATCCCAGCGATCCACGAGTGAAGAAGAAAATGAAGGAAGAGGTAAAGTAAAAATAAGCAATTATGGCTTAAGATAACAGAGAAAAACAAGTAGAGTAAAGGTGGCAAATAAAAACAGTTACTTTTTGAGAAAACAATCTCACACTAAAATATAAAATATATTTTTACCACATTGGGAGAATGATGTTCGTCTTCTTCCCCTGGGCAAATCTGGTTTTTCTTTTTGAATAACTGCAAAAAGACATAAAATCAATGCTGGCAAAATAGAATATATTTACTATATCACTTATCTCTTGGGGGGCATCCATAAGATATCAGATGTTTGTTTCATTTTTAAAGATATAATACCATTGTCTAGCTCTTCAAGACAGGGTCTCCATATGTAATATCTAGTCCTTAATGTATATGCTTGTTACACATTTGTGGTGTGGCCACTGTAAAGCTCTAGATACCTGAATAACTATATTATATACAAAGAAAAAAGATCCTATTATAGGGCACACCTAATAATCCTAATCACAAAAAAGAGAATAAACTAAATTATAAAACTTAACTTTTATTAAATGGTAAAATCCATATTAAAAAATATGTAAACACAGGTTGCAAAGAAACAACAAGGATATTGGATTGACTGATATAGTATCTCAACAATGTAAAATCTGCCCTTTATAGACAATCCATATAAAGTGCTAAGTGGCAATAGAATCACAAAAATGGTGACTTAAATATGAAATAAAGTGCTGAGTATAAAGTGACAAGTGCTGTGGTTCATATAGTTGTATAACTATTTGATGGTGTAAACTATAAATTAATTTTAATATATAAAAAGCTGCAAAGGTACAGAAAATTATTATATCCAGCTATATGCTAATAGTAAAAGGAGATACTAATTGTCCTACCAATAATATGGGATTTATGAAGCTATAAAATGAGGAAATAGCTACAGAGTGACAAATGTCTCAATGCTAATATTCATATTCCAATATAATACTATCCCAATTATGTAGCGTTTAGACCAGGATTCCCCCTCCGTTATGTCCTATCTTCCTACTGTTTCTTCCTTCTATTTCTAGACTTGCTAAACTGCATATACTGATAAGTTCAGGGAAGGGACTTTAAACTATGGGCCTGATATGAAATGCTAGCTCTCTGCCATGCACATCGCGGTCTAGACGCAAAAAAATTACATCATTGACCCGCGACGGCGTTCCTACGTTAACCCGACGCACGTTTCTTGAATTTCATCAAGGGTTCTACCAAGGATTCCACCTACCTGAGCCACCTATACCCAATATATACCTGAATAACTAGACAGAAATAAAGATGTATATAACCAGATTATTCAGAATTCTGGTGAAAGAATACATTGGAAACAAATTTAGATTAACTGACATATGAATCCTGTGCTTCTGTAGACAGCAAAGTGATATTATATGAAGAAGTCCAAGTTCATATATGTGAGAGCACAAGGTAAAAAGGCTGCTATTTGTGACCCGCTGCCAGCTGAGCCAAGGAGTCAGGATAATAATGTTTAGCTACATGAACAGATCACAGAACAGAATTGTAAGGAGGGTCCAGCACTTACCCGTCGTGCCATGGGATGATGGGAATTGGACACGGTTCTCAAAATCCTTAAAAGTTCAGAAAAATTGCAAAATTGTAGCAAGTGTATTTTCCACTATCTCACCAAATACAGTGAGCAAGTCTAACCCAAACCACAGATAAGGCCTAGGTGTCATTGTCACATTATCATCTAGCAAATAACTAGGGGATGTATTTTGGGATACTGGTGTATATAGCCAGGACATACCCACAGAGAGGACTAATATAAATAACTGCTGGATATTTACCAGACAGTGAAGAAAATAGAGGGTTTACTGTACCACAATGTGGAGGGAATGCAACAAAAGCATTTACTTTGTGTCATTTAAAAGTGCTACCTGTTACAGACCCCTTTCAGTGTTTGTGTCATATGTAACAAACTAATAACATTAACATCTATAAAAGCATAAAAACAGGTTTCAGGACATTTTGTCCAATCATTTTCATCCAATTCAGACTTCATCCACAACTTTTCATCCAATGATCCTTAGTCATCCTCATTAGTTTCTTCCAATTCTTCCAATTGGAGCAGTCAAACTTTCCACTAGATGGTATGTTAGCCATATCATGAGAAGACAGGATTCCATACAGAAGACTCTGATGCTGGGAAAGATTGGAGGGGATGACAGAGGCAGAGATGGATAGATGAGGTCCTTGAATTAATGAGCATGAGCTTGATGGAGCTCAGGGGGCAGTGGCTGACAGATGTGTTTGGGGTTCTGCTGTCAACAGGGTTATGGAGATATGAATTGATATAAAAAAACAGAAAATCTTTATTGTAAAAATGTGACCATACTGCAAAAAAATGTATCCTGGTTATCCCTATATATGGACAAAGTATACTTCAGTTAGCATCTAACAATATGACATGCGTAATATCTATCTATCTATCTATCTATCTATCTATCTATCTATCTATCTATCTAGAGAGACATATATTTGAACCTATTTCATTAGATACAATTCTAATGCTATAAATACCCTCATTATGTGATAGTTTTCTGGATATTAAGGCTTCTTTCATGCAATGTCCACAAACTCTGAATGTAATCCCATGATCTCACATACTATTCCCTAGTGCTGTTTACAGGGATATTTTACATCTTAATAATTTTTTAATTGTGAGTTTTAAAGAACACAGTGAGTTGAGTCAAACAGCTCGATTTTGGTCTCATCTGACCACAACACTTTCACCCAGTTCTCCTCTGAATCACTCAGATGTTCATTGACAAACTTCATACGGGCCTGTACATGTGCTTTCTTGAGCAGGGAGGTCTTGCGGGCGCTGCAGGATTTCAGTCCTTCCCGGCGTAGTATGTTACTGATTGTTTTCTTGGTGACTATGGTCCCAGCTGCCTTGAGATCATTAACAAGATCCTCCCTTATAGTTCTGGGCTGATTCCTCACCCTTCCCATGATCATTGAAACTTCACAAGGTGAGATCTTGCATGGAGCATCAGACCGAGGGAGACTGACAGTTATTTTGTGTTTTTTCCATTTGCAAATAATCTCACCAACTGTTGTCACCTTCTCACCAAACTGCTTGGTGAAGGTCTTGTAGCCCATTCCAGCCTTGTGTAGTTCTACAATCTTCGTCCCTGACAACCTTGGACAGCTCTTTGGTCTTCACCATGGTGGAGAGTTTGGAATCTGATTGATTGATTGCTTTTGTTGACAAGTGTATTTTATACAGGTAACAAGCTGAGATTAGGAGCACTACCTTTAAGAGAATGCTCCTAATCTCAGCTTGCTACCTGTATAAAAGACACCTGGGAGCGGGAAATCTTGCTTATTGATAGGGGATCAAATCCTTATTTCCCTCACTGACCTGCAAATCAATGTATCCCTTTTTTGACATGTGTTTTTATTGGTTTTCTTTTGTTATTCTGTCTCTCACTGTTTAAAAAAAACATCTACCATTACAATTATAGACTGATCATTTTTTTGTCAGTGGACAAACGTTCAAAATCAGCAGGGGATTAAATACTTGTTTACCTCACTGTATGTTGTATATATAGTATTAGTGATTTTAGTGATGCACTGATGTTCTTTTATTTGATGTTAAAATAAAATTAGAAAGTATAGAGATAAAAAATGTCAAATTGTTGTGAGAGTATTTTGAGAAAACAGCTATTTTAAATGGGGAAAAAAAATGCCAAGTCTGGTAACACAAAAAAAGAATAGATTAAAAAAAGCACTTTTTCATCTGAATAATAAGTTCTTTATGAGAGCTTACTATTTTGTGCTACCATTGATCATCACCCTTCTTCTAAAGGTTATTTAATAAAAATGTAAGTGTTAACACTGCTTGTTGTGTGTGCCACAGGTCTTGTACCATCTTGTATTCTGAGCATAACAGCTAAATGTCTTGTTAATTAGCAAATTGTCTTAGTCATGAATCTGTGTGCTTTATTCATAGAGGCAAAATAGTAAATTCAGTCTCAGTTATTTTTTTAAATAATATTCATTTACAAATATATGTTTTTTAAATGTTTGTTCAAAAATTTAAAGAAAATCTTATTAATAATAATCTATAATAAAGAGAGGTGTAGAAAGTCAATAAATGTATATGTAAACTAAAAAAATGTGACCTTATCAACTGAATTTGAGCCTTATCCCTGCTATTTCTTTCTTTAGTATTGGCTTCACAAAAGGCCTTTGCTGAAACTTTTGTTCAAGTGAATATCTAAAGTTTAAAATAAATAACAACTATGGCTTAGATAATTAATTTATCAAGTACTAGCTATTTGAATACATCACTTAAATAACAACTATGGCTTAGATAATTAATTTATCAAGTACTAGCTATTTGAATATATCACTTAAAGTGATGTGGATGAAAACACAGCAGGAAGTACTAAGCAGAACCTACACTTATTTAGTTATTTTTTATTTACACCTCAAAAATATTTTTTTTTCCTGCAACCAAGTCTTTTCAGTGGCACTATATATATATATATATATATATATATATATATATATATATATATATATATATATATATATATATGTGTGTGTCTGTTTATGTGTATGTCTATGTGGTATACTGTATATAGGATTGCTGTAGCTATGTAGGTAATATATACTCTATTACAAAAATTACATTTAAAAATAGAATATAAAAATATTTAGTATATTACCTATTTAACATAGCACTCAACAATTTTTCACAACTCAACCATTTTAAAAATATTTACGTGCATTGAAGAGCACCTGTAAATACTTTAAAAAACTTAAAAAAATGCATGGAAAAGCATTTACATGCAATATAACTTAATACTTAACAGTTCCATAGGCACACATGTGAAGTTTACAAATACATATTTTTTAATTAATATGATTTAGTCAATATATATCTGAGAATATCATCTATTGGCAATAATACATCTATACATAACCTATATTCATTTTCAGGGTAACATAGATCCCAGTACTCAAGAGGTAATAAAGTAAGGAAACACACATGACTAACAACAGGTATGTTATACATTGACTAATTAAGGGCTAATTACACCCCAAACAATACTCTTCAATGGTATTGATCCTCATCACATCACAGTACTGAGAGAGATCATGCACGTCACATCCATGGGAAGGTATGTCATCATGGGCAGCAAGAGAGGAATGTTTAACACTAATTGTGGCTACATTTTTGGTGCTAATCCAATCCATGGAGGTGAATGACACAGGTATATCCCTATAAAACAGGCAATACACTGTTTTTGATTTTCATATGGAGCATATAAGGAACAGGGTATTACAGGCTCAAGGACACGATGATATAGGGACAAATCATGACAAGGAGTATTGCATTAATGTATATTAGCTATTGAGGAAGGCCAACAATGGCACAAGGAGGCTCTGGAGAGGCAGATGGAGCACCATGAAACTTACCTCCAGCAGTGGTAATCTTGGTACACCGTTCCTGTGAATTCCCACACCATTCCAGTTGTGCATTTGACAAGTTGTATACCAATTATAAATATGTGAAATTACTGCTAGTGTTATTGTACTAATTAATTATGAATAATACGTATGATGTGGTTAACAACCCTTCAGTGGAACAGTGACGCAGAACTGTTTTATAATGTATATATTTCAAAGTATTAACTCCCAAAAATCAGTATTTCTGTTGTTCACACGTGATTTAGAATTTTATGATAATAACATATACAACTAGTGCTTGGACATAATATGTGAGCACTTTTAATCCTTACCTGTGTTACTATAAAGGGCTGTATTGTTCACATGACAATGTTATTTATAGAAAATAAGTCTAAATATTTAATCATGATGTCACACCTCATGCTAATTTTAGGTGTTGTGTTCACTAATAAATGAACTGATGTTAAAAAATTATGATAATAACTTCAGTTTTAACATGGAAATATTTTCACTAAAGCAGCGTTTCATAACCTGTGGGTGGCAACCCCATCGGGGGTCAAATGGCAATTTTCCAGGGGTCGCCTAAAACCGCTCAATCAGAGATCTGTTGCCAACCTGTCCTCAAGCTGCAGCAACCAGAAGTCTCCCTCGCTCTGCCGCAATGCTTACTGATAGGCAGCATCTGATGTCATCATAGCGCGGCTGTGCTGTCTAGTGTAGTCCCTGAAGCGCACATTTCGTCTGTTCACTTCAACTGAGGCAATAAAAATACCTTCTATCCTTCACACCAGTATACAAAGGCTAGTTAAAGTAAGAATCAATTAAGATATCAACTCGTTCTTCCCTGTCAGTATTCGTATACCTATATACAATAGATCAAAGAATAAGAAACTGCTATATTTAGTCTCATAGACATATCTTCTATCTTAATGTTACTGTTAGGAGTCACCACAACTTGGGAAATCTTATCAAAGAGTCGCAGCACTAGAAAGGTTGAGAACCCCTCCACTAAAGGCATTTACACAACTTGGAATTATAGCTCTACACTTTCATAGCATTTAGCTGTTCTGGAGTGAACACGTGCAAACTATTGTAGTTATTCAAATCAATTATTATTCCCTATATGCAAATGTTTTCTGAAAATATTAATTATAAACATCCACCATACCTCAACACATGATCAGTATACTGAAAGAAGATCTATGTACAAAAATCTCATTGTTAAGTAAATGTAATGTATATTGATGCCCCCATATCAGTAACCATTAGAATAACTCGGAAACATGGATTATGGTATAATAATAAAAGGGTTTATTATATACACAGAGCACACTCATAAATGTGCGTGAATCTCAAGAGGACAAGAGGCTTTGAAGAAAACTAGAAACATCTAAAGGGTTAAAGGTAATACTGTATAATAATAATAATAATGAAGCATAGCATCTACTAGAGTCAAATGTGGTCTTTACACCACATTAATGATAATTAGATGAAAAGAAAAATCATAATTCATCACTTCAAATAATAGAAGTGACTATTAATGCACATATAGCACTTGTGTCTTCATTTCCTCAAGTAAACAGATGCATTAACTCCTGGATTATGTAAAACAATTCAATTACACACATACAGTGTGATCAGACAAAATGTAAAAATGAAAAAAATATTATGGTCATAATCTAAAAAAAGACAGAGGAGGAGAAAAATGTAGCAATATTTGAATGCACAGTACAGTGCTCTATACTGTTACTGTAACAATAAACCAATTTACCTGGTGCCTCATTCAATTGAGAAATTATAGCTTACAGGAACTCGTAATGTAGCCATAAACTAATTTGCTATTAAATCGCCGTCTTTTTACGATCTGCAACCGATCTATGGGCTGAAAATCCCTGCAATTGTTACAACCATAACTTACAACCCATCTAAGCCTTTGATCTTTCTAATCCACAAGAGTTACGATCACTAAAATCATGAATCGCTATTCAATTGCTCCAATTCCCCAAAACCGCTTTTGAGTTCAAACTTATAAATGGCAAATGTAGCCCCAAATCCTATGAGTACTAGGGAGGACTTGCAAAGGCTTTAAAACCCCTTACATATGCTGCCCCTAAACATCCCCTTTACTCCTAACCGGCCCCCCCCCCCCCCACTCCACCCCCGCCGCTCCAAAGATAAACTCCCATGTTGCACGGGTCCCTTGCAGATAGCCCTAGATACTGGTGATCGGACTCCTCCCTGGATCAATACTTCCTCTCTAATTCTAGAGCATTCAATAATTAATTTAGAACTATTGCATTCAAATAAGAATCTCATTAAAAGAAAAATAGATAGGAGGGTAATATAGAAAGAGGAGGGAGGTGTTGATGTGAAAAGAGCAGACTATGAACATAGGAAAGAGATTGAAGTTAAGGGGATAGAAATGAGCAAGCTAGAAAAAATGAGAGCTAAAGAGAACCAAGGTATTAAAAGTAAATCAAGAGATAACAAATATATATCTAATACCAGAGAAATAGTTTCCTCCCCAAAAACAGGAACTAAAGAGAAAAAACAAATGGATAGTTCATCTAGCTCACAGCTAGACTCTTCAAACACCCAATCTGGATTTGAGGAGGATCTGATAGCTACAAAAAAAGAGGTTGACCCAGAAGATGGGGAAGAAAGGGTAACCCAGAAATCAATTAAAATACTTTTCAGAGAATTTCAAGAGACAATAAAAATAGAATTGTTGCAGGAAATAGCGAAAAATACATTAGCTATAACAAAGCAAACTAAGGTGATACAGGGTTTAGAACTTAGTCATAATGATCTTTCTTCAGAACAAGTAAAACTTAATAAAGACATTAAGGAACTGAAAGAGCAAGTGACAGAACTTAATTTTAAAACTGTCCGTTTACAAATAACAGCTAGAAGAAATAATATAAGAATTTGTGGAATTTTAGAAACTCCCATGTTGCACAGGCCCCTTGCAGATTGTTAATTAATCCAGAGGAAGGCAAAAAAAACAACAAAAAAACAGTGAAACTTTGCCAATTGTCTCAACAGGGACAAAAAATATAAATTTTTTGCCTGACCCTAGATACTGGTGATCGGACTCCTCCCTGGATCAATACTTCCTCTCTAATTCTAGAGCATTCAATAATTAATTGATTAATTTAGAACTATCACATTCAAATAAGAATCTCGTTAAAAGAAAAATAGATAGGAGGGTAATATAGAGAGAGGAGGGAGGTGTTGATGTGAAAAGAGCAGACTATGAACATAGGAAAGAGATTGAAGTTAAGGGGATAGAAATGAGCAAGCTAAAAAAAATGAGAGCTAAAGAGAACCAAAGTATTAAAAGTAAATCAAGAGATAACAAATATATATCTAATACCAGAGAAATAGTTTCCTCCCCAAAAACAGGAACTAAAGAGAAAAAACAAATGGATAGTTCATCTAGCTCACAGCTAGACTCTTCAAACACCCAATCTGGATTTGAGGAGGATCTGATAGCTACAAAAAAAGAGGTTGATCCAGAAGATGGGGAAGAAAGGGTAACCCTGAAATCAATTAAAATACTTTTCAGAGAATTTCAAAAGACAATAAAAATAGAATTGTTGCAGGAAATAGCGAAAAATACATTAGCTATAACAAAGCAAACTAAGGTGATACAGGGTTTAGAACTTAGTCATAATGATCTTTCTTCAGAACAAGTAAAACTTATTAAAGACATTAAGGAACTGAAAGAGCAAGTGACAGAACTTAATTTTAAAACTGTCCGTTTACAACAAACAGCTAGAAGAAATAATATAAACATTTGTGGAATTTTAGAAACAATACCAGTTAATGATTTAAAAAGCTATATCTTTTTATTTCTTGCTCATTTGTTGAAAAAAGATAATATCAATGAAGAATATGTGATAGTTAGACTTAGCCACTTTGCAATAAAAGATAAAATAATGAAGGAAGCTTTTGAAAAAAAGACCTTTCAAGCTCCATATGACATGATTCAAATTTATTCTGATATTTCAGGAGAAATTTTAAATAAATGAAAAAAATTCAGCGATATAACAATGATCTTAAGAGAATTTTTTTTTATATATATAAATGGGCATATCCTGTAAAATATAATGATGAGTTAAAACAGGTCTCTATGAGGGTGATATTTAGTGAGTGAGATTATAGGGAAATACTTAATGCTATATGAGAAGCTCCTTTAGGAGAAATGGGTAGATTTGTTTATTTATTTCATTTAAAGGGGATGAGATAATCACTGTACCGGTATATGCTAATGACGTGACGTCACATGCGCCCCGGGTCAAGGCGCCGGAAGGAGGCCGGAGCAGAAGAAGGTAAGTGAGGGGAGAGGGGGAGGTATTTAGGGGGGTTTAGAATGAGGAGGGGGGTGTTAGAGAGACACGGGGGGTGTTAGAGAGACAAAGGGGGGTAGAGAGACACGGGGGGGGGGGTTAGAGAGACACTGGGGGAAAGTGACTCGAGTATAAGCCGAGGGGGCCCTTTTTAGCCATAAAAGAAGGGCTGAAAAACTCGGCTTATACTCGAGTATATACGGTAGATTTGTTTGACATGACCTATCCCTCATAAATCCATGCTAACTCCTACTTATAATCCTGTACAAATAGACATATTCTTGTATATGATCCCTTATTAACCCTTATAAAAGCTTCCCAACTACAGATGTGAGGCTCACTGGTCTATAATTCCCTGGATTTGCTCTAGATCCCTTCTTAAATATAGGTATCACCTCTGCTTTTCTCCAGTCATCTGGTAGAGACCCTGTAGTGAGTTTTGAAAGATTATATATAATGGTTTGGCTATTACAAAACCCAGCTCCCTCATTTACCCTTGGATGTATTCCATCAGGACCCGGGGCTTTATTAACATTTATTTTCTCCAATCTCTTTTGGATTTCTTTGTGCGTTAACCAATTATTTAGTGATGGTAGTGTAGCCTCATTATGTTGCGGTGTCCCAACCACTGGTACCTTCCTTGTGTATACGGACGAAAATAACCTATTTAGTTTATATGTCTTTTCCTGGTCACTAATTATCAGATGGCCTGTGTCACATTGTAATGTTCCTATAGCTTCCTTCCTCGCCTTCTTCCCATTAATATATTTAAAAAATATTTTAGGGTTACTTTCCCTTGCAACTGACTTCTCAATTTCTATGTCTGCCAGTCTAATAGCCTTTTTGCAAGCCTTGTTGATTTCCTTATAGTCACATAAAGCTGCCTCTGTTCCCTCCTTCTTGTATAATTTAAATGCATGTTTCTTTTTCCTCATCATGATCTTTAAGTCATTTTTAAGCCACATGGGGTGTGATTTACTCCTATTCATTTTATTTCCACATGGTACATGCCGATGAGTATGTTTTTTTAGTAAAGATTTGAATGTTATTTATTTTCAGTATTTTTCCCTGTCAGTTCTTTGTCCCAGTCTATATGTAGTTTTGCTGCCCAGAGCCCATTAAAGTTAGCCCTTTTAAAATTGAGAGTTTTTGTTGGCCCCTTACAACTCTGTTTTTTGTATTCAATCTCAAATGAGACTGTGTTGTGATCACTGTTCCCCAAGGGTTCCCCTATTTTAACATTTGATATTATATCAATATTACTTGTGATGACTAAATCCAAGATGGCCCCATTTCTAGTAGGTTCTTGTATTAATTGGGCCAGATAATGTACTCAAGTGTACTCAAGAACCTGCTCCCCTTAGCTGAGCCTATGCTTAGCTGCATTTCCAATCTCTAACAATAATTGTATTTCCTCACTTTCAAATATATTTGGGGGTTTATAGCATACTTCCACCAATATGCGTTTAGAATTAGCTCCTCTACTATTTAGCTCAACCCACAAAGATTTAATGTTGCCGTTAGTTCCAGCATAAATATCTTCTCTGACTATAGGCTTAACATACAGACAGTATAGGTTTTAGCCATATAGATTAACAGTCCAGTCATGAGCTTCATCTCACCATGTTTCAGTAATGCCTATTATGCCCAATTTGTCTTGTACTGCTAATAATTCGAGCTCGCCCATTTTCCCAGGCAAACTTCTTGCATTAACAAGCATACACTTTATGTTGCTATGGCTCTGCCGTTGTCAAGTGCTTGCCACTGTATTTGAGGCCCCTATTAATAACTCCCTACTGTCTATTGTAACCCTCCCTCTTTCTCCCCCCCAATGGGTAACTAATTCATCCCTTTCCCTCTCTACCCCAATACTTCTATATAGTCCCTCCCCCCCACCTACAAGTTTAAAAACTCCCACAGCTGTTCTACCATCCTATCCCCTAGCACAAAAGCTCCTTCATCACTAAGGTGCAATCCATCCCTGCTATAGAGATTGTACCCAAGTGAGAAGTCAGCCCAGTGCTCTAAAAACCCCAAACCCTCTGCACTGCACCACTTTTTTAGCCACGCAATAACCTCCCTAAGCTCTTTCTGTCTCCCTGGGATAGCACGTGGCACTGGTAGTATCTCAGAAAATACTACCTTGTTTTAAGCTTATTCCCTAGTTCTCTAAAATCATTCTTTAGGACACTCCATCTTCCACTAACTTTGTCATTGGTACCAATGTGTACAAAGACCGCCGGTTCATTACCAGCTCCTCCCAATAATTTATCCACCCGATTCACAACATGCCGAACCCGAGCACATGGAAGACGGCAAACTGTTCGATTGCTGCGATCTGGGTGACAAATCACCCTGTCTACCTTCCTAATAATGGAGTCCCCTACCACCAAAACATGTCTGTTGCTCTGCCTATGCTGCCCTCCCACTCCTCCAGTAGAACTGTTCTCCCGGCTGTTAGAGGGAACAGCTCTATCTGGCATTGCCATTCCTGAATGGACATCTCCAACAGTTTCACTCAATCTGGCAAATCTGTTGTTGTTTGTCAACTCAGAACTGGCCTGCCTCCTCCGGTTCCCCCTGATTCCCCTTCTAACAGTAACCCAGCTACCTCCCTGAACATCCACACTAGCCCCAGCTCCACCCTCCATGCTAGGCCCAGCTAAACTGTGCTCTGTGAGCAGCAACTCCCTTTTCAGTGGAGCTATATCACTAAGTGCTACAATACTCCTCTCCAGATCTCCAATTTGAGCTTCCAGAGAGGCAACATGGTCACACCTCTCACAGAGGTATGGACCCTGTATCATCTGTTTCAGCAGTGCATACATGTGGCAGGATGTACACTGAGTGAGGTTGCCACTGGACTGACTCAAGATTATCAGTTAAATCAATGTATTTGTATAAAGATTGCTTTTCTACACCTAAACCCAAACAAAACAGAAAATAATATATATGTTTGTTTTCAGTTTTTTCTTATAATACCCCTTTCCTTTGAATTCCCTCCTTTTATTCAATCTCCTACACACTAACTATACTTACACTAGAAATGATTGCAAGCATATCACTAAGTGGACATTTGCATGTGTGTTAACCCTTTATGTTGATTATATACAACTAGCGACTTGCCCGTCAAAAAATGATGGCAATTAAATGTATATGTTTTGAATTCTGTTTTGAACTTAATATGAGTGTTTGACACGTTTAACCTTTTACTTATCTATAAAGAAGTACATCAATTATATTACATGTGTTTATTTTTTTAACATGCAATATGTAGGTGACCAACTGGTAAACCATCTTTTTTTAACAATCTTAACATTTTAATGAAAAATAGGTCAACATTGTATGAATGAGTATTGTAAACATTACATAATGTTTTGAAACATGCAACTTGTAGATCAACAACTGGTAAACTACATAGGTATTGAATCCAGAGGAAGGCAAACAGTAAACCCCCCCATTGAAAATTAGCCAATTGTATCAAAGGGGGAAAAAAAATAATTCCTTCCTGACCCCATTAACTGGCGATCGGATTACTCCCTGGATTAATATCCTCCATTGAATTATACATTTAATCAAAAGCTTCTCTTCCTCATAACATTAAACCTTAAATATACACAATGAAACAACTTAGCACATTTAAATAAAAATATAGTAACATTATAAACAGTAACTTAATGTATTAACATTTAAACTTCATTTTTTATTAAATACAACCAAAGTGTTTTGTGGGGCTAATCATAGTAAAAGGCCACTTCCAATAAATTTAAACTTGTTACTTTGTTTTTGCTGATTTTTTTTTGTTCACTTTTTGTTATTTTTGTAATTCTTGAAAATGGCACATAGAGTCTTTTATGTGAAATAGTGCTCCTCTAAAAAGAGTCCTGAGACATCTAATTTCATCCTGGAAGTAAAACCACTGATCTCTGTGTTTTTTACCATTATATAGAGTTTTTTAGTGAAATAGTGGTCCTCTAAAGAGTCTAAGTGACATAAAAGTTTATCCTCAAAACAAAACCACTGTTCTCTATATTTTTTTTATTTTTATTTGTTCTTGTGATGAAAGCTGTGTTTGAAAATGGCACATAGAGTTTCCTATGTGGAATAGTGGTCCTCTAAAAAGAGTCCCGAGACATTGTCCTGGAAGTAAAACCACTGCTATCTATGTTTTTTACCATTTTATAGAGTTTCTTAGTGAAATAGTGGTCCTCTAAAGAGCCTAAGTGACATAAAAGTTAATCCTCAAAATTAAACCACTGTTCTCTCTCTCTCTCTCTCTATATATATATATATATTTTTTTTTTTTTTTAATTTGTTCTTGAGATGAAAGCATTGTTGGAAAATGGCACAGAGTTTCCTATGTGAAATAGTGGTCCTCTTAAAAGAGTCCCAAAGACATCTAATTTCGTCCTGGAAGTAAAACCACTATTCTCTCTGTTTTTTGCCATTTTATAGAGTTTCTTAGTGAAATAGTGGTTCTCTAAAGAGTTCGAGTGACATAAAAGTTTTCCCTCGAAATAAAACCACTGTTCTATCTATTTTTTTTTGTGGTTGTTTTCAATGTTAACTTTAATAGCCTCTGGATTCTTGCATCTTGAATATGCAACATACAGTTGGCCATGTGCAAATACTGTTTCTTCTAAAAAGATACTCACAGATTTGAAAGTTTGTCCTTGTGATTTATTAATGGTCATGGCAAATGCAATGATGATGGGAAATTGTCTCCTTTGAACTACAAAAGGGAGGCTACATTCACTTGGTGCCAAATCTATTCTTGGTATGAAAACTCTCTCTCCTTTATGGGTACCAGTTAGAATTTCAGCATGTATGAAATGGTCCTTTAATTCTTGAACAATAAATCTGGTCCTATTACATAGTGCTTTTTTTGGGTTCAAATTTTGCAGTAACATGATAATTGCACCTTTCTTTAGCTGCAAAATATATGTGGTGGCATTCCAGAGGGAGTTAATTCATTAATGAATTCAGTTGAAAAGTTTGTCTGACTTTCTTTATCATCACCAAGTACAGAATCAGCACAGTGATAATTTTTTTGTGGTACATTTATTTTTTAAAATATTTCATTATTGAGAAGCAATGCATCCTTATTTGTGCATGTTAGTATTACTTTGTTGGCAAGCTCTGCATAGTCCTCGTTATTTATTGTATTTTGGAATATAGCTGATATGAGATCCTGTTTGCAAATCATATTATCTGGAATGTGCACAGTATCTTGGGGTAAATTTTGTATTCGCTCTGTTTTTCCTTCTCCAATGTTAGTGAGCCAATCATTGAACTAATTTTCTCCTTCTGAGCTCATATTTTGTTGTAATTGAAGGTGGGTAAATAGTTTCCATAGTGTACTTGACTTTATACATGTTTCGACAATGTCGGTTCGATTTCCATGTACAACGACAGATAATGTTTGTCTAAAATCTCCACCTAACAACATTACTTTTACATCAAATGGCAAATCATTATCCATGACTTCACGTAGCAAACTGTCAATACATTGTAGGGCATGGCATGACATCTTTGTAGCTTCATCTATTATAAATAATCTACTTTTTTTTTTATTATTGTTTGCAATGATGTATATATAATATCCAACACTGATGTTTCCAGAATGGGAACTGGCAGTTTAAATCCACTATGCACAGTTCTTCCACCTTCTAACAAAAGTGCGGCAATTCCAGTGGTTGCAAATGGCAGTGCTATTTGACCTTGTGCTCAAACAAAACTCATCAATAAATTAAACAAATACGTTTTTCCTGATCCGCCAGGTCCATCTAGATAGAAATAACACTCTTTGAACATGTCATCATCTAGGGCATGTTTTATGGCATTAAATGTTTGCAATTGTAATGTATTTAAAGTTGCAAGTCATTCTTCTGTTCTTTGTTTTTTAAGCTGAGTGTCATAGTCTTCAATGTTTATGTCGTCTATGAGTCCTGAATCTGGCAGATTAAAACTTGCACAAGTTAATACATGAGAAAGACCTCTTGAATTTCAAGTAATGCTTTTAATTCTGCAATAGATTCATTGTAACATTGCAAAAAGTCTTCGGACATATTTGTTTTAAATTTGTCCCACAAAGCTAATGCATTTGGAGCATTTGAGAAGATACAAATGAATCCAAATTGTTCCCTCATCTGCCGTGGCATTTGACATAGTGCTGCTTCTTCTAGCCATCTTTCCCATTCTGAATCATCAGCTAGGAAGTTTCTGTGTCGTGCTGCTAAATGAAATGATTCATAAACTATGTCATTAACAGTTCTCAAGTTTTCAAAATATTGTGCACCAGGAACATTTAGAGGGAGTAAGCAGAAATGTTCAAGGTCTCTTGGACTTACAGTATAAATTCTTGGTATTATTTTATTTCCACAGCTTTTCCGTTTTCGCCATAACCTATTAACAAAAACATAATGGTAGGGAATGTCAATATATAACAATTCCCTTGCCTCCAAGTCATTACAATTTTATTGAAACCATGCAGTTATTGTAGTTTGTCGATGCTCACTTTGTGCCAAAGCATTTGTTTCATTTCCAACATGGAAATACACTAAGTGTCTTTGGGGCAAATGTACAGCCAATTGATATACTGCTTGTGAGCGATCATGCATTTCAAATTTGAGAAGACGCCACATTGCTTCTGGCGCACTTACATGTCACGGAACACAACTACTGACCAACAAACAGAAGCCAACAGCTAGGGATCAACCAGGAGCCACAAGCAGGGACCAACAACTAGGTGCCACAACCAGGGGCCAACAACTAGGGACCCACAACCAGGTGTTAACAACTAGTGGCCACAAGCAGGGACCAACAATCAGGAATCAAAAACTAGTTCCAACAAAAGGAACACAACTACGGACCAACAAACAAAAGCCAACTGCTAGGGATTAACAACCAGGGACCAACAACTATGTGAAGTAATAACTTTATTTCTCGGAAATCTGAGCTGGAAACATTTTTTTAAAGATTTTTTACATATTCAAATGTGAACACAAATGTACTATTTATATACTGTACGGTGGAGCTTTCGCTCTTTTGCCCACCATAAAAATAAACAATTGTTGTGGTGAACTACCTACTCAAAATAGCCACTACACAACCTAAGGAACCGGCCCCACGCTGATAGGCAGTAACCTTGAAATGGCTGTCCATGGGTAGGATTCTCAGCTTGTGTATAATCCAGCCTTGGCTTTGTATAAAAGCTGTGTAATGCAGCAGGCATAATCATAAAGGAAGCCATGTTTAAAATAGTGTAGGATTGAAGAACGAAGCATTTGTGGGCACATTTGCATGTCCCTCCTTAGCTTCCCAGAATGCAGTGTAATACCTATTTCTTGGAATTCTGAGCTGGAAACAGCTTTACGGCGCCTCACATGCGGTTACAAACAGCCACGCAATGAGTAAATACGGACTTACACAAAAAAAATACGACCCGCGGGACTTAGAAAAAAAAAATTACGAACTCGCAAAAATACGACCGAAATCATTCAAAATACAAACAAAAAAAAACTTACCCACAGCAAGGGGGGACACCCAGGACGTCTGGAAGTCAGGTTACACCTCAATTTATCTCCAATTTACAGAGTTTAGACACTCGGAAATACCCAAAGCAAGAGAAAAAATGGTCGCATGAAAAAAACAAACTTTTACAAAAACCTGTACGAGGTACAACATACACTATTAGCAAGGACGCTAAATCATCCACATCCACGTACCACATACACAATCGCTGCCATTTTACAACACTAACTTACAGAATGCGAAAGTACACAGCTACACAAACGGTTTATTCTCGCGCACGCAGCCTATTTACACTACACACTTCACAAATTGCTGACACTTACACCTCAGCTCAACAACAGTGCAAATCTACATTGTATGCTGCAGGAATAAAACAGATTGTTAGCTCTTCAGCACAATTCTTGCTGCATATATTAATTACAAATAGGTAAAGTATATTGATTTATAATGTAATTAATGAATTAATTATCATCAAAAACAAATATGCAGAAAAAAAACGCACACCACAGTATAGCAATAAATGACAAAGACATTCACCACGCGCCCCCCAAGGAGCGCCAATGGTGTTCATAGGACACAAACTACACCAGGGGAGAGCCTTGCACTAAGCGCCAAAAGGAGATCACTTACATATCTACATGAGATGCAAAATCATCATGTAATAACTCACTTTGTTCAGGATTTTCTGCACTTTTGACCACTACAGTAGCTGCATCATAGCCTTTGTAAATATATTTGTAGACATATTTAAGGGATTTTATAGAAGTGCGAGCTTCCACATTAATATGTGCATTATACTTCATGAGTAAATGTGGATTGTATGGTACCACATATCTGTTATCTACCGTTTTTCCACAAATAATGGCATTTTGGCCTTCTCTTCTTCTATATAATTGATAGCCATCACAATTGGCATAAGCTTTGTCTCTATAATCTTTTGGAAATTCTTTAGTACATTTCTTATTATCCATACATGGTGAATGTGGATTAATATCTCCACACGGTCCATGAATTATACGATGAGTTACAATCTCATATAGTCTACCATGGATTTCTGGATCTGGTAGTTCAGCAATAATCACTGAATCCACTTTGTCACCAGTATCCAATTATCTTTCTTTTGAAGGATTATAAGAATATGTGCATGTGGAAGGCCTCTTTTTTGAAATTCTATGGTATAAACATAAGACAGACATTTGCCAAATAACTGATTTATGGATATGTCATGTATTAATTCAGTTAATTTGATTTTAAAGACTCTTGCTACTAAATCTGGTCTATTGGAAGTAGGTTATCAAATTGGCAGATTCTCTACAATCTCTGGCCATTGTGGATTACATGTAAATGTAATAAATAAATCTGGTTTTCCATACTTAGTTACAATAGTAATGGCATCATTGTATTTTTCTTGCATATTGCGAGGAGATCCTTGGAAAGAAGAAGGTAAAATGATGGCTTTGCCACCTGGCAGCTCTCTTGTGTTAGCAACCTCAGCGACATAATCCATCAGTCCACAATACTGTTCTACACATAGTTTATCTTGTTGATATTTGATGAAGTTTAAATTATTTGCCTCAAGTTGCAACTATGAATCAATGATCCATTGTTGTGTCAGTTTTCCTCCACATAAAATGGGATTGAATCCATCTAGAATGGCAGTTTGAGCCACTTAAATTAAAGCATGGAAATATTATTTCTGACACTTAGTTCTGAATTTGGGTAACTGTCAAGTGTTAATTTGGGTTGCCAACCTGCTTAACCATGTGGAAAAAATATGGGATGTCATTGGATCCAAATTGGTATTTAATATACTTATTTTAATGAAAGGTTGCTCATCATTTCTGGGATATATTCTAATATCCCTCTGAAATGGTGGTTCTCCCTCGTCATTTTGAAAGACCATTGCAACCTCAGTTATAATGGCATTTATCAGTATGGCGATCTCTTTTATGAACCATATTGACTTTTTGGATTGGTAATTGAGGAATTTGTGCATGAATTTGTTATTCCTTTTCTACTTCTGACAATTTTTTATAAGCTTGAGTGTATGGGTATTGGGCCATAATTTTATCAAACTCTATAAAAACAATAGGCAAGCATTTCTTTTATTTTATGGAAGCTGCATACATTGTTCAACAGTTTCCATTGTATCTAGGACATATAGTTGAACACATTTTCTTTGCTCCCCTTCTTCTGGATGTAAATGAGAAGTACAATGGTAAATTTGTCCTTGTACTTTGAAGCAGTAAGGGCCATGTTCTGGCACATTACTAGCTAATGTTGCACCCATATATGCAAAAGATATGGCACCATTATATGATCCTATGTTTGTATTCAAATGTTGGTAGCTAGGCAAAGAAGGCTCTGTCATAATGCTTTCTAAATATGTTGGGAATTGTTGTCTTTGTTTCATCATACCACAATTATGAACCCCTACTGTTAATGATTTAACTAAAGGACAATTGGGAGAATATCTATCAATCTGACTCTGTAAATCAACATAATTGTTATCAGATTGTTCTGATACATTTTCGAGATGTTTTTGTTTTTTGGTTGCCTTCTTGGGCTTGGATGTTACTTTCTCAGCCGCTTGTCTTTTACTTGTGATTCTCTCGCGTTCTTTTTCACGTCTAATTTTCTTTTCCTCCGGCGTCTGTCAATCTTTCCATCTTTGTACACGTTCTCGTGTTTGACGTCTTTTCTGTTCCTCTTTATTTTTGTTATCTGCCATAGCACATTAGATTTGTATTTTTGTGGTTTTTAAATTCAACTTTCTTTATTTTGCTTATTTCTTCTGCTATCCTGTTTAGTGTTAGTTTTGTTGCAGTGCATTTTATTAAAGGTGCACAGAAAACATGATCCGTCCTTCTATGTTGTATGTGTTATTAGCATTTTTTGTGGTATTCTGGTTTGTGTGCACCAGTGTGCCATTATGGAGTTAGATTTATGGTGTTAGGCTTAGAGGGTTAGTTACATTGCAGTGCGTTTCCACATTGGCTCATACCAAAAAGGATAGATACTTCCATTTTGTATGAGTAAGCATTTCTTGTCTTGTCCTGTTTGTTGGACGAAACTGTTTTCATTATAGGCTTATGTTTCTGGGTTTAGGCTTAGAGGATTAGTTAGATTACAGTGCATTTTGACATTGGCGCACACCAAGCAGCATTGATGCTTCCATTTTGTATGTGTTAACAGCATTTGTTGTCCTATCTTGTTTGGTGTGTGGCACTGTTTGCATTATGGTGTTATTCTTGAGGTTTAGTTATATTGCAGTGCTTTTCTATATTGGCGCACACCAAACAGGATAAATCCTTCCATTTTGTTTACTTGAACAACATCTGCTGTGCTATCCTGTTTGGTGTGCACCACTGTTGGCATTAGGGGTTGAGGTTATGGGGTTAGGCTTAGAGGGTTAGTTAGGTTCCAGTAGGTTTTGACATTGGAGCACACCAAACCGGATAGATCCTTCCATTTTCTTATGGTGTTAGGCTTAGAGGGTTAGTTACATTGCAGTGCGTTTCCACAATGGCGCATACCAAATAGGATAGATCCTTCCATTTTGTATGAGTAAGCATTTCTTATCCTATCCTGTTTGTTGGATGCCACTGATGTCATTATGGGCTTATGTTTCTGGGTTTAGGCTTAGAGGATTAGTTAGACTACAGTGCATATTGACATTGGCACACATCAAAAAGGATTGATGCTTCCATTTTGTATGTGTTAACAGCATTGGTTGTCCTATCTTGTTTGGTGTGTGGCACTGTTTGCATTATGGTTTTTTTCTTGAGGTTTAGTTATATTGCAGTGCTTTTCCACATTGGTGCACACTAAACAGGATAAATCCTTCAATTTTGTTTATTTGAACATTTGCTGTGCTATCCTTTTTTTGTGTGTACCACTGTTGGCATTATGGCTTTAGGTTATTGGGGTTAGGCTTAGAGGGTTAGTAAGGTTGCAGTAGGTTTTGACATTGGCGCACACCAAACAGGATACATTCTTCCATTTTGTTTATGTTAACAACATTTGCTGTGCTATTGTATTTTGTGTGCATCACTGTTGGTTAGTTAGGTTGCAGTAGGTTTTGACATTGGTGCAAAGCAAACAGGATAGATCCTTCCATTTTGCATGAGTAAGCATTTATTGTCCTATCCAGTTTGTTGCACGCCACTGTTGTCATTATGGGCTTATGTTTATGGGTTTAGGCTTAGAGTGTTAGTTAGGTTGCAGTAGGTTCTGACATTGGAGCACACCAATAGGATAGATATTTTATTTTTTTCTACTTGTTATACTTTACCTGTTGTGTTGAATTTGTTGTGTATAAGTGACACAGGGTCCCCTGCTGCCAATCTACCTGCGACACTCTTCAGGCAGTATCTGTTATATATGAGAAACAGAAATGGAAATGTTCAAGTAACTTTTCTTTTTTATGTTTTTTTTACTAACACCATACTATTTTTGTTAAGCAAATGTATTTCTGTACGTTACCTGTTTGGCGTAATTTCTTTTCTGTAAATGTCAGCAGAGTTTACAGGCTGTGTTACACGTTGCAGTGTTGCAAATTATTCAGTGATGACACTCTTGATGCAGAGTCTGTTGGAAATTATAGAAATATGCAAATGTTGAAATCCAGTGTAAATATTAATAATAATTTAATTTGCTAAGAGCATAGATTATTTTTCTAAATGTCCAATATTTTACCCCACAGAAATATGTATCTGTGTTTTAAATCTTGTCTTCTATCTGAATAATGTTGATATTCGCAATATTTAATTAATTTTTTTTGTAATTGTTAATTTATTAATTTTAATCATTTATATGCTTTTCATCTTACTATACATGAATAATATATTCTAATTACTTCTGTACATGAATAATGTTATTCTTCACATTATATATATACTAGCGACTTGCCCGTCAAAAAATGACGGCAATGTGATGTATATGTTTGTGAAGTTGTTTAGTTATTTAAATATATTTTTGACCCTTGTAAGTATTGTGATATGAACATGTATTTTTGTAAAACGTTAATGTAATGGTTTTTTAAAATGAAATTTGTATCTGAAGAATTGTTCACTTTAATATACATAGAATCCCGAGCAAAGTAAAAAGTAAAAAGACTTTTTTAAACGTGCCGAATTTTAACATGAAGTTTAACATATATGTAAGCAATAACCTTGAAAGTATATATTTTTAAAATTGAACTTTATTTTTTATGTAACTTTTTAATTTTTTTAAAACATTTGTCTAATTTTGAACATTATAAACAGGAACATAGTAAATACATTTTGTAATATAATTTTGAATTAAAAGTATTAACATTTGAATGTAAAAACAGTTTAACTTTAAATTAATCAGTATTAACATGCAATTTATATCAGAATAATTGTTAAGTTTAATATACATTGAATGTAGAGGAAGGCATACAGTAAAAACTCTCCTTAAACCGTACGTAATTAAAGTAATTCATTACTGAGCAGATAAACTGGCGATAAACATTAATGTAGGTAGTAATCTTAAGATAACATAGAATATTTACATTGTGACTTAAAAGGTGCTTGAGCTCTTAACATGAACTTTGTAATATGTTGAATGAAATAACTTGAAAATATTGTTTTTAAACTTGTAACATTAGAAACATTAACATAGTGACTTTACATTTTAACATAATTTTTCATAGAAATGCAAGGCAAGTATTTTGTGAGGTGAATTATCCATAAAGATGACTTCCATTAATTATGACAAAATTAAACAACCAATTGTTTTGTATTTTTGAATGTTTTTCCAAAATGTTTGCATGGCTTTAGTTTGTATCCTGCAAAGTTATAGTACTTCATAGTAGACAATGTTTTTAGTAAAAATACGTCCATCTTCTAATAAATCACCTTGACTTTCATTGTTTTCAATGTAAACTTTAATAGCCTGTGGATTTTTGCAGCGTGACAACGCAATGTACAATTGACCATGTGCAAAAACTGGTTCTTCCAAGTAAATACCCACAGATTTGAAAGTTTGACCTTGTGATTTATTAATGGTCATGGCAAATGCCATAATAATGGGAAATTGTCTTCTTTGAAGTATAAAAGGGAGACTACTTTCACTTGGTGCTAAATCTATTCTTGGTATGAAAACTCTCTCTCCTTTATGGGTCCCAGTTAAAATTTCAGCATCTATAAAATGGTCCTTTAATTGTTGAACAATTAATCTTGTGCCATTGCATAGGCCTTTTTTGGGGTTCATATTTCGCAGTAACATGATAATTGCACCTTTCTTTAGCTGCAAAATATGTGGTGGCATTCCAGAAGGAGTTAAAGAGTTAATGAATTCAGTCGAAAAGTTTGCCTGACTTTCATTGTCATCAGCAAGTACAGAATCAGCACTGTGATAATTTCTTTGTGGTGCATTAATTTTTTTTAAGATTTCATTATTGAGTATTAATGCATCTTTATTTTTACACGTCAGTATAACTTGGTTGGCAAGCTCGGAATATTCTTCGTTATTTATGCTCCCTTCAAATATAGCCGATATAATATCTTGTTGACAAATCATATGAGGTGGGATCTCTACAGTGTCGTCAGGTAAATGTAGTATTTTTTTTGTTCTGCCTTCTCCAATTTTAATAAGCCAATCATTGAAATCAGTTTGGCCTTCTGATCTCATATTTTGTTGCAGTTGAAGATGGGTAAAATGTTTCCATACTGTACTTGACTTTATACATGTTTCAATAATGTCTGTTCGATTTCCATGTACAACGACAGGTAATGTTTGTCTAAAATCGCCACCCAACAACATTACCTTTCCACCAAATGGAAAAATATTATCCATGACTTCACGAAGCAAACGGTCAATACATTGGAGGGCATAGCATGACATCATTGTGGCCTCATCTATTATAATTAATTTACATTTCTTCAATTTCTTTGCTTGTAAGGATGTCATGCGAATATCTGACACAGAATTTTCTAAAATAGGCACTGGCAGTTTAAATCCACTATGAACAGTTCTTCCACCTTCTAATAAAAGTGCAGCAATTCCAGTAGTGGCAAACGCCATTGCTATTTTTCCTTGTGCTCGTACTGAACTCATTAATAAATTGTACAAATATGTTTTCCCTGATCCGCCAGGTCCATCAAGATAGAAATAACGCTCTGTCACCATGTCATCATCTATAGCATTTTTAATGGCATGAAATGCTTGCAATTGTAGTGTATTTAAAGTTGCAAGTCTTTCTTCTGTTCTTTCTGCTTGTAGTTGAATGTCATAGTCTTCAAAGTTAATGTCATCTATTAGACCTGGATCAGGCAAATTAAAACTTGCACAACTTAATCCATGAGTTAAAAAGACTTCTTGAATTTCCATTAACGCTTTTAAGTGTGCAATGGGTTCATTGTATCGTCGCAAAAAGTCTTCAGCCATATTACTTTTAAAAGTCTCCCACAAAGCTAATGCATTTGGAGCATTTGAGAAGATACAAATAAAAGCAAATTGTTCTCTCATCTGTCGTGGCATTTGACATTGTGCTGCTTCTTCTAAACATCTTTCCCACTCTGTATCATCAGCGAGTAAGTTTCTATGTCTTGCAGCTAAATGGAAGGATTCATATACAATGTCATTAACAGTTCTTAATTGTTCAAAACTTTGTGCTCCTGGAACATTTAAAAGTAATATCCGTAAGCAAAAACGTTCAACATCTCTTGGACTGACTGTGTAAATTTGTGTAATTATTTTATTGCCTCTGGTTTTTCTTGCTCTCCATAATCCATTCACAAAAACATAGTGATATGGAATTTCAATATATAAGTATTGTGTTGCTTCAGCATCAGTGGAATTTAATGCAAACCATGCAGTTAGTGTAGTGTGACGATCTTCACTTTGGGCCAATGCATTCATTTCATTTCCAGCATGGAAATAGACTAAATGTTGTTGTGGCAAATGTACTGCTAACCTATATACTGCATGTGATCTATCATGCATTTCAAATTTTAAAAGCCGCCACATAGCTTCTGGTGCACTGACATAGCGAGCATCTACATGAGATGCAAGTTCATCATGTACTAACTCACTACTTTCAGGGTTGTCTGCACTTTTGACGACTACAGTAGCTGCATCGTAACCTTTGTAAATATATTTGTAGACATATTTAATGGATTTGATGGAAGTGCAGGCTTCTACGTTGATGTGGGCGTTGTACTTCATGAGTAAATGTGGATTGTAGGGTACTACATATCTATTGTCCACTTTTTTTCCACGAATAATGGCACTATCTCCTTCTCCTCTTTTATAAAGTGGATATCCATCACAATTTGCATATGTTTTGTCTCTATAATCTTTTGGAAAATCTTTTGAACATTGATTATTTTCCATACATGGTGATTGTGGATTAAGGTCTCCACAGGGTCCATGAATCATGCGATGAGTAACAATCTCATATAGTCTACCATATAGTTCTGGATCTGGTAGTTCAGCAACTATGACTGCATCCATTTTGTCCGAAGTATCTAATTTATCTTTCTCTTGAAGTATTATGAGAAGATGTGCATGTGGAAGGCCTGTTTTTTGAAATTCAATGGTATATACATAAGCAAGACATTTGCCAAATAACTGATTTATAGTGAAGTCACGTATTAATTCATTTAATTTGATCTTAAAAACTCTGGCTACTAAATCTGGTCGATCTGAAGCACTTTGTCCAAGAAGTAGATTTTGATTAATTTCTGGCCATTGTGGATTACATGTAAATGTCACAAATAAATCTGGTTTTCCAAATTTTGTCACAATAGCCATAGCATCATTGTATCTTTCTCTCATATTTCGAGGAGATCCTTGAAAGGAAGATGGTAAAATGATGGCTTTGCCAGCTGTCATGTCTCTGCTTGTAGCCACGTCAGCAACATAGTCCATGAGTCCACAATATTGTTCTACACGTAGTTTATCTTGTTGATATTTTATAAAGTTTAAATTATTTGCCTCAACTTGCAAATATGAATCAATAATCCATTGTTGTGTTAGTTTCCCACCACATAAAATTGGATTAAATTCATCTCTAATGGCAATTTGAGCAACTTTAAATTCAAGCATAGAAACATTATTTCGGATTCTGGCTTTAGCATTTGGGTAACTGGGAAGGGTTAATTTTGGTTGCCAACCTGCTTCTCCGTGTGGGAAAAAGATGGGATATGTCATTGGATCTAAATTTGGACTTAAGATATTAATATTAATAAATGGTTGCTCCTCATTTCTGGGATATACTCTAATGTCTCTTTGAAATGGTGGTTCTCCTTCATCATTCTGAAACACCATTGCAACCTCATTTGATGTTGGCAAGTTATAACGACGTTTATCAGTATGTCTGTTTCTTTTAAGCACCATATTAACCTTTGGCATGGGTAATTGATGTCTTTGTGCATGAAGTAGTTGTTCATTTTCTACTTCTGCCAATTTTTTGTAAGCTTTACTGTAGGGATTGTTGTCCATAATGTTATTTAGCTCTATAAAAACACTGGGTAAGCATTTTTTATTTTCTTCCATCTGCATACGTTGGTCAACAGCTTCCATTGTATCTAGGACATATAGTTGAGCGAATTTTCTTTGCTCTCCTTCCTCTGGATGTAAATGTGAAGTCCGATGATAAATTTGTCCTTGGACTTTAAAACAGTAAGGACCATGTCCTGGTACATTAGCAGCCAATGTTGCCCCCATAGATGCAAATGATATGGCACTATTGTAGGATCTTATGTTTGTCTTAAAATTTTTGTAATTTAGAAAAGTAGGTTCAGTCATAATATTTTGTAGATAGGTTGGAAATTGTTTTCTTTCTGGAAGTTTGAACTTTCCTTTTTGACAACAACTAATAAATTGTCCATCTCTGGGTCTCTCCTGTTTAAAATAATAAGCCTCACAAAATTGACATTGAGTAGTCATGTCCCCACAACTATGAACCTCTACTGCTAAAGACTTCAGTAAAGGACAATTTTCAAAGCATATCGGATGTTGACTTTCATATTGAGCAGATGAAAAGTCATGAAATGTTTCAACAACAGGTTCTAAATGTTTAGTTTTTTTCGTGAATTTTCTTGGTATATGTTGTACTTGTTTGGTTGAAATGTCCTGTAAGTTTTTAGTAAGAGTTTCTAAATGCTTTGTTTTTGTAGTTGCTTTTTTTGGTCTGTCTTGACTGGTATCTTGTAAAATGTCATCTGATGTTTTAGGAACAGTTTGTAAATGCTTTATTATCTTTTTATTTTTTTGGGTTGTATCTTTCATTTTTGCAGCTGATATTCTTTTATTTGCAAGTCTTTTGCGTTCTTTTTCTCGTCGAATTTCTTTCTCCTCCGGTGTCTGCTGGGCGGCCCATCTCTCTTATCTTTCTCTAGTTTGACGTCTTTTCTTCTCTTCTTTGGTCTCGTTATCAGCCATATTAATCTGTAAAGGAAAAAAAAATATATGTAATTGTGTATATTTTAATTTGTAATTCCTGTTAAATATTCTTGTGCACAATTGGTGAAATAAAAGGCAAATCATTAATGTATCATTTATATTTAGTTACATTTATAATTCCTGTCCTCACTGGCTAAGAATTTGGCCAATGGAATACTGCTGTAAATAAGCATGTAACATATTTTTTTTAAATAATGGTTTTATTTATTAAAAACGTTGTTTGTGGATAGATATTTACCACTGCAAAACTTCTTTGCTAAAAAAAAAAGTAATGTTGTTATTGAGCTATGTATTGCATATTAGCAATTTAAATAAAATAAGGGAGATAGTAAATTAATTATTTTATTTTTCTGTTGACACGGATGCAACTGAAAGCAGTGTCTTTAGTTTTATACTTTAGTACTTATTATACTTTACCTTGGTTGAAGTGTGATTTAAATCTGAATGTTTGTTGGTCCTCGGTTCAAAATCGTTGTCCAATGGTGTGGTCCTCTGTTGGAAGTCCTCGTCCGATGGTGTGGTCCTGTGGCGATAGCCCTCGTCCGATGTTGTGGTCCTGTGGCTATAGCCCTCGTCCGATGTTGTGGTCCTTTGGTGAAAGTTCTCGTCCGATGGTCTGGTCCTGTGTTGAAATTCCTCGTCTGCTGGTCTGGTCTGAGTCCTCGTCCGATGGTCCGGTCCTGTGGAGAAAGTCCTCGTCCGATTGTCTTCACGCAGTATCTGTTGTAATATAAAATATAAAATATTGTTTGAGTGAAATGTCTTTTAAATAATTTAAAAATTTATGAATTTGGCTGTATTGTATCAGTTATGGTTATTTTTTTCTATCTTTTATTTATTTAACTTTCTGTACAATCCCACGACTTTTGTTATTCTTATTTCAGGTTCTTAGTAAGGCTTGTGGGTTGTGATATATTAAATAAAAATATAAATTTATTTTGCTATGTGTTTATGTTATTTTTTGTACAATCCTGTTTTGTGCACACCACTTGTGGTATACTTATTTAACCTTTATTGGGATGCTTATAGTTAGTGTAACATGAAATAATATAATTAATGTAGTTTGCTATGTGTTTGTGTTAGTTTTTGACAATCCTGTTTGGTGCGCAGCACTTGTGCAAAAGTTAATTATTCTTGATTGTACTGGTTATAGGTTGTTAAACATTAAAGAAGAATGTTAATGTAGTTTCCTATGAGTTTGTGTGATTTTTTGTACAATGCTATTAGGTGCGCAACACTTTTGTTATTCTTATTTTTGCTTCTTTGTAAGGCTTATAGGTTGTTAAACATTGAATAAGAAATTCAGTTTTGTGTGTAGCAGTTTGTGTCTCATTGAATTGCGATTTGGCAAATTGAATCGTGCCCTAAATAAGCACATAGCATATTTTTTTTAATATGTTTTTAGTCATTTAAAAACTTTATTTTGGATATATTTTTAGTAACTAAAAACTTCTTTTAAAAAAATTGTTATGTTGTTATTTAGAGCCCTATTCAATTGGTCAAATTGCAATTGAATGAGGGGCTTTGTGTGTACCATATGTTGCATAGTTTGCCCCTCATTCAATTGCATTTTTTAGAATGTAATAGTACTCTAAGGCCGTCATTGAATTGCAATGTTGAAAATTGAATAGGGTTGTAAATAAGCACATCACATATATTTGTTAAAATAGAATAAGGGCCTAAAAGTGCTTATTTATAGCCATATTTAATTGTCCAAAATAGCAATTGAATGAGGGCCTTTGGTTACTGCATTTGTTATATTGTGAGCTCCTCATTCAATTGTGTTTTGGCCAATGGAATTGAGCTCAATATCAGCTCAGAGCATATTTTTTTTACGGAATTTTGTATTTAGTGAACTTGTATCCAAAAGCAACGTGTTCACAAAATAAAAAGTTCCTTTAAAAAATATGCTCTGTGCTTATATAGAGCCCTATTGAAATGGTCAAATCACCTTTGAGTGAGGCCCTTGGCCATTAAAGATATATAGGTCCTGATTGAATTGCAATTTTGCCAATTGAAGAGGGCTCTATATAATCACATAACATATTTATTGAGCAAAGTTTTTAGTTATTGAAAACCTTGATTGTGGTTAGAAGTTCAGTAACTAAAAAGTTCTGTCTAAAAAATATGTTATGTGCTTATATAGAGCCCTATTCAATTGGGCAACTCGCAATTGAATGAGGCTCATGGTTCGTTTCTTTTTTATACTTAATACTTTACCTTGATTGAAGTTTGGAATGACAGACGGTCCCCTCCTGCCAATCTTAATCCGCCGGTCTTCTTGTAGTGTCTGTTTGAAAAAGAAAGTGAAATAGTTATTTGTATATTTATAATTTTTCATCTAGCAAAGCATGGCCTTTTGAGCATGTAATGTCTTGTTGTATCTTACCTCTTCTTCTTTGTTGGTGTTCTTTAAAAGGGATTGTGCTTCACAGTGCACGGTGCAAATTGTTGAGAGACGCTATTGATGCAGAGTCTGTTTGAATATTCAAAGAAATAAAAAGATTCAGCTTTATATGATCTATTGAATTGCAGTAAATGAATGTCATTTACATATACTTCTGTAATTTTTTTCAATTGACCTTATTTTTTGTTGGGGGCTACACACATATGTCACATACATGAAGCACATTCCATAGTTTAATGTAATTATTTTGTGTACGTGTGACATATCAGTATAGATGACTCATATTTAAATGGTTAAATTAACCTTATATTTTTTGTTTCCAACACACATAAATGTGTGTGTGTGAGATGTAACTCTAGATGATACACATATATGTGCGTGTGACATATCAGTATACATGACATATAATGTCATTTAAATGTAGTTGTTTACTGATTTTGTTTTAAGCTAATTTTGTTGCAGTGGCAATACACATAAATGTGCGTGTGACATGTCACTATACATTATACACATATATGTCCGTGTCACATGTCACTATGAAGGGGCAGTACACATAAATGTGTGTGTCACATGTCAATATACATTATACACATATATGTCCGTGTCACATGTCACTATGAAGGGGCAGTACACATAAATGTGCGTGTCACATGCCACTATACATTCTAGACATATATGTGCGTGTCAGATGTCACTATACATTATAGACATATATGTGCGTGTCACATGTCACTATACATAAACCTCTGTTTAATATTGAATTATGTTTTTTTGTTGTTTTGTTAAATGAACCGTATTTTTTTTTTTAGCCTATACACATAAATGTGCCATATATGTCACTACATAAATCCTATTTTTTTTTTTTATTTGTTTGACCTGTCCTGATAATAAAATGTAATATATTATAGCTTACCTCTCAGTTGTAATTTGCACAATGCAAAGTAGTAAATTAGTAAAGAATTGTCTTCTCAAGTAAAAGCAGCAGTTATCTCAGAAGTCACTCCGTTGATCACCTGAGGAGAAATGTATTTTTTTGTTTGAAATAGGCAGTATTTATAAACTTGTAGAAAGTTCTGGAAAGTGAGACCGTTAGAACGCAATACGCATGCGCTATTTGCGTTCCAGCTTACAATTTGCGTTCCATCCGCCATTTTCTGCGTATTACTGTTCAAAATGGTGTTTAATATGATTGTGATACGTTCCGCATAGTATGTGTTTCATTATTGCGAGTAAGTGTAGTGTAGTTACGTCTGAAGCCTCGTTTTCGTTTTGTTCGTCGGCCATTTTTTCTGTCGCTTAGCGATGGTATTAGTGTCTAAAGTGTTTTATTTCGATTTAAATGTAGGTGTAACTTGTTTTTTTGAGGTGCTGGCTGGTTCCTCTTGCTGTAGGTAAGCTTTTTATGTGTTTGTTGTGTGTCTTTCTTAAGTTTTAAATGTTTGTATGTCGGCGTGTTGCGTCCGATGTTTGCGAAGTCGTAATGTGTGGTAACGTGTCTCGTATGGTGTTTGCGTGTGTAGCCTCGTTTTCGTTTTATTCGTCGGCCATTTTTTGTGTCGCTTAACAAACTATTTAGTGTCTAAACTCTTTTATTTTGAGTGCAATTAAGTTGTAAGTTGCATTTTTGAGGTCCTGGGTGCTTCCTGTTTGTGTAGGTAAGGTTTTTATGTATGTGCTGTGTGTATGTATTGTGTTTTTAATTTTGTAATGTTCGCAAGTTGCGTCCAAGTGTTGCGAGGCCGTAATGTGTGTGAACGTGTGTCGTATGTTGTTTGCGAGTGTCGTAATGTGTGTGAACGTGTGTCGTATGTTGTTTGCGAGTGTCGTAATGTGTTGCGACGTGAACTTTTTTTGAAATTTTGCAAGTGTCGCAGTTGCTGCAACTGAAGACCTCGCTTTGCGAGGTCCTCAGGTGCTGGCATGGAGCGCCTGCGGCGCTCCAAGCCAGCAACTGAGGCCCTCGCTTCGCGAGGGTCCTCAGTTGCTGGCAAGGAGCGCCTTTGGCGCTCCATGCCAGCAACTGAGAACCTGGCACAGTGCCCTGCCGCGGGCTCGCTATGCGAGGGCCGCGGGCTCGCTATGCGAGCCCGCAGCGTTAGCAACAACTCGTACGCTCACAACTATATATGTGATATATATATATATATATATATTTTTTTTTTAAATTATTAATATATTAAGTTATTATTAATTAATTACAGCTTACCTTTTTGGTGTAGATTGCAGGTTTTCAACTTGTAAAGTGATAGGCAAGTTGCTTCAGAAGTAACGCAGCAGTGAAATGTCCAATCACACTGTTCATCACCTGAGAAGAAATTGAGAAATTCCTAGAAAGTCTCCAGTATTTATGCAAGTCATGAGCTTGGTGTATGCAAAATGGCGTAAATGTTGTAAATGTTGTATGTGTTACGTGCTTCGCAATGTGTTAGTGGGTTGGTGTAAGTGTTGCGAGTTCGTTGATGATTTATACACGCTTGGGCCCCGTTTTAGTTTTTTTGGGCTGACATTTTTTTTGTCGCTTAGGCGATTTTCGTTTATGTAAAAAGGCTAAATATGTCTTGAATTAACTTGCAACCTCACTTATAGGCATCCTGACTGTGCCCCTGTGCTGGGTTTGAGTTTTTAAGTTAATTTGTGTGATATTTGTTTTGTTTTTTGTGTTTTTGGAGTGCAGCGGTTCGTCAGGTAAACGTGTATTTTCTGTGGGGTCTGGATTTTTAGCCAAGTCCTGATTTCGTGCGGGGTCCGGATCTTTGCAAAGTGTTACAGCTCGTATTCTGTTTAATGCGATTTTTTCAAACATCTACGGGTCTCGCAGTTGAAATTGTAAAATGGAGCTTCCTTTTCATCTGTAGTCCTGTGGGTCGTAGGGATGATGAGTATGTGGTGCGGGATCATAGGGTTAAATGTTTTAACATGATTTTTGCAGTCCTATGGGGCTCGCATTTTAAATTGTATAATTGAGGTTTCTGTTCATGTGTAGTCCTGCGGGTCGTAGGGATGATGCGTAAGTTTTAGGGGGTCGTAGGGATGGGCACCGACAGCGCCTATCTCCACCAGCACAGTGAGCGCATTTGGCGCTCCCTGCCTAAGTCGTACAGGGTCATAGGGATGAGCTCCTTTGGAGCTCATATCCACCAGCGCAGTTAGCGCCTTCGGCTCTCCCTGCCTAAGTCGTACGGGGTCGTAGGAATGAGCGCTTACGGTGCTCAACTCCACCAGCGCAATGAGCGCCTTTGGCGCTCCTTGCCAGGCCTCAACTGCGGCCCTCATTTTTTGGCAAGCCCGTGCTGCTGAGAACTATATATGTGATATATATATATTATTATATGATATCTAATGCTATTATAACTATTATTATTGTTATATGTATTGATCTATTGCATAGTAACTAGGGCTCATTAGTTTAAATATATAGGAATTTGACACATATGTGATGGATGTGGATGTCACATAACCCCAACCGAATACACACTGACATGGTTAGAACGGTATAACAAAGATTTATTTCATACACAGAGCACAATCAGAAAAGGTCAAGACTGTGCATTACTATCATGGGTGTGGTGTGGGCGGATCCTGGGAGAGCAAGAGGCTTGTGGGGAAAAAGGGGAATATCATAGATGAGAATAAGCATGAATCATAGCACCTACCAGGTTCACATGTGGTCACTACACCACTGCAACTGAAATCAATCTGCTCAATAAAACAGATTATTCAACCTCTGGACTGTGTAATCCAATCCAGTTTCACACATACAATGTGGTGAAAAAAACAAAAACTAAAAAAGGCGAAGGAGGATAAAAAAAATAATCAAAATTTATGTACAGTACAGTGCTAAATACTGTAACTGCAACAATATACCAACTCACCTGATTCCCATCTGCAAGCATTACAAACTATTAGCTAGGTCTCTGGATAATCAGCAATATGGGAAAATACCCATTAATACGGAAAGGACACAAAGGTCGGCAGCCAGATTCACTGTTACTTACATCAGACACTAAGACCTGTTTTCAGACTGCTATTGAGGTCAGGATCACAAGCTTCACTAGTGCATATATCAATGCTGGCAGTCATTAACATTGTGAGACTTTGCAAGTCCACCACCATAGCAGTATTGGTCTACATTTCAGCTAACAACAATCATGTTATATAATAGCTTTAAGATTGCCGGAGGTACATGTTAAGGGGGGGGGGGGGGGGGGGGGGGGCTGTCATTGAATGAATGTCTACCTGAAAGGCACTGTGAAAGCCTTTCACTGCATACATTTCCTTCAGAATGCTTGCAGATGCAGAAAATGCCTTTGTGGACCTGAACAAAACAAAAACATAACACCAACAAAATAAGGCCTTATAAAAGATAGGGACTACAGCATTTCTTCTCAATAGCATTCCTCAGTGACCATCAATTGGTGAAATGTTAAACAGAACCCTATGTGTCCACAGAGAAGAGGATCATGGACCATGTGATGGGAGGTTGCCATCTGCATAGAAAATATCACCATCACATAGGCCAAGATCCAAGACCCTGTAGCCAGGCTAAATTAGGTTAACATCAGGACCAATAGATTGTCACTGAGGAGGGCTGTTGAGAAGGCACAAATATAAATGCAGCCCCTATGTCCTCCTCCGCCTAGACACTATTATGAATAATACATTGTTTTGTGTGCATTCCTAACTGTCTTACATATAGGCTTGAACCTGGATGATACTCCAAATTGCAACTCAGATTAGCTATTATTTGCTCGATGTGATCTATTCTTTGGTTCATGGTCTTGATCCTTCTTGGCTCCTAATGCTATCTTGATTCCAGCTGTGTTCTGTAACTGTATAGGCTGCAGTGGACACACCAATAAATTGACTCTTTATTGCTTGATTACTGCTGTTGTGGATGTATGGAGTGACCAACCACCAACTACGGGACCGCATGGGCGTGTGGAACACAAATTTATAATCTCCCTCTGTCAATCATCTTCGGCTAGACCACTTTCTATTGGCTGAGAAGCCTGTGTCTCATTATGTTAAACCACAATTGGATAGCGATGGCCGATTGCGGCTCGACCAGCCGCTTTACAGCTTGCGTGCGCGGTAAGGGTTACAGGCTTGCGTCTACGGCCCGTAACTCACAGCATGGTTCACTTTAATAGCTCTGTAACACAGACGAATTTCAAGCCTGCAGGCTTTGCAGCTGTGCCGTTGCCACTACGGGCTGCAAGTCCCTGATTTCCTGCATAGCAGAGGTGATTTAGGAGAAAAGAAGCCAGATCACAGGGATTAAAGAATGGAGAGCACATCAGGTTGCTATGGAAGAAAACCTGATGGAACCGGCTATGGCATTGCAATGTCCCTCCTGTTATAGGCTTGAGTTACTGAAAGGACTCCAGTGTGTACTGCAGGGTGATCCAGCATGTGGCATTGGGCCTATAGAATGGGGGATGATTCTGTATAATCAGTGCTGCAAAAAGGATGAAAATAGGACTAAATAGGACTAAAACTAGGGTCCAAGGAGGCTGCATTGATTGAACGCTTAATCCAGGAAGAGTTGGAGCTGCAGACAAGTTACACAAAGCTGCTGGTGAAGGCAACCATGGGTGGGACCTGCCTCAAGAGGCGGAAAGAGCCCTGCCAACCGGGTGAGGATGAAGAAAATGCCTGGCAACAGGAGGCTGTAGAAGCATATAGCAGTTTAGTTTTTTGCCCACAGAGAGCACTTATTCTTTTTGGAAACTCATTTCTGGAAGGTGCCACAGACAGTTATTTACAGAAAGCATGCTAATTGGAGGGGATGCGTGGGAGCCACCATGCTCTCGGGGTCTGAACTGTGAACCAGTAATAAAGCTCCAGCTGATAACCACTGTCAGGGAGTTAGACATAGATCCAGGGGTAGGAACAGAGATGAGCCCTGAGGTCCTGCAAGACCAATAACTGAAGGACTGGCTATACCCAGTTAGCTAGAGTACCACCGCTAACAACAGGGTAGTGGGAAAGAAAGGGGAAGTCTGTCAGACTTCTGATCCAAGGGAGAGTCTGGATTTGAGAAGCTATGCTCATCAGTCCTTGGAGGAGATAATGGACTGTACCCTGGAAATAAACTATGAACTAGGTGAGGCTACAGTAAATGTGAAGGTTTTGGATGCCAAACAGCAGGTACAGTTTCTGAGGCCATCATTTGTTTTTCTCGCAAGGGATTTATTGCCCATTTTTGGTCCCATAGGTCCATGGGCTGTTTTAGTGATAACAAGACAGCTGTTGAGACTGGCTTGGTTGGTGAGGGTTATGCTGAAAGGTGATCCACCGGAGTCACTCCCAGAAATGTTTTTGCCCCATGAATTTGTATCTGTGAATAATGATAAAAATCTGCCCTGCACAATCAGAATTAGGCTTTGGGCAGGGAGAGGCCTAGGGGAATTGTTTTCCACATTTGCCCAGATTGGTTGAGTAGCCCTCCTGTAGGGGAAGTTGGGTTACTGCTCAAGAGTGTGGTGCTTGTACAGTCAATTGACTCTGCAGGATGCCTGCTAACCTGGATGTATAATTTTCCTTGGATTATAAATATGGGTCCATTGGGATGCTATTTCACGCACCCTCCACTGCCTGTTTCTCCCTGCAGCCCCAGAACAATTGAGAAAGAATATTGAGACCAACTACTTCTTCTGGAGCTGCATCTCTAAACACCATTTGTTCTTTGGACTATGGACATTTTTGGACTATTGATTTCCCCACTCCAGACAAGAAATTATACTTGGACTTAATGCCGCTGCATGCTGGCGATCATCTGATAGAGATAATTATCGGGATGCTGCATCTAAAACGGGGGAGTAGCTTTCATGATCCCCCTGATCATAACCCTTTTGGACTCATATGATCCATACAGGATGGACTGGGATGTTTGAGGCAGGCCATTACTCTGGCCACATAATTACTCCTATCAGGACTGTCTCCTGGGCATATGTGGTTGTGGGATGGGAAATTGTACCTTGTCTGACACCTGCGCAGGGACTGGGCTCAGTAGTTGTTTTAATTATTTAATATGTTGTTATGTTAATTACTGTATGATATGCTGTATGTTCAGTTATAACCAATTCATAGGAGTTATATCATCTGTTATGTAAAGTCTGTTCTGACTGAAGTGTGCGTATGTTGATTGGAAAATGTAAGGTAACAGCTATCATTATCTGACTGGATTAATATATTAATGGAATAAAATATCAAGAAGATACTGTATATATGTGTCAGAATCCCTAGAGAAGATTATAGCTACCCTGGTCCTGTACAACTAGTGTAGTTGTTGTTTTGATACTTTGCATATGCAGCATTGTTATAAGTTCAAGTTTAAAAATACAATTATAATACAGTGCCTTGCAAATGTATTCCTTGACTTTTTACCTATTTTGTTACATTACAATCTGTAACCCTGTTTTGTTAATCTGAATTGTATGTGATGGATCAGAACACAATAGTCTAAGTTGGTGAAGTAAAGTGAGAAAAATATATACTGTACATAAAACTATTTTTTAGAAATAGAAAACAGAAAATCGGCATTTGCGTATGAATTCACCCCCTTTTTTTATGAAGCCCATAAAAAGCTCTGTTGCAACCAGTTACCTTCAGAAGTCACATAATTAGTGAAATGATGTCCACCTGTGTGTAATCTAAGTGTCACATGACATATACCACCTTTTTTTGAAAGGCACAAGAGGCTGCAACACCTAAGCAAGAGGCACCACTAAACAAACACTGCCATGAAGACCAAGGAACTATCCAAACAACTAAGGGTTAGGTTATGAAAAACCTCAGAACCAAATGGAAAGAAAATTGGAACAACAGCAAACCTGCCAAGAGATGGCCGTCCACTAAAACTCATGGACCGGGCAAAGAGGGCATTAATCAGAGAGGCAGCACGGAGACCTAAAGTAACCCTGGAGGAGCTGCAGAGTTCCACAGCAGAGACTGGAGTATCTGTACATAGGACGACAATAAGCAGTACGCTCCATAGAGTTGGGCTTTATGTCTGAGTGGCCAAAAGAAAGCTATTACTTTCAGCAAAAACAAAATGGCACGTTTTGAGTTTGCGAAAAGGCATGTGGGAGACTCCCAAAATATATGGAGGAAGGTGCTCTGGTCTCATGAGACTTAAATTGAACCTTTCGATAATCAAAGAAAACGTTATGTCTGGCGCAAACACATCACATCACCCAAAGAACACAATCCCCACAGTGAAACATGGTGGTGGCAGCATCATGCTGTGGGGATGTTTTTCAGCAGCCGTGACTGGGAAACTGGTCAGAGTTGAGGGAGAGATGGGTGGTGCTAAATACAGGGATATTCTTGAGCAAAACTTTTACCACTCTGTGCGTTATTTAAGGCTAGGACGGAGGTTCACCTTCCAGCAGGACAAAGACCCCAAACACACTGCTAAAGCAACACTTGAGTGGCTTAAGGGGAAACATGTAAATTTGTTAGAATGGCCTAGTCAAAGCCCAGACCTCAATCCAATAGAAAATGTGTGGTCAGACTTAAAGATTGCTGTTCATAAGCGCAAACCATCCAACTTGAAGGAGCTGAGCAGTTTTGCAAGGAGGAATAGGCAAAAATCCCAGTAAGATGTGGCAAGCTCATAAAGACTTATCCAAAGCGACTTGGAGCTATGATTGCCACAAAAGGTGGCTCTGCAAAGTATTGACTTTAGGGGGGTGAATAGTTATGCACGTTGACTTTTTCTGTTATTTTGTCCAATTTGTTGTTTGCTTCACAATTTAAAAAAAAGCATCTTCAAAATTGCGGGCATGTTCTGTAAATTAAATGATGCAAATCCTCAAACAATCCATGTTAATTCCAGGTTGTGAGGCAACAAAACATGAAAATCACCAAGGGGGTGAATACTTTTGCAAGGCACGGTATATATATATGAAGTCACAGGTGTAATAATTGTAGGTTTTTGATGAGAATCTCCTTTGCAGTCAGTGAGTCACAGACAGTAGCTATTGGGCACCATCAGGCCCTTGAGTCGCATGTTGGACTACGCTGAGCTACTAAATAAAACTGTAATGTACTTATAGTGAATATAAATGCTTGGTGATTGGAACTTGTTGTATAGGACTTGGGAAAGGGCACGGCCAGTACGACATTTAGAGGTGTCTGTGTTGAAAATAATACAAATATCTGATGTTGCCAAGCAGTTTTTCTTCATTTTATGTAAATAGAGATTTTAGTATTTAATTGTATTAAAGTAACTATCAATACAGGTCAGCATAGTTAGAACAATGGTAATCCCAGTAGTAACATACAGATGTGAGAGCTGCATCATAAAAAAAGGCTGAGCACTGTAGAATTGACACCGTGGAATTGTGGTGCTGGTGAAAACTACTCAGAGTTCCTTGGTCTGTAAGAAGATCCAATAAATCAGCACTTTAGGAAATCAAGACAAAATGTTTAATAGAAGGTTTGATCATGATTCTGAAGCTCAAATAGTTTTGCCATATCATGAGATGGCAGGATTCCCTAGAGAAGACTCTGATGATGGGAAAGATTAAAGGCACGTGAAAAAAGGGTTTGACTGAGGCGGAGATGGATAGATGAGGTCACTGAAGCAATGAACATGAACTTGATGTAGCTTAGAGTGGCAGTGACTGAGAGATGTACCTGGCATGCTGTGGTCCATAGAGTCACAGGGAGTTTGACACGATTGAATGACTACACAACAACAACAACAACTATATGATGTTAATCAATGCACCAGTCTTTATTTAGTATTTATTACTCACTTTTACTGATATTTAAAGGAATGTCCTCCTCCTTAACTTTCTGATGACTTTCCATATAAAGCTCTTCTTCTTGTTCAAGCTTTGGGATGATTGAAGGATTCACTTTACAATGTCCTATACAAACAAAAATAATTGTCATAATCTGTCATCTATTCAGTACTGGATATAAATCTAGTTTCTTAACAATTTACATTAATTATAAATCACCGTTAAGCTGCAAAAAAATATTGTGATTTTACTTAACAGAGGGAAATAACAAAAAGTACAACAAAAGTACAACAATTATACAGTGAAATGCGCATTGGGAAAAGCAGAATATATTACATGAAAGCCAAATATTCACCAAATACAGGGATGCCAAATGTATACAGAGTCACAAATGGCTGGGCCAACCAAAGGGTTGAAAATAATACAAATTCACTTTAATATGTTTAATCTGTATACACCAAACATACTACAAAAATGTTATTGTAATTGAGGTAGTAAATAATTTGGCAGTAAAAACAGGAAAAATTCTAAATGAATTATTGTCATCAAAAGTTTTAATTAAATTAAGTAGGGTAAGTCCCTTATAGATCCAACTATGTAAGTGTATAAAACTTATGATGTTCCTCATAGTCCTATCTTTACATAATCCATTACTCATCTCAAAAGATATCTCCAGGACTTTCCTTTCTCTTAACTTGTTGGGGATTCCTCACATTTGTAGTTTCACTGATTAGTGTATTAATTAATAAATCACACATTTTTATGAGAATAAAATAAAACCAAACTACATTTTCAAAAAATGATGAGATACATTGAGATGTTACTAAATATTAATATTCTGTTGTAAGAATAATCATGTTTAGAACTGGGTGACTTATTAACATAATGGACTTCCTAACATATCTTAAGTATTTTGTAGAGATTTTGCATTTGTAGTTAGGATGTAGAATGTGGATATAGAATTGATGTAGAATGCCTAGATACCAGCATTTCCCATGCATTCAGCTGTTATACTGTAAAATAGTTTTTAATTACAGATAACAATAACTGTTGAGTTTATCTTTTAAAATTCATCCTCATACACAACTATATTGTGTTTAAAATGCCTCTGAACTCTCTTATTCAAAGTATTCGCGCCTCCATTAACTCAGAGGTTCGCGCTTCCTGGTTACAGCGTGCGTGATGATGTCACGCTACGCTCGCCTGCTTCCTAACATGTTTCTACGTATCAAACGTCTTTGCAGGCGAGCGTAGCGTGACGTCATCACGCACGCCGTAACCAGGAACCTCTGAGTTAATGGAGGCGCGAATACTTTGAATAAGAGAGTTCAGAGGCATTTTAAGGGCTCACATGTACTTCTTGCTACTATAGCTTATACTATTAATAGATAAGCACCCATGGGGACTCAGTTAGGAGGGGATAGAAATCTTTTAAGAGCTTAAGTGTCAGTCTTGTGTGTACATATGCACATATGGAAAAGCAGTCTTGCTATATAAACTGATTTTACCATTTACTTTATGTCAGACTCTATTATAACTCCCCTCATGAGGTTGAGCACTCTGTATGCTCTGTGTCCCTGACCACCTATATAAGACTGTCAATAGGTGATCTATACTACTTGCTAGTAATTTCTAGAAGTATTATATATACAAATATTTCTGGGACTTTTCTTTATAGCTCATAATTTAGTGAGCAAGTGCCCTTCTATATACTCTGACAAACCATCTGCTTTTGTAACTACACTCTATGAATAATATATGATAGAGTGGAAATAGTTGTTACAATACCCATTGAAGGAATTATTATTCATAGTGTTTTTAATCCTCTTTTAAATTCTTTTAATCAACGTTGTTTTTTCATTAATACATTTCCAATATTATGTGAATATAAATAAGATACTACTTAAATTACTTCATATAGACCAATCTGGGTTCTTCCAGGGCAGACAAGCAAGTGATAACACGCGACGTCTAATAGACCTACTTGCTTATGCCCAAAAAATAAATATACCCATGCTGGCCCTGTCGTTGGAAGCGGAAAAAGCGTTTGACAGGGTCAGCTGGGATTTTTAGATGCAGTTTTGCTAAAATATGGTATGGCAGATTTTGCCACTAAAACGATTAAAGCTTTGCACACGAACTTAAAAGCCTCTATGGCAGGCCCAGGATATTTGATAGATAAATTCAACATCAGCAACGGATCATGTCAGGGATGTCCCGTCTCCTCTGCTGTTCCTGCTTTTCATCAAACCATTGGCTATATCTATAAGAAAGGAGGAAAAAATTAAAGGGATATCGATGTTGTATGCAGACAACATCATTTTGACCCTATCGGATCCTATAACATCATGCAAGATTCTGCATCAGATAATTTCTGCCTTTAGTCAGATCTCTTATTTCAAAGTTACTCACTCCAAAACAGATACTCTGTGTAGAGGTTTGTGTCATGATTTAATTGTTTAAGGACTCATATTGTCAGTAATTTATGAATATGTCCAAGGGAGCATGACATTTCTTACAATGGGATTATGTGTTATTGTGTGGTTATATGTTGCCTGTACATTGTTATTATGTATCCTAGTTATAATATATTATCAGAGGGAAAATGTTATACAGAACATATGTGGAATTGGTAGAAATGCTCTGCATAGAAGTTAGCTGCAGATCATTGCACACTCACACATACAGACCTTGGGTCAAGACAGATGCATGTACTTCAAGTAGTCCTAAGCAAACACTTGAGTTTAACATAAAGGTTTGTTCACTAGATATCTGGTGAATTTAATCTCAAGAGCTTTGATAGCCCAAGGTTGCAAGCCAGATGGGCTGACATCACACATACACAAATGTACACAAGGGTGTGGTATGGAAGAGTATAACTATGTTGTTTTGCTCATTCAATAAAGGTTGAGAGACAGTTTTCACATAAACAAGATGTGAGACTATTTCTGTGTGGTGTATCCTGACTTGGGGTGTGGTCTTGCCATGGTCAACTTGTAAACTGTATGCAGTATTCTCTGCCTGTAACCTTTTGGGCCTTGCCCTCTTCAGAAGCCATCTTTTGTGCCACAGAGAAAAGGAACTACATGATTCTGCTGGGGTAGGTTTGAACTAGGTTAATATCAAGCCCCTTTGAAGAAGCAGATTGTGACAGTTTGGACATGAATACCAAATATATTATGCAATCATTACAGATATAAATCAAGATGCATAACCCATTTGTGGATTGCATTCTCATTCAATTTACACAACCTAATTAAGGACAATCTGAGAGATATTTTAAAACAGATAAGACTGACCCTAACTGACTGGAGGAATTTGAATCTGGACTGGATGGCAAGAATTGCTGCTGTTAACATGGTAATAGTCCCAAAAATTGTTTATATATTTGGATCCATTCCAGAATGTGTGCCCAAAACAACTCTAAAGATAATCCAACAAATATTGGATATATTATCTTAAAAAAGAGCCAGAATAAGAAAATATATTCATTGTTAACAATTTAAGAAGGGAGGCTTAGGATCCCCCTCAATTAAGGAGCTTTATGACTCCATTCTAATTTCCCATATTATAGGTTGGAATTTTACAAACCAAAGGCGGACATGGTTTGACGGAGGTTCACCTTTTGGAGGATTATTCACTACAAAATCTTATACAGTCTTCTAAGTTGGACCTAAAGATAGTGAAGAATCTTTTAAGAGATTTGGCTTCTCTGATCAAATTTTGGCACAAACATAGGGTCAGTCTGAATCAGTCTCACATTCCATCTTTGGCAGACCCAATTAGTTTTTTATCAGTACATCAGAAGGATACTGGTTCCGGCGCCTCTCAGATTGTCGAGGATGGGGATTAAAAAGGTAGCAGATCTATATTATGAAGATTCTCTATTAGAGTTTGAAAAGACGCAAAGAAAATTTGGGTCAAGCAACATGACATGGTGGAAATATAGATCATTAGTTGAACTGTTAAAAAACAGGGTATAAAACAGCTAAAATTGATAAATGCTATGAGTTGGAGGTGATTTTTATTAAAGGTTCAAACGCTCATATTCTTAAAAAAATAAGGAAAACCCTTTCAAACTCTTTTCCCTTTACTAAAACAAAAATCATAGAAAAATGTGAAGAAGAGGTGAAATTTAATTTGGATACTAATTCATGGTATAACATTTTTGGTTTAATTAAAGGCTCCTCCATGAAAGCTTCTTATATGGAACTGTTTTTCAAGATGATACAAAAATGGTACTTTGTTCCGTTAACTCTAAATATGTTTGATCCAACATATTCCCCACAATGTTGGAAGGGCTGTGGCAGCTATGGAACTACTTTCCATTTATGGTGGAAATGTGCAAGAGTTAACCCTCTGTGGAAAATATGTTGTGTTAAACTGTCACAGATAGCGGGTTAGGAAACTCCATGCTCTCCCCAAGTAGTCTTATTTCATGCTGAGTTAGATACAATTATCCCTTGAGATAAATATCTAATTTCCCACATTTTATTAGTAGTGAAATTTCTCTTAGTTAAACATTGCAATCAAATAACTATTCCAACTAGGGGAGAAGTAGTTACTACTATATGTGCTAACAAACACATGGTGAAAGCCAACCTCAATCAATAAGAAAATGGTCTCTGGCTGGACGTCATGGGATCAATATTGCGATCGTAACTTAATGGCCTGATACTTACTTGGAGTTAGCCTTGGGTACTATTCTTATCTTTAAAGTTATTTAAAATCTCGACTTAATACATCTGATTGTTAATTTAAGATGTCTCTCCTCCTCTGTCGTATTTGGATTCTGATTGCATGTATTGTTTGGAATGCTTTTATATGTATGTATTTGTATAACTCGTATGGTCTGTTATGTTTTTATATGTTAATAAAAAAGTAAATAAAAAAAATAAAAAAACAAGCCCTACTATGCAGATTTGACCAAATCTAGCGTACCTTGATGGCTGAAAGTGAGGAGAAAACAAAGGACCTATTGATGAGGGTAAAAGAAGAGAGCACAAAAGCTGGCCTGCTGCTCAAAATTAAAAAGACAAAGATCGTGGCAAATGGCAATCTCACTTCCTGGCAAATTGACAGATAAGTGGAGGCAATGACATCATTTTTTTCTGGGGTTCCAAGATCTCTGCAGATGGTGAATGTAGTCATGAAATTAAAAGACGTTTGCTTCTGGGGAGGAAAGCTATGATCTACTAAATCAGCTTCCTTGCCCATCTATCAGACATACACCGTTTTCATTGTCACGTGGCTTCCAGCAAGCCGACATATTAGATTTTCTCCCATATCTACTAAGCTTCATCCTTTCCCATGCCCAAGGACACACTTTCTCCTTACCACAACAATCTGGCCCCTTTCTCAGGCTAGAATTCGTAGTTTTGGCCATATTACTACAACTACCATTTGCCGTAGGAGTGGTACCTGACCACAGATTATATATATATATATATCACATATATAGTTGTGAGCGTACGAGTTGTTGCTAACGCTGCTGGCTCGCGTAGCGAGTCGCGGGCCTCGCGTAGCGAGGGCCGCGGCTCGCGCAGCGAGTCGCGGGCCTCGCGAAGCGAGGGCCGCGACTCGCGCAGCGAGTCGCGGGCCTCGCGTAGCGAGGGCACTGTGCCAGGTTCTCAGTTGCTGGCATGGAGCGCCGAAGGCGCTCCTTGCCAGCAACTGAGGACCCTCGCGAAGCGAGGGCCTCAGTTGCTGGCATGGAGCGCCGCAGGCGCTCCTTGCCAGCAACTGAGGACCCTCGCGAAGCGAGGGCCTCAGTTGCTGGCTTGGAGCGCCGCAGGCGCTCCATGCCAGCACCTGAGGACCTCGCAAAGCGAGGTCTTCAGTTGCAGCAACTGCGACCCTTGGAAAAAAAAGTTTACGTCCAAACACATTACGACACTCGCAAACAACATACGACACACGTTGAAACACATTACGACACTCGCAAACAACATACGACACACGTTCACACACATTACGGCCTCGCAACACTCGGACGCAACTCGCGAACATTACAAAATTACAAACACAATACATACACACAGCACATACATAAAAACCTTACCTACACAAACAGGAAGCACCCAGGACCTCAAAAATGCAACTTAGAACTTAATTGCACTCAAAATAAAAGAGTTTCGACACTAAATACTTTGTTAAGCGACAAAAAAAATGGCCGACGAATAAAACGAAAACGAGGCTACACACGCAAACACCATGCTACACACGCAAACACCATACGAGACACGTTACCACACATTACGAGTTCGCAAACATCGGACGCAACACGCCGACATACAAACATTTAAAACTTAACAAAGACACACAACAAACACATAAAAAGCTTACCTACAGCAAGAGGAACCAGCCAGCACCTCAAAAAAACAAGTTACACCTACATTTAAATCAAAATAAACACTTTAGACACTAATACCATCGCTAAGCGAGAGAAAAAATGGCCGACGAACAAAACGAAAACGAGGCTTCAGACCTAACTACACTACACTTACTCGCAATAATGAAACACATACTATGCGGAACGTATCACAATCATATTAAACACCATTTTGAACAGTAATACGCCTAAAATGGCGGATGGAACGCAAATTGTAAGCTGGAACGCAAATAGCGCATGCGTATTGCGTTCTAACGGTCTCACTTTCCAGAACTTTCTACAAGTTTATAAATACTGCCTATTTCCAACTAAAAAATACATTTCTCCTCAGGTGATCAACGGAGTGACTTCTGAGATAACTGCTGCTTTTACTTGAGAAGACAATTCTTTACTAATTTACTACTTTACATTGTGCAAATTACAACTGACAGGTAAGCTATAATATATTAATAATAATATATAAATTTTATTAACAGGTCAGGTCAAACAAATAAAAAAATCAACTAGGATTTATGTAGTCATCATGTATGGCACATTTATGTGTATAGGCTCCCAAACAAAATTAAACAGAGCTTTATGTATAGTGACATCTGACACGCACATATATGTCTATAATGTATAGTTACATGTGACACGCACATATATGTCTATAATGTATAGTGACATTTGACACACACATTTCTGTGTATTGCCCCTTCATAGTGACATGTGACACACACGTATATGTGTATAATGTATAGTGACATGTGACACGCACATATATGTCTATAATGTATAGTGACATGTGACACGCACATTTCTGTGTATTGCCCCTTCATAGTGACATCTGACACCGACATATATGTCTATAATGTATAGTGACATGTGACACGCACATTTATGTGTATTACCAATGCAACAAAATTAGCTTACAACAAAATCAGTAAACAACTACATTTTAATGACATTAGATGTCATGTATACTGATATGTCACATGCACATATATGTGTATCATCTATAGTTACATCTCACACACACACATTTATGTGTGTTGGAAAAAATAAATATAATGTTAATTTAACCATTTAAATTTGACTCATGTATACTGATATGTCACACGTACACAAAATAATTACATTAAACTATGTAATGTGCTTCATGTATGTGAGATTTGTGTGTAGCCACCAACAAAAATTAAGGTTAATTGAATTAATTTACTGCAATTCAATACATCAGATAAAGCTGAATCTTTCTATTTCGTTTCATATTCAAACAGACTCTGCATCAACAGCGTCTCTCAACAATTTGCACCGTGCACTGTGAAGCACAATCCCTTTTAAAGAACACCAACAAATTTGAAGAGGTAAGATACAAGAACACATTACATGCTCAAAAGGACATGCTTTGCTAGATGACAAATTATAAATATACAAATAACTATTTCACTTTCTTTTTCAAACAGACACTAAAAGAAGACCGGCGGATTAAGATTGGCAGGAGGGGACCGTCTGTCATTCAAAACTTCTATCAAGGTAAAGTATTAAGTATAAACAAGAAATAACCATGAGCCTTATTCAATTGCAACTTCCTCATTTGAATAGGGCTCTATATAAGCACATAACATTTTTTTTATACAGAACTTTTTAGTTACTGAAATTCTAACCACAATCAAGGTTTTCAATAACTAAAAACTTTGCTCAATAAATATGTTATGTGATTATATAGAGCCCTCTTCAATTGGCAAAATTGCAATTCAATGAGGACCTATATGTCTTTAATGGCCAAGGGCCTCACTGAAATGTGATTTGCCCATTTCAATAGGGCTCTATATAAGCACATAACATATTTTGGAAACAGAACTTTTTAGTTAATGAACTTCTAACCACAATCAAGGTTTTCAATAGCTAAAAACTTTGCTCAATAAATATGTTATGTAATTATATAGAGCCCTCTTCAATTGGCAAAATTGCAATTCAATGAGGACCTATATGTCTTTAATGCCCAAGGGCCTCACTCAAATGTGATTTGCCCATTTCAATAGGGCTCTATATAAGCACAGAGCATAGTTTTTAGGAAATTTTTCTTTTGTGAACACGTTCCTTTTGGATACAAGTTCACTAAATACAATGCTCTGTGATGATATTGAGCTCTATTCCATTGGCCAAAACACAATTGAATAAGTAGCTCACAATATAACAAATGCAGTAACCAAAGGCCCTTATTCAATTGCTATTTTGGAAAATTAAATATGGCTATTTTAACAAATATATGTGATGTGCTTATTTAGAACCCTATTCAAATTTCTACATTGCAATTCAATTACGGCCTTACAGTACTATTATATTGTAAAAAATGCAATTGCATGAGGGCCAAACTATGCAACATATGGTACACACAAAGGCCCTCATTCAATTGCAATTTGCCCAATTGAATAGGGCTCTAAATAAGAACATAACAATAGCTTAAAACTAAGGTTTTAGTTAATAAAAAAATATCAAAAATACAGTTTTTCAATGACTACAAAATTATTTTAACTAATATGCTAATATGCTATGTGCTCATTTACAGCACAATTCAATTAGCCAAATCGCAATTCAATGACACACAAACTGCTACACACAAAACAGAATTTCTTATTAAGGCCCTCATTCAATTGCAATTTTGCCAATTGAATAGGGGTCTAAATAAGCACATCACATATATTTTTTAAAGAAGTTTTTAGTTATTAAGCATCTATCCAAAAGCACGGTTTTCACTACCTAAAAACTTCTTTAAAAAATATATATTATGTGCTTATTTAGAGCCGTATTCAATTGGCAAAATCGCAATTGAATGAGGGACTAAATGTTTAACAACCTATAAGCCTTACAAATAACCAAAAATAAGAATAACAAAAGTGTTGTGCACCTAATAGCATTGTATAAAAAAGCACACAAACTCATAGCAAACTATATTAACATTCTTCTTTAATGTTTAACAAATTATAACCTGTACAATCAAGAAGAAATTAGTTTTGCACAAGTGATGTGCACCAAACAGGATTGTCAATAACTAACACAAACACATAGCAAACTACATTAATTATATTATTTCATGTTTCACTAACTATAACCATCCAAATAAAGGTTAAATAAGTATACCACAAGTGGTGCGCACAAAACAGGATTGTACAAAAACTAACATAAACACATAGCAAAATAAATTCATATTCTTATGTAATATATCACAACCCACAAGCCTTACTAAGAACCTTAAATAAGAATAACAAAAGTCTTGGGATTGTACAGAAAGTTAAAAAAAAATTTTTTTAAAAAAATAAATATAACTGATACAATACAGCAAAATTAATACATTTTTTACTTATTTAAAAGACATTTCACTCAAACAACATTTTCTATTTTACATTACAACAGATACTGCGTGAAGACAATCGGACGAGGACTTTTTCCACAGGACCGGACCGGACCATCGGACGAGGACTCGGACCAGACCAGTAGACGAGGAATTTCAACACAGGACCAGACCAGCAGACGAGGAATTTCAACACAGGACCACACCATCGGACGAGGACTTTCACCAACGGACAACAACATCGGACGAGGAATATCGCCACAGGACCACAATATCGGACAGGGGCTATCGCGACAGGACCACACCATCGGACGAGGACTTCCGACAGAGGACCACACCATTGGACAACGATTTTGAAACGAGGAGCAACAAACATTCGGATTTAAATCACACTTCAACCAAGGTAAACTATAATAACTACTAAAGAATAACACTAAAGAAACTGCTTTCAGTTGCATCCGTCTCAACAGAAAAATAAATTTATTAATTTACTATCTCCCTTATTTTATTTAAATTGCTACTATGCAATACATAGCTCAATAACCACATCACTTTTTTTTTCAGCAAAGAAGTTTTGCAGTGGTAAATATCTATCCACAAACAAAGTTTTTAATAAATAAAACCATTATTTTAAATAAATATGTTACATGCTTATTTACAGCAGTATTCCATTGGAAAAATTCTGAGCCACTGAAGACAGGAATTATAAATTTAACTAAATATCAATGATACATTCATGATTTGCCTTTTATTTCAACAATTGTGCACAATAATCTTTAACAGGAATTACAAATTTAAATATACACAATTACATTTATTTGTTTCCGTTTACAGATTAATATGGCTGATAACGAGACCAAAGAAGAGAAGAAAAGACGTCAAACTAGAGAAAGACAAGAGAGATGGGCCGCCCAGCAGACACCGGAGGAGAAAGAAATTAGAAGAGAAAAAGAACGCAAAAGACTTGCAAATAAAAGAATATCCGCTGCAAAAATGAAACATACAACCAAAATAAATAAAAAAATAATAAAGCATTTACAAACTGTTCCTAAAACATCAGATGACATTTTACAACATACCAGTCAAGACAGACCCAAAAAAAAAACTACCAAAAAAAAGCATTTACAAACTCTTACTAAAAACTTACAGGACATTTCAACCGAACAAGTCCAACATATACCAAGAAAATGTACGAAAAAAACTAAACATTTAGAACCTGTTGTTGAAACATTTCATGACTTTTCATCTGATGAATATCAAAGTCAACATCCAATATGCATTGCAAATTGTCCTTTAATGAAGTCTTTAGCAGTAGAGGTTCATAGTTGTGGGGACATGACTACTCAATGTCAATTTTGTGAGGCTTATTATTTTAAACAGGAGAGACCCCGAGATGGACAATTTATTAGTTGTTGTCAAAAAGGAAAGTTCAAACTTCCACAAAGGAAACAATTTCCAACCTATTTACTAAATATTCTGACTGAACCTACTTTTCCAAATTACAAAAATTTTAAGACAAACATAAGATCCTACAATAGTGCCATATCATTTGCATCTATGGGGGCAACATTGGCTGCTAATGTACCAGGACATGGTCCTTACTGTTTTAAAGTCCAAGGACAAATTTATCATCGCACTTCCCATTTACATCCAGAGGAAGGAAATAAAAGAAAATTCGCTCAACTATATGTCCTAGATACAATGGAAGCTGTTGACCAACGTATGCAGATGGAAGAAAATAAAAAATGCTTACCCACTGTTTTCATAGAGCTAAATAATATTATGGACAACAATCCCTACAGTAAAGCTTATAAAAAATTGGCAGAAGTAGAAAATGAACAACTACTTCATTCACAAACACATCAATTACCAATGCCGAAGGTTAATATGGTGCTTAAAAGAGACAGACATACTGATAAACGTCGTTATAACTTGCCAACAACAAATGAGGTTGCAATGGTGTTTCACAATGATGAAGGAGAACCACCATTTCAAAGAGACATACGAATATATCCTAGAAATGAGGACCAACCGTTTATTAATATGAGTATCTTAAGTCCAAATTTAGATCCAATGACATATCCCATCTTTTTCCCACACGGAGAAGCAGGTTGGCAACCAAAATTAACTCTTCCCAGTTACCCAAATGCTAAAGGCAGAATCCGAAATAATGTTTCTATGCTTGAATTTAAAGTAGCTCAAATTGCCATTCGCAATGTATTTAATCCAATTTTATGTGGTGGGAAACTAACACAACAATGGATTATTGATTCATATTTGCAAGTTGAGGCAAATAATTTAAACTTTATCAAATATCAACAAGATAAACTCCGTGTAGAACAATATTCTGGACTCATGGACTATGTTGCTGACGTGGCTACAAGCAGAGACATGACAGCTGGCAAAGCCATCATTTTACCATCTTCCTTTCAAGGATCTCCTCGGAATATGAGAGAAAGATACAATGATGCTATGGCTATTGTGACAAAATTTGGCAAACCCGATTTATTTGTGACATTTACATGTAATCCACAATGGCCAGAAATTACACTAAATCTACTTCTTGGACAAACTGCTTCAGATCGACCAGATTTAGTAGCCAGAGTTTTTAAGATTAAATTAAATGAATTAATACGTGACTTCACTATAAATCAGTTATTTGGCAAATGTCTTGCTTATGTATATACCATTGAATTTCAAAAAAGAGGCCTTCCACATGCACATCTTCTAATAATACTTCAAGAAAAAGATAAATTAGATACTTCAGACAAAGTGGATGCAGTCATTGTTGCTGAACTACCAGATCCAGAACTATATGGTAGACTATATGAGATTGTTACTCATCGCATGATTCATGGACCCTGTGGTGACCTTAATCCACAATCACCATGTATGGAAAATAATAAATGTTCCAAAGAATTTCCAAAAGATTATAGAGACAAAACCTATGCCAATTGTGATGGATATCCACTTTATAAAAGAAGAGAAGGAGATAGTGCCATTATTCGTGGGAAAAAAGTGGACAATAGATATGTAGTACCCTACAATCCACATTTACTCATGAAGTACAACGCCCACATCAACGTAGAAGCCTGCACTTCCATCAAATCAATTAAATATGTCTATAAATATATTTACAAAGGTTACGATGCAGCTACTGTAGTCGTCAAAAGTGCAGACAACCCTGAAAGTAGTGAGTTAGTACATGATGAACTTGCATCTCATGTAGATGCTCGCTATGTCAGTGCGCCAGAAGCTATGTGGCGGCTTTTAAAATTTGAAATGCATGATAGATCACATGCAGTATATAGGTTAGCAGTACATTTGCCACAACAACATTTAGTCTATTTCCATGCTGGAAATGAAATGAATGCATTGGCCCAAAGTGAAGATCGTCACACTACACTAACTGCATGGTTTGCATTAAATTCCACTGATGCTGAAGCAACACAATACTTATATATTGAAATTCCATATCACTATGTTTTTGTGAATGGATTATGGAGACCAAGAAAAACCAGAGGCAATAAAATTATTCCAAGAATTTACACAGTCAGTCCAAGAGATGTTGAACGTTTTTGCTTACGGATATTACTTTTAAATGTTCCTGGAGCACAAAGTTTTGAACACTTAAGAACTGTTAATGACATTGTATATGAATCCTTCCATTTAGCTGCAAGACATAGAAACTTACTCGCTGATGATACAGAGTGGGAAAGATGCTTAGAAGAAGCAGCACAATGTCAAATGCCGCGACAGATGAGAGAACAATTTGCTTTTATTTGTATCTTCTCAAATGCTCCAAATGCATTAGCTTTGTGGGAGACTTTTAAAAGTAATATGGCTGAAGACTTTATGCGACGATACAATGAACCCATTGCACACTTAAAAGCGTTAATGGAAATCCAATAAGTCTTTTTAACTCATGGATTAAGTTGTGCAAGTTTTAATTTGCCTGATCCAGGTCTTATAGATGACATTAACTTTGAAGACTATGACATTCAACTACAAGCAGAAAGAACAGAAGAAAGACTTGCAACTTTAAATACACTACAATTGCAAGCATTTCATGCCATTAAAAATGCTATAGATGATGACATGGTGACAGAGCGTTATTTCTATCTTGATGGACCTGGCGGATCAGGAAAAACATATTTGTACAATTTATTAATGAGTTCAGTACGAGCACAAGGAAAAATAGCAATGGCGTTTGCCACTACTGGAATTGCTGCACTTTTATTAGAAGGTGGAAGAACTGTTCATAGTGGATTTAAACTGCCAGTGCCTATTTTAGAAAATTCTGTGTCAGATATTCGCATGACATCCTTACAAGCAAAGAAATTGAAGAAATGTAAATTAATTATAATAGATGAGGCCACAATGATGTCATGCTATGCCCTCCAATGTATTGACCGTTTGCTTCGTGAAGTCATGGATAATATTTTTCCATTTGGTGGAAAGGTAATGTTGTTGGGTGGCGATTTTAGACAAACATTACCTGTTGTTGTACATGGCAATCGAACTGACATTATCGAAACATGTATAAAGTCAAGTACAGTATGGAAACATTTTACCCATCTTCAACTGCAACAAAATATGAGATCAGAAGGCCAAACTGATTTCAATGATTGGCTTATTAAAATTGGAGAAGGCAGAACAGAAAAAATACTACATTTACCTGACGACACTGTAGAGATCCCACCTCATATGATTTGTCAACAAGATATTATATCGGCTATATTTGAAGGGAGCATAAATAACGAAGAATATTCCGAGCTTGCCAACCAAGTCATACTGACGTGTAAAAATAAAGATGCATTAATCCTCAATAATAAAATCTTAAAAAAAATTTATGCACCACAAAGAAATTATCACAGTGCTGATTCTGTACTTGCTGATGACAATGAAAGTCAGGCTAACTTTTCGACTGAATTCATAAACTCTTTAACTCCTTCTGGAATGCCACCACATATTTTGCAGCTAAAGAAAGGTGCAATTATCATGTTACTGCGAAATATGAATCCTAAAAAAGGCCTATGCAATGGCACAAGATTAATTGTTCAACAATTAAAGGACCATTTTATAGATGCTGAAATTTTAACTGGGACCCATAGAGGAGAGAGAGTTTTCATACCAAGAATAGATTTAGCACCAAGTGAAAGTAGTCTCCCTTTTATACTTCAAAGAAGACAATTTCCCATTATTATGGCATTTGCCATGACCATTAATAAATCACAAGGTCAAACTTTCAAATCTGTGGGTATTTTCTTGGAAGAACCAGTTTTTGCACATGGTCAATTGTACGTTGCGTTGTCAAGGTGCAAAAATCCACAGGCTATTAAAGTTTACATTGAAAACAATGAAAGTCAAGGTGATTTATTAGAAGATGGACGTATTTTTACTAAAAACATTGTCTACTATGAAGTACTATAACTTTGAAGGATACTAATTAAAGATGCCAAGATTTTTTAAAAGCATTGCAAAATACATAACAATTGGTTGTTTAATTCAGTCATAATTAATGGAAGTCATGTTTATGAATGATTCGCCTCACAAAATACTTGCCTTGCATTGTTAGTAAAAATTATGTTAAAATGTTAAGTCACTATGTTAATGTTTCTAATGTTACAAGTTTAAAAAATATATTTTCAAGTTATTTCATTCAACATATTACAAAGTGGATGTTAAGAGGTCAAGCACCTTTTAAGTCACAATGTAAATATTGTCTGTTATCTTAAGATTACTACCTACATTAATGTTTATCGCCAATTTATGTGCTCAGTAATAAATTAGTTTAATTACGTACGTTTTAAGAAGAGTTTGACTGTATGCCTTCCTCTACATTCAATGTATATTCAAGTTAACAATTATTGTGATAGAAATTGAATTTTAATACTGATTAATTTAAATTTCAATTGTTTTTACATTCAAATGTTAATACTTTTAATAAAAAATTACTTTACAAAATGTATTCACTATGTTCATGTTTATAATGTTCAAAATTATACCAATGTTTTGTCAACTTCTAAACTTACATAAAAAATAAAGTTCAAGTTTAAAAATATATACTTTCATGGTTATTGCTTACATATATTTTAAACTTCATCTTAAAATTTGCAACGTTTAAAAAAGGCTTTTTACTTTTGGCTTTCCTATTCATTCAATGTATATTCAAGTTAACAATTCTTCAGATACTAATTACATTTTAAAAAACCATTACATCAACATTTTACAAAAATACACGTTCATATTAAAATACTTACAAGTGTCAAAAATATATGTTAATAACTAAACAACTTGACAAACATATACATAACATTGCCGTCATTTTTTGACGGGCAAGTCGCTAGTATATATATATATATTATATATATATATATAAATTATGAAGTGTAGTTTCCACCAAGGGAATATTAAAATATTTGACTAATTAAATATGTAATTTTATTTATAGTCATTATTATTATTGTACTATTTATTGACTACATTTGTAGGTTTCTGAAGGGATTGTTGAACAAGAGCCAGCATTGAACAAGAACATCAAATAACTGAAACAGCAATATCCTTGAAGAATGAAGAATATCCAGAAAACACAGAAGATCATATGAGGAGAGAGATTGTTCAGTAGGTCAGAGTCTGAGAGCCATCAAAGTTAGCCTTATAACATTAATATGTGGATGGGGCATGAGCACAAATATCATCATCACCAAAGAACCTTAACCTTGAGACATAGAAGACCAGAGCAGAACCTTTACTATCGGATTCAAAATTAATTCAACCTGACCTCTTCGACTACTGCTGATATCGCACATAAGGAAATATAATTATAATGTTGTACTTTACTTAAGTAAGAAGTTGGGCTACATATGTTTAAAAATGAGGTAATTGAAGCAGTAAACATGACCTTGAGAGAGCGTTTAGAGGGGCAGTGGCTGACAAATGTGGATAACCTGCTGCCGTCTGTAGGCTCACAGAGAGTAAGACAACAAGATAACAATATATAAACATCAAACATTTAATATCAGGATGGAGGAGATCTCAAGACACCTCAAATATCACACAATTACTACATTGCCACAAGTCTGCATTAATCAGACTTATCATCAACACATTCTTTACAGATTCAATGGATTTTCACACATTTAGAACATTCTCCAACTTTATATTTTTCTTTAAAAGACTAATGGAAAGGTTTCTGTTTGCTCAAAAAAGCCTGTGATTATTTTATTTTGTCTTTGTTTTGAGCACTATTTAGTTTAGTAATTCAAAAGCCCATGTACAAAAAAAGAGGTCACCAGTTACACTGTATTAATACATCTTCCATAGTAGTATCTTACACAACAAATACAATTATGATAAATAAAAAAAAAATGGTATCATAAAAACAAAATGTGCACACTACATATTCAAGTTATGAATTATAGCTTTGTACCCTTGTCATATACACTGTTTATAGATTCATATATTATATACACAGTTATAGGTTGAAAAAAGACTTTTAGTCCATCAAGTTCAACCCTTTAAGATCTCCAATATGCAGATTAGTTGTAATTTGATGCAGAGGAAGCAAACAGAAAATACCCAAGTAAAACTTTGCCAATTGTCTCAAAAAGGAAAAAAAAAATTCCTTCCTGACCCAAGATCCTGGCAATTGGATTCCTCCCGGGATCAATACTCCTTCTCTAGTAATCCGGAATTATCTAGAAATGCCCTTTTTATAAAAAAAAAAGACTAATCCCTTTTTAAAGTTATCTATTGAATCTGCTGTCACCACGTCTTTGGTAGAGAGTTCCATAGATTAACCACCCTTACTGTGAAGAATCCCTGTATTTCTTTAAGGTGGAATATTTTTACTTCTAACCTGAAGACATGTCCTCCTGTCCTTTGAAAATCTTAGACGCCTTTTTTTAAGAGAAAATAAGTTACACTTGGTTAGTCTTTCTTCATAACTTAGCCCCTCCATTCCCCTTATTAGTTTTGTTGCCCTCCTTTGTACCTTTTCAAGCTCTAAAATGTCCTTTTTATGAAGTGGTGCCCAAAATTGTACTCTGTATTCCAAATGAGGGCGTACTAGGGATTTGTATGGTGGCAAACGTATATTTCCTTCCCTGGCTTCTATACCCTTCTTAATACATGCTAATATGTTATTTGCCTTTGCAGCTGCTGCTTGGCATTGATCCCTGTTACCTAGGTGGTTGTCCACAAGCACTCCCAAATCCCTTTCAATGTTTGATACCCATAGATTTGCTCCATTAAAAGTATATATTGCATGGCTAGTTTTACTTCCCAGATGCATAACTCTACATTTATTTGTATTAAATTTAATCTGACATTTAGATGCCCATTTCGCTATTTTATGCAAATCCCTGGAGGGAAAGCATATCATTATCTGATTTAATTACCTTGCACAGCTTAGTGTTATCAGCAAAACTGGAGACAAACACTTTCCAGTCCTACTTCTAGATCATTAATACATATGTTAAAAAGTAGAGGACCTAATACTGAACCCCCGAGGAACCCCACTTACCAGATTGATCCATGGAAAACCAAGTAAGCACTGGATCCTCCTTAAATTCCAGAACTCTAGATGACATGTTCATGCATCCATATATTATTAGCTGGCATCTTTGGTGTCTCAAAAACAATCAAACTATTCTTTAACCCTGTGCTCTAACAGATATCAGCTAGATCTTCTTATCCACATAGTATCACTTTGTCTCCTCCATCTTTCTGTAATCCAGAAGCAAAGGATTCATATATCAGTTACTCTCCACTGGTCACCAATTTATTCTTACATCAGAATTCTCAACAATGTATTGTTTTGCATCTTTATTTCTGTATAGTTATCCAGGTATCCAGAGCTTTACAGTATTACCAGCCCAAATGTATAACAAGCATATAAATTAAGGCCTAAATATATGGTATGGAGTCCTTGTCTTGAAGAGCTGGACAATTGTTTATCTTTAAAGGTAAAAAAAATACAATCTTATTTGGAACATATTCCCTTCCTGGTGTGTAGGAACCAATGTTTCCATTTGATTTCTAGTAAAATGTTACTTAGTGCTTATCTTCACCTCTAATATCTGGTGTCAGAATGCAGAAAAATGTTAGAAATCACTGATCTTGGGCTAAAATGAAACTGCTTTCAGAGGGAAGTAATTGTTTTAATATTTTATTTGGGGTCCTTTGAATGTTACCCATAAGAAAACTAATATATTAAATATATTCTATTTTTGCCAATGTTGGGCCCCATTCTATTAGCTGCTTGCAAATGCCTCAAACTCATAAATTTGGCTGCGCGTGTTTTTTCAATACATTTTTAGATGTATTCTATTGATTCCAGCACGCTAATTCTAACCTTAAGGCTGAACTCATAAACCCTGCCTTTTTAAGTCGGATTTCAAGAGGCGTGATCACATGATCTGACAATAAGCAAGCCAATGCCTTCCCGTGCTTTGAAAGTACAGTATTGTGTGTTAAATTGCTGCTACAGCTCTAATAAGTGTATGAAAAAAAGCCTTGAGTCCTATTTAGTACTCATAATATTTTTGACAGTAACTTGATACTTTTTTCATTTGCGGGATAGACTTTATTTGCGATCTAGAGCTACAGGTCTAATAGAATATAGATTTTGTGTAACTTTAATTACTTAAAGCTCATAATATTCTAGCTGTGCTAAAACCAATGGAGTTCTAAGGCCGAATTTGCTTCTTTGTCTGGTCTGCAGTGATTGTGAGCGGGTAACTCATAATTGGATTGTGAGCAGCTAATAGAATATGTGGCAATGCTAAGAGCGGTTTTAAGTGCGTATAAAATTACAAATTGGGCAATAGAATAGGGCCCATTGTTTTTCTATCCTTTTACAACGGTATGAAAATCTACCTTAAAAGCAGAGAAGAGTTTTTTACACCAAGCAGTGGAAGACCATCAGCATTAGGGACAAAGGACATCACAAAATTGTACTTGTGATACATCTTATTTTATATTTTAGTGCAAGACTTTTTTCTCAAAAAGTAAAAGCTTTTTATTCCTATTCTTACCCTACGTGCTTTCCTCTGCTGTCTTTAGTCACAATTGCATCTTCTCATCTCTTCATTTACTTTCTCCTTCACTTGCTTTTGTAAACTTTTATAAAGATTTCTCTTCTTCTCCCTTAGCCGCTTTATTTTCCCTTTATCTTCACTCTTCCCTTGATCACCAGCTCAATGTGTTGCTTCAGTTGGGTCCAGCTTTTTCTAACCTTTTCTACACAATTTTTTTACTTTTTTTCCCCTCACACATGGTCTTATTTTCCTTCTTGGAGTATAAAGCTAAAAATGACCATTATCTTTTCATAATGAAGCAAAAGAAACTAATTTTGTGTTGAGGGTTATTTGTTAACTATGAAATGTAAAAAGTGAGATTCAGGTGTCAAGAACTGAGCCGCCTTATGCTCTAAAATGTTATTTCTTTGGCAAAAAAATGCAGTTGAATTATGTAAGAAAGTCATCAAATACAAACACCAACTTCTTTTAGAAGCAGAAAGAAAATGAATGTGCATCAATGTTAATGACTTTAGTATATGGGACATTATTACACACAAACACACCATCAATACAATACATAGGATTTATGTGTATAACTACAGTCCTGTCTCTCTGTAGATATCTGATTAGGTGATATTTCCATACCAGATCCATAGGTCCAAATCCTTAGTGTAGTTTTCCATGTCCTCACTAAACACTATTTGTTCCTCCCACCACCCAAGGTACAGATTTGCATATGTAGGGGCACATGCTGTCCCCATAGCTGTACCTTGGGTTTGTTGGTAATAATTTTGCAAAAAAAAACAAAATAATTGTTTCAACACAAATTCCAGTAGTTCCATTAAAAACTCATTATGTTTATCATACCTATGTTTATCTACTTTTTTTTTGCAAAAAATATTTTGCGGCTTGTAAGCCTCTATGATGTTGAATATTATATTAGTATAAAGTGATTCAACATCCAATGATACTAATAGAGTATGTTTATTTGCGGTTAGCCCATTTATTTTCTTTAACACATCTTTAGTATCTTTTACATGATGTTAGAGACACCACATGTTCTCTCAGGATGGAATCAAAGTATTTTCCAGAGTTTTCTGTTACACAATTTATGCCAGATACTATTGGTCTATCAGGTGGATTAGAATGTTTGGAATAGAATAGAATGTGGCATTCCTGTGATCTTTGATCAATTTTTGGTAACATTCTTTGTTACTGAGGAGTCTCAGATTCTCTTTAATATAGTCTTCTTATTCAGGATAACTAAATTACCCCCTTTATCAGCATTTTTAATTATTATATCCTGATTTTTTTTTAAGTCTTTTAAGGCTTGTCTTTCACCAAGTGGGAGTTTTGAGTTAGATATTTTTTTTTTGTTGATAATTCTTCTAAATCTCTCACCACATTTTGGACAAATAGCTCTATTTTGGGACTAATAGAAAGGGGTGGAGTATATTTGCTTTTTGGCTTAAAATTTGAAAAAGGTCCAGTTAGTTCAACAGATTCATTTTCAGACAATAGATATTTTAAATTATTCAATGTTTTCCTATCTGAAAGATCCAATTGGTTGCTATCTGTTTTTCTGGAAAATAGTTTCTTTAAAGCCAGCTTACGAGCAAATAAATGTACATCTTTTACCCAATCAAATATTTTAAACTTTTCTGTAGGAGAAAAACTTAGTCCCTTCTGTAACAGAGAAATATGATCCTCAGATAGGGAGTAATGTGATAAATTTAACATTTGTAGGGGGTTTAATGTTTTTTGAATCTTTTTTGTGGTTTGAACAGATTTGGGCCTTTTCTTACCTCTCCTGCTTTTGGTCCCTGGTCTAAAAAACCTCCACTGTCTCTTTTAAATTTCTTTACTAGATTGTTGATGGGGTTCTCATCTTTTTGTTCATTCTGACTCAGAAGTCATTGCCCCTTGTACTTTCTCTTTTTGTATTTTATATTTCCTTGATCTTCTAAATATATTCCCTGTCTGAAAATCATTAAGATCCCTTTGGAATTTCTTTTGTTTTCTATCCATTAACATTAACCTGAACTTCTCAATGTCTTTTACAAGATTGTTTTCTAAATCTGTGAAGTCACTACTGGTCTTTTGTTCTTTGATTTTTTCAATTTTATTCTTTAACAGTACCTCTGTCTCTATAATTGTTGTTATTCCCATTCCAGTAGGAGATTCATCAATTCTTGTGAACATATTAATAAAAGTCCCACTTGTTTATAAAATCCTCAGAGATTGCCAATTTGTGAAACCTGCTCAGATGTTTACTTCAAAAGATAAGATACAGACATATTCAGTGAATATCTTATAACATGTAAAACAGAGAGAGTCATTTATCTAATATCTTGCAAATGTGGAACGAGATACGTAGGTAAAACCTACAGAGAAATCAGAAGAAGAATTCTAGAAAACATCTATAGTATAAATGGAAAGTATGACACCCCAGTGGCAGTTCATGTCAATACTAAACCCAAGGTTGATGTTAAAGTACTTTCATTTATGGCCATTGACCATCTTGAAAAAAAACATCAGTAGGGGCAAAATAGATAATGAATTGCTAAAGATTGAGGCAAAATGGATTTATTGTTAAAAAAACTAGGAAACCATATGGCCTAAATGATGGTTTTACTTTTTCTCCTTTCATCTAAGATACTGATAATTAATGTTCTATATGATGGGAAATGTTGAGCTAACAACACGATCTTTAAGTTAAGTTCTAATTTGTATAAAGGTATCAAAATGAACAAGATAAGCAAAACAGTTAATTTGATAAGTGATATTCATTATAGACTATATCAACAGGAGACATGGTTCAGAAGAAGCTAATATGTCAGTCTTGTTGAAAGAGTGATATATAGTATAAAAATGAAGATATAGGCAAATTCAGTAAGATATAAGAGAAAAACAACCACTCAAGTATATGTATCTAGGTAAGCAAGATATATTTCATAAATCACTTCATTAGAAAGTTATATAGTTATTATACATATAAATAATATCCATTTGGGAGGAAATAAGTGAATTTAAATATCAATGATGGAATTTATATGGAAGAAATAAATAATTGATATTTAATATGTAAATCCACCATTATACATAGGATATAGTGAACTGAATGAAAGTCTAGCAATTTCTACTGTTAAAAATTAATAATATGGTTGTTTTAAAAAAATTAAATATATATTGTCATATTATGCTCTAATGTTGAGGTCAAAAATCAGATATTTAGAATTCCTGATTAAGATGATGAATTTAAAATCATAATGAATTCACTTAATAATTGTATTTCTATAGTATTTACCAACAGATACCTTAAACAATTTGAGCATATGTAGCTCTATCAATAAGACATCCAATAGTTAGTTATTATTTTTTTTAAAGTAGTCACAATCTCCATGACAACCAGAAACTATAAAGGGATGTTTACTAGTCATGGAGGGAGCCCCTGAAGAAATCAAGAAACGTGCGTCGGGCCAGACGCAGTAACGTGAGACGTGGGTTAGTGACGTCATCGTGAGGCGTCCTAACCGCAATCTCCACGCTAGTGTGCTGCTCCTCACTCCATGGACACAGTGCAATATAGAATCACTATGACAGATATTTAGAAACAATTCCATAAGAGGCCTAGCAGCATTATCAGGTTCTAATTTAAGAGATTACTTAAGTTCATAATAATATTTCTGAAAGCAAATGCAAGACGATTAGCACTTCATAAACACTACCTTAATAATTGAGTCAAACATATTTCTGACTCCTTAATAGCACGAGACTTTTGCACTTGCACTTTAATTCAAGATTGCACCAGATATTTAGTATGTGCTAATTTGCATAGTAGGTTATACTGAGATAATTCCTGAAAGAAATGCAGCGTCTGAATACATTTTTAAGTTTTTAACTGTTATTAAAAGTTAAGTTTTATTTATTTATTTATGTCTCTTCAAGACAATTGGGAATAATAGGTGTGTTCTACAAGAGGGAACCTTTCCTTAAGTTCTTTTGATATGTTTTTTTGACCCTCAGTGGCACCCTATTAATGGTTCATTACAAATAAGTCTACACCTAGAGCCACCAAACCCGCCCCTTTTTTGTAAACCTAGAAAATGATTATACTTTGATGTTTATGACTTTAGTATCTTTACCCCTGAAAGGAATATTTGGGACAATATTATACACAAATATACCATCAGTACAAGATATAGGTTTCAGGTATTTTAACTAGATTTTAATCTCTTTTTATTATTATTATACTTTATTTTTAGAGCTTAAATAGATTCCTTAGAACTTTGGTACAATAAGGAGTTTATAGACATTAGCGAATACTTAGTAAATTTTTGTAAGGTATATGATTTAACTATCATAGTGTATTTAATATTCACACTAATATAGAGCAGATGAGTATACTATGGATCAAACACAATTAAGGAATCTCAGGTAAGTATAAGGCCACCCTGAGACTTAATTAAGCCAGGCTTTTAAGTAAATAGAATTGGCTGACTAGATGGACATTTTGGGGTTTAATATGCCATCAGATTTTCGTTATTTTAAATGCTGATTATTACATACTGTACTATATTCCTGGAATTCAAGTACTTTCCCATTTAGAGAGATTTTGCCCTTATTCTATTATATGAATAGAATATTTTAATTCGTAATTCTTATGCCCTATAAAGGAACCAGAGTAAAAATCCTCTGAGCCACAGGAAGAAGTTACACAAAGTAAAGTAAGAACATCATCTACCAGCCCTAGGAATGCTTTAGCTGATGGGTTCAAAATCAATAGCCAGGAAGACAAGGAGCTCTATAAGGAGGTGATGGTCAAAAATTACAAAAATCTTATCTTCAACTCTAGTATCTGGTATCATCATCTACCAGCCTTAGGAATGCTGCAGCTGGTGGGTTAAGATTCATAGACAAAATGACCAAGAAAGAAGAAGATGCAGAGACTTAGGTAATTTTCTTGAGCCTGGAGCTGTATCTTCTTCTGACAAAACTGCAGTGTCGTCCAAACACAGCCATGAGAACTGAAAGTACTGAGAATACTGCCGTTTTTGGGTCACAAATACCACCCAATCCTCCCAGCATAGGATGTGCCACTAGAGATGTCCCGGACAGTTCGCCCTCGGACTATTCACGGCGATTTTGTCTCTTTTGCGCTTGCAGCGGACACATGCGCTTTTCGGTCCGCCCCCTATTCTTTATCATTGAGGAAACTTTGACCCTGCACCTCACAGTCAGCAGAAACATTCCAGAAAATCAGCAGCATACACTCCCTTCCAGAGCCTTCCATCTGAAGGACAGCATCCATTTAGAATCATTCTGAAGCTGCATTCATTGTGAGAGGACAGATAGTGTAGCTGCTGGAAATTTAATAGGGAAATAGATAGCCAGGCTGTATATTTAGCTTCCACTACAGACCTGAAGGACTCATCTGATATCTGCTGCAAGGACAGCAACCCAAAAAGCACTTTTTAGGGCTAGAACATCAATTATTTTATTTTATTATTTTTTCTGTGTAATCTAATTGCATATGCCTGCCTGCCAGCGTGTGTGTGTGACAGGCTAACACCTAACAGCTTATATTGGGTTTATTTTCACTACTCATACCTGGTGGTGTACCATACATTGAAAACAACCATTTTTTTCCTGTAATCTAATTTCAGTTGCCTGCCTGTGTCAGGCTCACAGCTAATATTCTGCTCTGTTTCACCAGTCATAGTTGGTGTAACATACATTGAAAAAAAACAACCCTTTTTTCCTTTAATCTAGTTTCAGTTGCCTGCCTGTGTCAGGCTCACAGCTAATATTCTGCTCTGTTTCACCAGTCATAGTTGGTGTAACATACATTGAAAAAAAACAACCCTTTTTTCCTTTAATCTAGTTTCAGTTGCCTGCCCGTGTCAGGCTCACAGCTTATATTGTGCTCAGTGAAATAAAACAACACTTTTTTGACTGTAATATATTGAATAGCAATTGCCTGCCTACAGGCGTGTGTGTGAAGCATATTGAATCTACTCTGCCAACTTTTGCCAGTGCACAGTGATACGTCATATCTGATGCAACCGTAGTGTACAGTGACATAAAACAACACTTTTTTGACTGTAATCGATTGAATATCAGTTCCCTGCCTACAGGTGTGTGTGTGAGGCCTACAGCGCCTACTCTGCCAACTTTTGCCAGTGCACAGTGACACTCATATCTGGTGCAACCTAGTGTACAGTGAAATAAAATAACCCTTTTTTTACTGTAATCGATTGAATATCAGTTGCCTGCCTACAGGTGTGTGTGTGAGGCCTATTGCGTCTACTGTGCCAACTTTTGCCAGTGCACAGTGCCACTCATATCTGGTGCAACCGTAGTGTACAGTGACATAAAACAACACTTTTTTTACTGTAATCAATTGAATATCAGTTGCCTGCCTACAGGCGTGTGTGTAAGGCCTACAGCGCCTACTCTGCCAACTTTTGCCAGTGCACAGTGACACTCATATCTGGTGTCACAGTAGCTCGGGGGAGGTCGTCGCAAGTAGCTAGTGGTACAGTCAGACAGCATGCATTGGCACCCGGGGTCAGCCAGACAGCACGCCAGTCAACGCATGCTGTTGCCACCACCAGAATGCTGTCATTGCAGAGCTCAGCAGTGTGGCAATTTTTTTGTGTGTCTGCCTGTGACAACAGCGATGCCATTTGCAACCTGTGCGAAAAGAAACTGAGTTGTGGGAAGTCCAACACCCACCTAGGTACAACTTCTTTGTGAAGGCACATGATATCACATCAAAAACGCCTATGGGATGAACACATGAGTACAAGCAGCACACAAAGTCAAAGCCGCCATCCTCCTCCTGGTCCAGCATCTTTAGCCACGTCAACCACTGCTGCCCTGCTTGCCCCCTCTCAACCATCTGCCACTCAGTATCTCGCCCTGAGCAGTCCCTGCTCATCTGCCCACAGTCAGGTGTCTGTCAAGGACAAGTTTGAGAGAAAAAAGCCAATGTCACAAAGTCACCCCCTTGCCCGGCAACTGACAGCTGGCTTGTCTGAACTCTTAGCCCGCCAGCTTTTACCATACAAGCTGGTGGAGTCTGAGGCGTTCAAAAAATTTGTAGCTATTGGGACACCGCAGTCGAAGGTATCCGGACGAAATTTCTTTGCACAAAAGGCAATCCCCAACCTGTACTCAATTGTGCAAAAGTAAGTAATGGCATCTCTGGCACACAGTGTTTGGGCAAGGAAATATCACCTACACTGCGCATTGGGTAAACCTGGTGACGGCTGCCAAGCATGGAATACGTGGCTCTGCAGAGGAGTTGGTGACACCGCCACGACTTGCAGGCAGGCCTGCTGCCACCTCCTCTACTCCTCCTACTCCATCCTCTTCCATAACCTCCTCGGCTGAGTCCTCTTCTGCTGCTGCTATGTCTTGCTCCACATCAACGGCACCCCCCCAGCTCCACAGGTACTATTCCACATCCTGGATACGGCACTCCTGTCCGCCCTGAACACACAGGTGGATCAGTGGCTGACTCCGCACCAACTGGAGATCGGCAAAGTGGTTTGTGAGAACGGAAGAAATTTATTGGCGGCATTGAATTTGGGGAAGTTGACACGTGCTGTGCATGGCACATGTGTGTAATCTGATTGTACAACGCTTTGTGCATAAGCACCCAGGCTTACAGGACGTCCTGAAGCAGGGCATGAAGGTGTGTGGCCATTTCAGGTGTTCCTACACGGCCATGGCACACTTTACAGATATCCAGCGGCGAAACAACATGCCAGTGAGGAGCTTGATTTTCGACAGCCCGACACGTTGGAATTCAACACTCCTAATGTTCGACCGCCTGCTCCAACAAGAAAAGGCCGTTAAAGAGTATTTGTATGACCGGGGTGCTAGGTCAGCCTCTGCGGAGCCGGTTATTTTTTTGCCACGTTACTGGACGCTCATGCGCATTGCCTGTAGGCTTATGCGTCCTTTTGAGGAGGTGACAAATCTGGTCAGTTGCACCAAGGGCACCATCAGCGACATCATACCATTTGTTTTCTTCCTGGAGCATGCCCTGCGAAGAGTGCTGGATCAGGCCGTAGATGAGCGTGAAGAGGAAGAGTTGTGGTCACCATTACCACCAGAAACAGCCTTATCAGCATCGCTTGCTGGACCTACGGCAACGCTGGAAGAGGATTGTGAGGAAGAGGAGTCAGAGGAGGAATGTGGCTTTGAGGAGGAGGAGGAAGACCAACCACAACAGGCATCCCAGGGTGCTCGTTGTCACCTATCTGGTACCCGTGGTGTTGTACGTGGCTGGGGGGAAGAACATACCTTCAGTGAGATCACTGAGGACGACGAATGGGACATGACTAGCTCGGCATCCAACCTTGTGCAAATGGGGTCTTTCATGCTGTTGTGCCTGTTGAGGGACCCTTGTGTAAAAAGGATGAAGGAGAATGACCTGTACTGGGTGTCCACGCTACTAGACCCCCGGTATAAGCAGAAAGTGCCTGAAATGTTACCGAATTACCACAAGTCGGAAAGGATGCAGCACTTCCAAAATAAATTAAAAAGTATGCTTTACACAGCGTTTAAGGGTGATGTCACAGCACAACAGCAATCTAACAGCGGAAGAGGTGAACATAATCCTCCTCCTCCCACGACCACACCGGCAAGGAGAGGACGCTTTACAGACGTGTTGTTGATGGAGGACATGCAGAGCTTTTTAAGTCCTATGCATCGTCGACAGCCCTTCGGGGTCCACCCTCAGAGAACGACTCGACCGTCAGGTAACAGACTACCTCGCCTTAACGGCAGATATCGACATTATGAAGAGCGATAAACCCCTTGACTACTGGGTGTGCACGCTTGCCCTGTGGCCTGAGCTATCCCAATTTGCCATAGATCTTTTGTCCTGCCCCGCTTCAAGTGTCCTGTCAGAAAGAACCTTCAGTGCAGCAGGAGGTTTTGTCACTGAGAAGAGAAGTCGCCTAGGTCAAAAAAGTCTAGATTACCTAACCTTTTTTTAAGATGAATGAGGGATGGATCCCGAAGCGACTGACAGTAGGCGATACATTTGATTAAAAAAGGCCTGATAGATGAGCTGCCTTGAGCTAATAATGGTCCACACGCTGCTGTATTTTATCCCTGAATGCCGGATGACTTGCGTGACTTATCCTCCACCAACTAGGGTTCAAGACGCAATGTTTTAGGGCACTTTCTGCCTGGCAAACTAACATCAATTTTTCTGGTCGCTGCAACAATGCCTAATTTTTGCATTTAAATTCTTTTATTGTCAGAAGGCATACAGCATGTAATGAAAAATGAAGCATTTTTGAACAGTCTTGCATAACAGTTGTGCAAAAATACATATTTACAATAAAGACATTTTGTGAAAGTTAGCTGGCTAGTCCTTCTTATTTTTACTTTTTAGGTTAATAATTTTTCTTATTTTTTACTGTGATTGCAATTTAAGAGATACCTAAAACATGGTAAAACAGACAATAGTAAAGAGTATATCTGCAGGAAACACCAAAGTCCTATTAGCTATCATCACTCCAGCAGTATTAGCTTATTATTTACAATATCTAACCTGGGCAATCACCCTTGGGTTACCCTAGGGCAGGCTTCAGTAAGTGACCTCTCCTTTCCTGGGATGATTTTGCCGCCGGTTGCTTCTGAAGGGTCTCCAGGGCTCCCCCACTCTGGTCCTTCCCCCAATGTCGCTTCAACCAGTAACAAATGTTTTATATTTGTAAAGCGACACAATGATCCCCCTTGATAGAGGTTTATCTTTACAAATTTTGGAGAACCAATTTAAGACCGGTGTCCCCTGTTTCTGGGTCAGGGAGTGTGTGAAATGCCTCAGCCTACAGTAATTGTAATGTTCTGACAGCGGTAGCTCATGCTTGTCCCTCAGTTCCTCATAGGTGAGCATTTGGCCCTTTACTAACCAGTCTCCCAGTCTATCTAGTTTCCTTGACCTCCACCAGTGTTGTGATGTTGTGCTCATGTGATTCGGGGCCTGAGGGTGGTCAAGAATTGGGGTCATTTGGGTGGATCCAGGGAACAAACCCGTGTGTTTCTTGGCCCATTTCCAGTATGAAAGTGAGTGTCTGATTAGGTGGTTTGGCGAGTTTTTAAGGCTCTGAGGCAATTCTGATAGCCAAGCCACCTTGTCCCAGGTTAAGGGCCTTAAAGTGTGGTTGTCTAAATACACCCAGGACGGTTGATGCCCTATAGAATGTGCTATTAAGGGGAAAGATAACTGAGCTGCCTTGTGGTAATATTTTAAGTTTGGACACGATAGTCTCCCCTCTGACTTATGAAGGTACATCATTTTCTTTGTCATGCGTGAGGTAGAGTGGTTCCAGATAAACTGAAATATTTTCCATTGAATATTTTCTAATTCTTTTTATTTAATCGGGATCGGGAGTGTTCGAAATATGTAGAGCAACCTAGGAAGGACATAAATTTTTATTGTATTTATTCTCCCTAGCAATGATAACCTATACTTTGTCCATTTACTCAGGTCATTAATTATTGTTTTATAAAGTTTGGAGTGGTTGGCTTTGTACAAGTCCTCTAGCTTAGGGGTTAGTCGGATTCCCAGGTAGTTTATGTGCTTCTTATCGCACTTAATATTAAACTTATTTTGGAGACCCTGCTTCTCTACTGCTGTTAAGTCAATTGCTAGTGCTTCTGTCTTCTCTATGATCAATTTAAGGCCAGAAAACTGACCAAACTCCTCCATAGTTCGAATCAACTCTGGCATACACAGCAGGTTGTCTGCAAATAGACAAGTTTTGAAATGGTGATGGCCTATTTTTATGCCTGTGATCCCAGCGTTGGCCCTAATTGTCTGAGCCAAGGGTTCTATTGCTATTGCGAATAGAAGGGGAAAAGGGGGCACCCCTGTTTTGTTCCACTTTCTATTTTAATTAAGGATCTCTCATCTCCTGGAATCTGTAACCTTGCCCTGGATGATTTGTATAATGAGTGTATGAGATTTATGAAATGGCCTTTAATACCAATTTTTTCAAGCGTGGCGTATAGGTAATTCCACTCCAGGGAACCAAACGCCTTTTCAATGCCAAAGGCCATAAGACAGGCTTGAATTTTAGAGGCTTTGGTGTGGTACAGTAGGTTCATGACTTTTCTAATGTTGTCTCCCGCTTGCCTGTGGGAGACAAAGCCTACTTGGTCATTATGTATTAACTTAGGATAGAAGGATGACATTCTATCCGCTATTATTTTTGACAGGATCTTTGTATCACAGTTTAGTAATGATATTGGCCTGTAGTTTTTTGGTTCTAGGGCATCTCGACCCTCCTTAGGGAATAGAGCGATATCTGCCCTGTTCAGCTCTGCTGGTGTTTGCTTGCCTTCTAGAACTCTGTTAGAGTGACCAAGTGCGGGCCTAATATGTCTATAAATTTTTTATAATATAAATTGGTATACCCGTCTGGGCCTGGTGACTTACCAGGTTTGAGGTTCTGGACTGCTTTTCTCACTTCCTCTAGGGTCACTTTGGCATTTAAAGTCTCTAAGTCATTTTCTTCTATTAAGGGGAGATCACAGGAATTAAGAAATCCCCTCATTTGGTGTAGATCTATGTGTTTTGTTGCTGTAGAAAGGGTATTGTAAAATTTTGTAAAAATCTTCTGGATTGGGTTAATTGTTTTTTCTCCCTAATAGTGGACGTAACAGGGATTAAACCGAGAGGAATAGTACTACTTAACAGTACACACCTTATAATAACGCAGACAGAGGCAACGCAGAGAGGGAAGTCTGGAGATCACCCCTCCCTTTCACTATATGCATACTATGAGGCCTTTGCAGCCTTTAGATATATCAATCCAAGTTGGAGTATTCAAGTCCTTTTTATTTGTCCCACTATATTTGCAGTATTTTAGGTTTTATTTTTAAGGTTTAATTTTGATATTATTAGGTTTTTAGTATTACGGTTGCTACAGCAACCAAAAGAGCTTAAATAGCCTCTCTGACACATCACCGGTAACCCCTGATGAAATTCTCAGAAACGTACGCGGGGTTGCACTCTCTTCTACGCCGTCCTATGACGTCATGCGTAGACGCACAGGAGACGCGCAGGTAGCTTGGAGCCTTGTCGTATAATAGCATAGACTGACCTCTCCAATTAATATATATACAAATTATCGATATCCCTTAGGAAATAATGAGCAATTGGGCTTCATATAGTGGATATGAGAAATGTGTTAGTATGCACCAAGGCTCCATAGGTTAAGAAGTGGAAGTAACTATTATAATACTATTCAGTATTGGGCTTACACTTAAAACGTATTATTTTTAATGACCCTAATACCCTTATACTTAGCACTAGCACTTTATTATACTGGGGGAAATCAATATATTTTCTTATTCAACTGTGAAATTGGCACTCAAATCCAACTCATTGTATGGCATTTTTGTACAATCACCAATAGCACTTGGCACTTTATTTTGTGACTATTGAGTGCAATATATTTAGATAGTTTGCTATTTACTTGTTTTCTGTCACTAGACACATTATTTTGAAGGATATATAGGGTTCAATACTACATGTATTTATATAAGGTAGCCCTCAGATTTACAAATTTCCCATATTCTCTTTAATTCGTCAGAGCTTTAGGATTTTATACCAGCTATTTTAATCATATTAATAAATGTTAAGTTTTATGTTTTGCTGCTCTACATTGATACTTAGGCAGAGGGTGTGCACTTCAACTTAAAAGGATACCTGTTTTTCCTCTCCCCTTTTTTGACATTTACATAATTTTTATCCTTAGTAGCACCCCATTTTTCATCCCCAGAATCTTGTTACACCTAGAGCCACCTATTCTCATGTTTTTATATTTATGACTATCCAGGTTTTTAAGTAGATGAAATGGGCTGACTAAATGGACCTTCTTGGTTGTTATATGGCATCAGATCAATGTTTTTACAAATGTTGATTATTACATACTGTACATTATTCCTGGAATTCAAGTACCATCCAATTAACAGAGATTTTACCCTTATTCTAATATAGGAGTAAAATATTTTAATTCTTAATTAGTGTGCCCTGTATCATATCAAAGCCTCCCAGCACAGGCAGCACTATCCATTCTGTACCAAGAGTATTACATAAGCCTACCAGTACAGGCAGCACTATCCATTCTGTACCAAGAGTATAACATTAGCCTACCAGCACAAGCAGCACTATCCATTCAGTACCAAGAGTATTACATAAGCCTACCAGCACAGGCAGCACTATCCATTCTGTACCAAGAGTATTACATAAGACTCCCAGCACAGGCAGCACTATCCATTCTGTACCAAGATTATTACATTAGCCTCCCAGCACAGGCAGCACTATCCATTCTGTACCAAGAGTATTACATAAGCCTACCAGCACAGGCAGCACTATCCATTCTGTACCAAGAGTATTACATAAGCCTACCAGCACAGGCAGCACTATCCATTCTGTACCAAGAGTATTACATAAGACTCCCAGCACAGGCAGCACTATCCATTCTGTACCAAGATTATTACATTAGCCTCCCAGCACAGGCAGCACTATCCATTCTGTACCAAGAGTATTACATAAGCCTACCAGCACAGGCAGCACTATCCATTCTGTACCAAGAGTATTACATAAGCCTACCAGCACAGGCAGCACTATCCATTCTGTACCAAGAGTATTACATAAGCCTACCAGCACAAGCAGCACTATCCATTCAGTACCAAGAGTATTACATAAGCCTACCAGCACAGGCAGCACTATCCATTCTGTGCCAAGAGTACTACATACGCCTCCCAGTGCAGTCTGCACTATCCATGCCTATTTTAAGAGTACTGCATGAGCCACCCAGAACAGGCTGCGCTAGCTAGCCACGCTGTGTCAAGAGTACTACATAAGTCTCTCAGCGCAGGCAGCGCTAGCCATGCTGTGTCAAGAGTACTACATAAGAGTAACAGAACCTTACCTTTGCCTGAGAACATTTATTACTACACTGGCCCTTTAACTGTTTGGAATGTCTTGATGATCTGTAACTGTCATGCTGAGTTCAGTTATTAAAGTTTTTTTTCTGATGGTTGATACCAACTTCACTTTTACACAGCAGCTTGCCAGGGAAAAGGACATCTCCAACGGCTGATACCCTCTCACTACCGGGGTAGCCGTTACAATAAGTCTCCCAGCGCAAGCTGCACTATACATGCTTATACAAAAGTACTACATAAGCCTCTCAGCATAGGCTGCGCTATCCATGTTTATTCATGAGTACTACATAAACCTCCCAGAACAGGCTGTGCTATCCATTCAGTGCCAAGAGTACTACATAAACCTCCCAGAACAGGCTGTGCTATCCATTCAGTGCCAAGAGTACTACATAAGTCTCCCAGCGCAGGCAGCACTATCCATTCTGTGCCAAGAGTTCTACATAAGTCTCCAAGCGCAGGCAGCACTATCCATCCTGTGCCAAAAAGTACCACCTTAGTCTCCCAGCGCAGGCAGCACTATCCATTCTGTGCCCAGAGTACTACATAAGTCTCCCAGCGCAGGCAGCACTATCCATTCTGTGCCAAGAGTTCTACATTAGTCTCCCAGCGCAGGCAGCACTATCCATCCTGGGCCAAAGAGTTCTACATAAGTCTCCCAGCGCAGGCAGCACTATCCATCCTGGGCCAAAGAGTTCCACATAAGTCTCCCAGCGCAGGCAGCACTATCCATACTGTGCCAAGAGTACTACATAAGTCTTCCAGTGCAGGCAGCACTATCCATTCTGTGCCAAGAGTACTACACAAGTCTCCCGGCGCAGTCTGCACTATACATGCAGATTCAAAAGTACTACATAAGCCTCTCAGCACAGGCTGCACTATCCATGCTGTTTCAAGAGTACTACATAAGCCTCCCAGCACAGGCTGCGCAATCCATGTATATTCAAGAGTACTACATAAGCCTCCCAGAACAGGCTGTGCTATCCATTCAGTGCCAAAGAGTACTACATAAGCCTTCCAGCGCAGGCTGCACTATCCATGCCTATTCAAGAGTACTACCTAAGCCTCCTAGCAGAGGATGTGCTGCCCATGATGCGTCAAGATACGCTGCCAGGTCTCCAAGAACTGGAAATACTGCAGCTTGTAGATCAAGAGTAATATTCAAGTCTCCTGGCAGACACAGCTGCAGCTCCGGGCACAGGACAATTACCAAGACCTCCCAGCACTGACAAAGCTTCAGTTTCTGGATCAAAACAACATCCACGTCTCCCAGAACTGGTAATGTTGAAGCTAGGAAGATTACTGGCTGCAAAGCTCTTCTGGCAACTAAGAAAATATAAGGTAACTGGTATTAATGAAAGGCATAAAGTGAGAAATTGAAAACAAATGTTGTGTATTTATGTTTTGTTCTTCCCTATGCTTGCCAACTGAAGGTGCACCTACCTTCCTTACCCCCTCAACTATTAGGGCTGAATTACATTTTATATAGAAAACACACAGATATGGTCTATTGATGGTGGTTCCCTCCCTTGTCTAACATGTAGCAGTACCTGACACATTGGGCAATTCTTTGACTTTTACATAAATACTTACTAATTAATATAAAAGAAAGTTAAGTTTAGGCAGAACTTGACCTTTAATATATACTATCCTTAATAGATTATTGGTGAATACCTTCTGAAGTGCATCTGTAATCAAATCCTTGTTCTCAGCTTAACCATGGCTACCATAACATTGTAATGTGACATTGTATATGTATTGCTCCTCTGTTGAAAATAAAGAATAACAATAATTCAAGTGTTAAATTCAGAATACTGACTGTCACAACCTGCTACTTCAATTGGACTTGGATCAAAATATCCAGCAGAATTGTGTGGTCCTTTTTCACCTCTAATAGCAGAAGATGGACTAGAACCAAGTAACAAACCCCAGGAGCTTGCTTCAACAGACCAGGATATCAGGAACACAATAGCTACTGTGACCATCCTCCACCGCTGGATACACCATACAATCCCTTAGAATATTAGGATGCCTGGTTGCTCAGTCTGGCTTTGCATCCACGTATAGATACACAGACTTGGGAAGATATGAATTGTGTTTGTTATATAGAATATTCTTAAAATGCCTAAGCGGAAAGCAAAATTGATTGCTGTGAGAGAACAAGCCCCACGCCGAAGAAGTGAAAGACTAAAGAAGAAAGCTGCACTGGAATAGAGCAACACGGAAAATGAATCTGTAGGCTAGCATATTCTGAGTCTTCTGCTCATGCTATTTGCAACCTTTCTGCTAGCATGGTGTATGTACTACTATATCATGGGAACGGATTGCTGCTCCAAAGGAACCAAGTTGCTGCAGGCAAAGTAGAAGGCCAAGCTCCGAGATCTTGGAAACTCTGTAACAGAGATGATAGAGCAGGAATTGGCTAAAGAAACATTGCAGGAGGAGTTACCAAAGGAAGAATTGGAGGACGGAAAAAGTGTTAATAACCTCTCCTTAAAGATTCTCACAATCTGTACTTGAAAGAAAAATAATGGAAGAATCTAAAAAATACTCTGAAGGGCCAATCTGTATCTAGCATGTTTCACTAGTGAACGCGGTCGGGCGCGATCGCAGCACACGCACGAGTGGTGCACATGAGTAGTGAAACATGCTAGATCTATGAACTGTTACTGTCCATGTAAGTTATTATGGTACCCCAAAGCTCTCTTGTCCCTGAGAAGCCCATATTCTCACTGTAACACAAGCATAATACACACAATACAGATGAAATTTTAAAGCCATACGCAACAAACAATGCATAACCATAGTAATAAACAGGGTAACTCTGGCCAGCCCAGGACCAGGCCACAGTCCCCAACAGTCCAGTCAAGCCCTGGGAATGACACTGGCCTAGCATATAAAATCTTCTACAACTGCTTGAATCAATAATAATAATCTGATGGACATCTCTACTGTTATAACTGTAATTAGGTCCCCCACAAACCTTATTAACTCATCCCATACATCATTATCTTAAACTGTGCCAAGTCTTCTTAATTCTCTACCACAAACATTTTACATGAGTTTCATTCTTTCCCTTGAGGAGCTTGAGGACCATGAGAGCCCCAGGTCTACTGACAACAGCCATTTATTGTACTTTACTCCCCCCTTTTCTTTTTTACAATGTGCTTCATTTATCTCTTTCTCACTAAATGGTTTTATATCAGTTTGTCCATCTCTGTCTTGTAATCACCTATAAGTGCTCCTTAGCTTTGGAGATTTTGTCTTTGTACTGAAAACAACTCATAATAATAATTAACCTAACCCTTCTAAACAACGGTATCTAACATAGAAACAGAATCCAGTAAATCAAGTGCCAAACAGAAGAGATGGAGATGGTGGGGAAGATGAACTAAAAGGAAAATTGCTGTAGAATTATTATGCACCTCTCCAATAGGATAACACAAAATCTTACCCCCTATATATATAATATAGAGCTAGGTAGATCGAAATGATTCATAAGAAAACCCCAAGTTCACAGTGATTGCATTCAGGACGTGTATATATTTAAAGCAGTAGTAGTGCTAATAATTGTACTTTGTTAATATAATATGTAGAGGAAGGTACAACAAATTTACAGAAGATCTATAAATTAGTAAATCTTTATGACGATATTGTATGGTCTTACCAACTTAGCGTTAGACAACAAACAATTCCAAGGAAAATATAGAGACTCTATTTCTACTGTTGTACTTTATGAAATTGTATCTTTAATGTTTTCAACCGATAAGCCTTTCTGAACATCTTATTATCTCAGCCTAATATACAATAGATATCAATTTTGTGGCAAGTCCTTAAAGAGATAGGAGTACCAGATCATCTCATCCTCCTCCTAAAGAATCTGTATGTCGACCAACAAGCCATGGTCAGAACCGAACATGAGACAACAGAATGGTTCAAGATTGGAAAAAGGAGTGCAACAAGGTTGTATATTGTCACCTTATTTATTAGACTTATATGCAGAATACATCATGTGTAAGGCTGGACTGGATGTATCTGAAGTCGGAATCAATATTGCTAGAAGGAATATCAACAACCTCAGATACGTTGATGATACTACACTGATGGCTGAAAGTGAGGAGGAACTAATTTTATTGATGAGGGTAAAAGAAGAGAGTGCAAAAGTTAGCCTGCGGCTCAAGGTTAAAAAGACAAAGATCATGGCAAACGGAAATCTCACTTCCCAGCAAATAGACGGGGAAGAAGTGGAGGCAGTGACAGATTTTATTTTCCTTGGATCCAAAATCTCTGCAGATGGTGACTGTAATTAAAAGACGTTTGCTTCTGCAGAGTAAAGCTATGGCAAACATGGACAAGGCAGTAAAAAGTAAAGATATTAAACTTCAACAAAGGTCCGCATAGTTTGAACTATGGTATTCCCAGTAGTAACATATGGATGTGAGAGCTGGACCATAAAGAAGTCTGATCGCCGTAGAATTGACGCCTTTGAATTGTGGTGTTGGAGAAGACTGCTTAGAGTCCCTTGGATTCAAGAAGATCCAATAAATCCGTACTTCAGGAAATTAAGACAAACTGTTTACTAGAAGGTATGATCGTGAGGCTGAAGCTCAAATATTTTGCCCATATCATAAGACGGCAGGGTTCCCTAGAAAAGACTCTGATGTTTGGAAAGATTGAAGTCACAAGAAGAAGGGGATGACAGAGACGGAGATGGAAAGATGAGGTCACTTAAGCAATGAACATGAACTTGATGGAGCTCAGAGGGGCAGTGACCAAGAGATTCACCTGGCGTGCTGTGGTCCACAGTCACGGAGAGGCGGACGTGACTGAATGACTAAACAACAACAAACATATTATAGGAAACATACACACATATTACATATACATGTACATAAATATATGCACTATAATGGGCTTGTTAATATTAGTTTGTCCAATAAAGAAAAAAATCTAAATTGCCAATTGTCTTTTAAGTGAAAAAAAATACTATACTGACAATCAGATTCCTCATTGGATCAATTCCTCTTCTTCTCTAGTTATTCAGGATAACCCTGTATGAGCTTTTTTTATACAAAAATATGTACAACCCCCTTTTAGGGTTTTCAGTTGAATCCACTGTCACAACCTCCTTTGGTAGAGTATTCCACAACCCGACTTCCCTTACCACGAAGAACCCAATTCTATTTATAAAGTGGAATATTTTTTTCCTTCTAATCCTAACAAGGTAGTGATCCAGAAGGGGTCTCCAGACCTACCCCATGCTATTAACTCACTAAATCAAATTCTCCAATATAGAGCTATTACTCATCTCCTCGTAGTCCTCCATGTCTGTTATAAAATAACAAGATCCTTTAGCACTCAAAAAATTAAACCAAATTGTGCAGTTATTCTAATAAAGGTGCCTTATATATCATCCGTAGAACTAAAAAAGTACCTGAGATTATTGTAGATTTCTGGCTCTAAATGCTATTTAGGTAACATTTACTGTGTATACCCCCTGCCCCCAACTGATTTTTCTGTAGGTCAATCGGGCGATAATGGAATTAGGATTCATAAACCTTGTTTATATTGTCATTTTAATGTATCTTTCCTATTTTATAACCTATTCGATCATTTTTGCTTTGTGCAGTAATAATGGGTAATAATTAGTATCAACAGTAAGTTTAAGCTTTATAGTTGAAGCCTATTCTGGTGTGTTTTCAGCAAAGTAATACTATAGTGCAAATAGCTATTTCCTTTCTCAGTAAAGCAGATAACTTATTAAGGTAAAGTTTTACATTGATAAAGAGTATATTATGTCAGCTTCTATTGTGGGAAATACTGAGCATGTCAGGCAAGTACAGGGAACAGAGAATATTTACTATTAACATCTCAGAGGTTTAGAGCCCTAAAAACTGACTAAATGTTTCTTGGGTGTTTGTCCCATGTCAGCCAATGAGCAGTAACAAAGCTGTACGAGTCATACTTGTCTGTCAAAGAGATCTACAGAATAAAGTATGTTCCTTTGAATAAATCAGTTGAATTCCATGTCCCTTTAAGTTAAACAAACATATGTTTTTTTATGGAATTTGACTAAATTGAAGATATAAACTATATTGTGTTCCTTCAGTCACTGTTACTACAAGGAATGTGACAGTCTTTATTTTGTTCTTTACAGGATTTTTTTTCCTTCTTTTTTATAAAACATTATCCTGTGATGAGGAAGAGTCCATGTTAGAGGTATTTTAATATTTTTCTACTAAATAATACACATTTTATGAAGAAAAATACAATGAGCCATGAGCTGTAACTGGCACAGTATCCTCCATTGCGAGCTGTTTAGAAAATGTCTGACAGGACTAGAATCTGGCATGTGATTGGTTCTTCTGGTCACATGCTGTCAGTGGGTGGGGCCCTAAATTGGAGATCCTGACAGAACTGACACATTAATATCTAAGACTTGTTTTACTTTTATTTATTTTAATCTGCATATTGTGTATAAAAGCCTAAGCCCAGCAATACATGTAAATACACTACAGCACCCCTTTATAGGGAGTCCTAGACTGGAATCATCATCAAAGCAGATAAATGAATGTTTTTGAAAAGTAACTAAAAAATAAATAGCTTTTACACTTTTTTTTACTTTTATATGCAATTATTAATTGTTGCAGGCTTTAATTTCCTTTACTGCGCCTGCTTTTTGCAGATTCTGTCTCAACAGGATGTATTATTTTAAATGAATGAGGTTTCCAATAGACCTAATGAATGTACTCAGCTGTATGTGCCACATTCCCACTGTGCAGATACAAACTTCCTGTATTTTCAGAGTCTGCTCCCAGCTCAGTAAATAGACCGCTGGAAACTAAAATGGTGGATTCCACAGCAGCATAATTGTATATAAAAGCAATAAATTAGAGGCTGTAAATATTTTTTATCTTCTAAGAACATACTGTATATACTATTATATTATATTTGTAAATGTATGTGTAATTTATACATAGCTTATTATAATATCACTACCTAATAACATCTTTTCTACTTATTCAAGAATAACATGTTTATACTGTTCAGTAAGTGTTATGTTTTATTCATTTTTCTCCTGAATCTGTTATGAGATAACAAATCAATAAGGGTTGGAAAGTGAGTTAACTCAATAATTAACCATGGTCCTTCCTTATAGAGAGATCATAGTGGGTGCTATAGGGGTTCATAATGGTTGCCCATCGAGATCCTGTCCTGCCAAGGTGGGCCTTTAGTGACCTGTGTGGTAGGGGATAATTGTTTGGTGCCACAAAGGTCCTTTAAAGGATTAATATTTAGATGGTATGGATGTATAATGCATATGCTATATTAATATCACTACTACCTAATAACATCATTTTACGTATTTAATAATAAATGGCCTTATGTTAATCTATTCTATCACAATTAGAGGTGGTTTGGTAACAAAGTAAATTCTACCTAGCTACGCTATTCTCCCATCCCGTAACATTGAAAGAGAACTGCTACGAGTGACTGCAGCACGACAAAGGCGAAAAACACCGCACCCATCTCCATTTAATTTTGCAGTGTTAAATTATTATGAGTTACTCCGTTAGACCTTTACACCAAAACCCTGTGCTAATACGATTTTACAGATGGCTCACAAACCAGGCCGGGCTGTAACTACAAAAAGCTGCAGGAAATATGTGTACCAATGACCGCAGCAACTGTTAAAGAGACAGTATAGCACCAAAAAGCTATTCAAATTGCTGAAATTCCAATATTAAGTGACACTTTACAGTCAAATATAAACATATGTGTAATCAAAAAATGTTTTATTGTATTAAGATGTCCGTTTCATTATACAACATCAAGGGTAACACACAACCCAGGGCTCTAGGGGTTAATATATGTCAGAAACAACATTGCCCAAGGAACAAATGCTCTAATGCATTGTCTACATATCATAATATATAAACACAATTGCCTCATCTATTTAATTTCAAATAATGTAAATAATATAATATATAATATATATATATATATATATGGTTTTGATACTTCCTATACTGAAATTCCTTGTAGATAAGGCAGGATTTATGGATGTGTCCTGAGTGCCCAAATGTGGGGGAGCAAAAGATTTACATAAACGGGAAACGTAGGGAAAAAAAAGCTCCCGCAGCCGATTTATGGGTATAACGCAATTTATACCGCCCGATCAGCATGTGGGGAAAGGTTTTTAATCTGATCAGTAAATGTAATTTTTATTATTTTTTTCTCCTAAATCTGTTTGCATTTCTGAATATTCAATTATATCAACAATAATCAAATATATAGTTCTCATTAAAACTGTTGGCTTGTTAAAACTGCGGGCTTGCAAAGTAAGGGCCGCAGTTGTGGCCGCAACCGCATATCTCTCAAAGCGAGGGTCGCAGTTGCGGGCAGGCAAGGAGCGTCTGATGCGCTCCTTGCGCTGGTGGAGGTGAGCGCCGTAGGCGATCATCCCTGCAACCCTGTACGACTTAGGCAGGGAGGGCCAAAGGCACTCACTGGGCTGGTGGAGACCCCGCACGACTTTGGCAGGGAGCACCAAAGGCTCTCACTGCGCTGGTGGAGATGAGCGCCATAGGTGCTCGTCCCTGCGACCCTGCACGCGTTAAGTATCATACCTACGATCCGTGGGACTACAGAACAACAGAAAACTCAAACACAGAATTCACAGTGCGAGACCAGTAGTAATTTGAAAAAAATCGGAAAAAAAAATTACAGCCTGTAACACTTTGAAAAGGGAACAGCGAGGGGCGTGGCTAGCAGGCACACTGAGTGGCCGCATGGTGCAACTGCTCCTCACCATCTAGGGGGAAAAAGGGCCACAATCTGGGGCTATTAAGCCTAAATTAACCCCAAACAGCTTTGTGGGGATATTAAAGACCCCCTTGAGGATTAGGAGCGGCAAGAGCTCCAAACTTGGAGCACAACAATTGTTTTGAGCCCTTTGGGCCTACTTGGCTGGGTGCCTGCATAGGCACAGTGGGCATGTGCTCCCTCAACTCCATCTGCAACCCCTGGGCGCCGACACACGGGGTGACTAACTCTCCCTCACCTACCCAGATCCTCCAACTCACCAGCCGGAGGGTAAACTGCGGAAGCGTGGAGCAGGAGGCTGAAGAGGCAGGCTACACACCGGAGCAGTGCCTGACTGGCAGCCATCTTGGGGCTCTGCCTGCACAGTGAGTACTGCAGAGAATAGCAGGACAGTAAATTAGTGTGGAGGGGCATCCTAACACTAAGGGAATGCAGGGGACTGAGACCCACTACTCTACACCCTCCCCTGGGAGATAATAAGACCCTGCTCACCTCCAGAGGGAAAGGGGAAAAGCTTGTTTGCATGATATCCCTGCCAGACGTTTTTAAAGGGCCAGTACCACATAAAAGGGCCTTTGGAAGAAGGGTTAAAAAAAAAAAAGCAGGGGGCACAGGGATCTTCCCCTTATGTTGTGAAAAGTCATTGAGCTTAAAGAACTTTTCCTCAAACGTTTTATTTTCCCCAGCAGCAGCATAACCTGCAACTGAAACTGCCTCTGTCCTGATCACTTTAAACTCCAACCCTGCACAGCCACCTAGTGTCCATTCACACCTATTGCAGCAGGATTTTAGAGACTGACTTAGGTGAAAGAGACTACAAAGCCACCTTCTGTCTTACCACTTCCACTGCAGCTAATAACAGAACATTACAATTTGGAAATTCATACAAACTCCAGAGCTGCAACCCAAAATCACTGGGGTTAAGCTGGAAAGGGAACAAGAAGTGCTCAGCACTAGCTCCTCAAAAAGCGCAGATAAATCAACCCAAACACAGTAAAAGGCAAACTCCTGATAATATATCCCTAACAAGGTGGGAAGATAAAACAGAAGTGGAACAACCTCAACACTATACTCACGGACTAGACAAGGGGTTAAATTAATGCCCATGAGTCAGAACTGGCACTATCAACAAGGAGCCAAACTCATTCACCAACCCCAAGGAAGATAACAAGACAAAAGAAACCATGAAAGACGGCTAAAAAAGGGGAGAAACAGCAGGAACTCCAAAAACAGATAACCAACCAGAAATGACAGATTAAAGCCAAATCAACAAGATGCAAAGGAAAACATAACCAAACAGCAAAGGGTCACAAGCCAAAGGGCAACTACACCTAGCGACTACCTAAGCTCTACAAAACCACACCCTCCCAGATACAAGATGGGGAAAAGCAGGAAAAGTGTACCAAGCAAAAGTATAGAGGAACACTTCAAATCCACAGAGCACTTTCACCTGACAACAACACAGACAGCCATGGATCCACCGGAAACCTCGGAAACAGAAGATGGCGCCACTCCTCCATCTCCACACATGGATGTCTCAGAAAAATCAATGGAGAAATTTGAAAAATTATTAAAGGACTACATAACCTCGGCAGTGAGGGACATCAGGAAAGAGATCCACGATATCGGACAACGGACCCACCAACTAGAGGAGATAACAGATAAAATAATAGAAACACAAATCAAAGACAGAAAAGACATCACCAGCAACACAGATAAGATAGCAGAAATGGAAAGCAAGTACGAGGACCTTGAAAACAGGTCCCGTAGATACAATTTAAGATACAGAGGCATAACCTCCCAAGTCACAGAACTGAAGCAATATATAACAGCAGTAACCCACACACTACTACCAGAGCGTGGAATAGAAGAAGATGAGATTGAGAGGGCACACAGAACCCTAGGACCTGCTAGAAACACAAACACACCAAAAGACGTCATTGTCAGATACTTAAAACAAATCACTAGAGATCTCATTCTGTCAGCAACAAGGAAGATAAGAGCTATCAAAGGCCCGGATGGCAGTGACCTGCAAATTTTCATGGACCTCTCTCCCATAACTTTGGAAAAAAGGCGAGCAATGAGACCAATACTGCAAACTCTCATTTCAAATAGAATCTCCTACAGATGGGGATTCCCATTCGCCCTAATCTTCCAGGCGAACGGGTGATTTCATAAAGTCAATAACCCAGATGAAGGACACACACTTTTACAACAACTACAACTAAAACAACCGCCCGGACAAGAACCACATACCAACAACGACCAAGCCAAAGGCCCATTAGGGCCTGGACGGAGACTACCAACAGTAAAAGCACAAAGAAACCCAGGCAAGAAAAGCCCACACCTCCAAGAGACACAGCAAATAAAAATCAGGAGAGAGTCACCTGAACAAAATAACCGTACAAACTCATCATTACGACAAAACTGGTTGAATCACCTCTAGGAATAATGAACAACAAACAAAACAAAGATCATCCCAGATACTATACAACTGCAACAAATAACACAAGAAAACAGCAAAGACATTATCAACAAACACACCCGGTTGTTCGCACACAAAATAAATCTTGACATAAAGGATGATTAAGCTGAAACACACATGGAGTTCCTGTAGTCAGTTCAGATACAGGAAAACATAAAACTTGAGTAGTGCGCTAGGCACTACTAACCAGATATACACAGACTGAAGAGAACCCTTCATAACAGAAGGACACTACAATAAGGAACTGAATTAAATAATACAGAATAGGCATTAGGTCACGGTTATTCTCCCAGAGGGAAAGCGGAGAACAGATCCCCTTTACTCTCTAAACTAAGGGTACTTCTACTAAAGTGCCAGGAGAATTTGTTGTTTACCATGGTTGCTTATTACAAGTTTACGCTAAACGAATGTTATGTATTTATGTTATGCATGTTACTAAAGTCATTTTGTGTTTGCTTACATTACAAGCGGCTCCACACAATTACACAAGGTCACGAGCCTCAAGGTCAACTGGACTCCGCAGAGGGAGGGCCCTGGGACCAGGAACAACAGACAGGTGAGAACAACCTACACAGACAAAAACCACGACACACACATGGCAGAGGTCACATTTAATCTAATTTCCCATAACGTAAAGGGTTTTAATACCCCTTTCAAAAGAAGGAAGGCATTCCTCTTTTACAAAAAGTATAAACCGGCGGTGCTCTTCATACAGGAGACACATTTTGCCCAAGACAAACTACCAAAATACCTTCACAGGGAATACCCTACCTTTTACTCAGCCACACAGAAAACCAAGAGAGCAGGGGGCCACAATAATAATACATCAATTGTTCCCATTTCAATTAGAACGTAAAATCGTGGATAAGGAAGGGGACTTCATTATCTTAATTGGATCGATACTAGGGAAAAAAATCACCCTTATAAGCCTCTATGCACCCACCACTGAGCCACACAAATCCCTAATCAAACTACTGAATACCTTAATCCCTCTAGACACAGGGAAGATTATTTTGGGGGGAGACCTCAATCTCACTCTGCAAGCCACACTGGACAGGTCGGGAAATAAATCAGATTTAAGATTTAGTAAGCAACTACAAAAGATTCAAATGCTAATGCAAAATAATAACATAATAGATGCATGGAGGAGACATCACCCCCTGGAAAGGGAATACACCTTCTTCTCCCCCACACATCAAACGTACTCCCGAATAGATATATTTCTGGACTCTGGGTTGTTTGACCACTCTAGCAACGCACAAATAACCCCCTGTCCATGGTCAGATCACTCTGCGGTGGCCATCACTTTGAACCTGAACACGGGGTTAAAATCCAAATTTAACTGGAGACTAAATGAGTCCCTTATTGCCATACTAGAAACAAAAATGCAAATACAATCAAAACTGACACGATACTTTGAACAAAATGAAAAAACAGAGACAGGAATAGGCTGGCTCTGGCTAGCCCATAAGGCCTTTATGCGAGGATCCATTATAAGGATAGCCACCACTTACAAAAAGACCCTTAATCAAAAAGAGGCAGACTTAACTAAAAAATTACACAAACTAGAGACCTTAAACCAAATGAAGCTGACCCCTACAAGGACAGTGGAAATAGTAAAAACAAGACAAGAATTAGATAGCATTCTAACAATTAAAACAGAAAGAATAATGCGCAGATCCCAACACACATTCCTGAAGCAGGCAAACAAATGCTCCCCACTGCTCGCCAGGAAACTGAAAACAAAACAACACAACAATCAAATATTCCAAATAAAAACAGCAGATGGCCATATAACCCAAAGCCAATCCAAAATACAAGAAACCTTTAAAAACTTTTACCAGAAAATCTACACATCAGAGAAAACCTCTACAACACACCAGATCCCAAACTATCTAAGTGGCCTAGATTTACCAGAAATATCAACCACAGATCTAGAAGCCCTTAATACAGAAATTACACTAAATGAAGTCAGGGAAACAATTGAAGGAATGAAACTAGGAAAGGCGCCAGGACCAGATGGGTACCCAAATATTTATTACAAGAGATTCACTGATCACCTGTCACCATACCTAGCCAAATTATTCAACGCCATACTCAAAGGGAACAGATAGCTCACGAATTCACACAAGCAAGCCTCATTTTCTTCCCCAAGCCAGGCCGCGATCCCATAGAAGCCAAGAAGTATCGACCCATCTCCCTATTAAACGGCGACCTTAAGATACTAGCAAAAATTATGGCCTGCAGAATCTCAAAATTCCTCCCAAAATTGGTACACAAAGATCAAGTTGGTTTCGTGCCGTACAGACAGGCGGGGGACAACATCAGAAGGATAATGAATGTTATGCATATAGCCAAGGCAAACAACAAATCACTCTGCACCATCGCTTTTGGCCTAGAGAAAGCCTTTGATTCCCTAGAGTGGGGCTATCTGAAAGGAGTGCTACACAAAATGGGGATCAGGGGAAATTTTCTCAACGTCTTTAACACCCTATACAATAAACCCAAAGCATCCCTGAAACTAGAAGGGGAAAACATAAATTACATCGACATAGAAAGAGGGACGAGACAGGGGTGCCCCTTGTCACCATTACTATTCGCTTTTGCGATAGAACCTCTCGCACAGAGAATTAGGGCGGATGGGGGTATCAAGGGGGTTTGAGCTGGGTCCCACCAATTCAAATGCTGCATGTATGCAGATGACATTCTATGCACTGTGACCGAGCCGGAATCCTCTATACCCCCCCCTGCTGGAGACCCTGGACCAATTCGGAATGATTTCGGGATTAAAAGTTAATTATAATAAAACTGAGGCTATGGGCTCCAACATTCCGGAACAAACCTTAACCAGACTAAAAACAAAATATAACTTTACATGGTCCTCAGACCAAATCAACTATCTGGGAATAAAACTGACCCCCGACCTGTCTGGGCTGTATGAGGCCAACTATCCACCTATATTCAAAACCCTATGTGCAGAGACAAAAAAATTGGAGTAAATTCCCGATCTCCTGGACGGGACGTATAAATTCCATCAAATTAAACATATTACCAAGGCTGTTGTACTTGTTTAGGACGCTCCCTATTCCCATAAAACGAAAAGACTTAGACAAATTTTAAAGGCATCTAACAAGATTCATATGGGGCAACAAAAAACCTCGAATTTCAAAGAAGCTGCTATATAGTAATTATAACACCGGGGGCATAGCGTGCCCGGACCTAAAAGCTTACTATACATCAGCCCAACTAGCATTCCTCCTCCAATCCCACTGCGTGGAGCACCAGCCAATCTGGGTATTTGTGGAGAACATACAAATGCACCCACATAAATGGGACAATGTGACATGGTCGCCCACCATACCACACGCATGCGAGAAACACAGCAACCCAATCATCAGACATATATTACACACCTGGCACAAAACCAACAAGGCACGCCACATAACAAGTGGCCTATCAAACTTAACACCCACTTTAACAATCCCAACAATATGGGATACATTAGACAAGGACTCAATTAACTGGTGGTCCTTGAACAAACTAGACACCCTAGACAAATGGATACAAAATGATAAGGTCCTTACCTTTGACCAGCTCCGACATAACCATAACATCCCATTAAGAGAACATTTCAACTTTTGTAAGATAAAACACTACACAACAACACTTATTAGGAGATGGGGAGCCCCCAGACCAAACTGGCTAAGCGTGATCTGCCAAAAAGCCCCACTCACAAAAGGCATCATAAGCACACTATATGCAGCAATTAGAGAGACGCACAACAACAACACAGCTCCCTTTAAGTGGAAGTGGGATCAAAACATAGGAACCCCAAAAGACGTTAAGGCCTGGGAGAAAACCTGCCTCAAACTTGTGAAGAGCCCCCTGAGCTATTCCCTTAGGGAAACATCCATAAAATTCCTCCATAGAGCATATTATACACCTGCAAAACTACACACCATTAACACGCGAATCCCCCCACAATGTTTCAGGCACTGCCAGGATAGGGGGACATTCGAACATATATGGTGGGAATGCCCCATAGCCCTAAACCTCTGGAACAAAGTGCTAAAACTAGCCTCAGAGACACTGCATACACCAATCCCTTGGTCAATTGACACATGCCTCCTAGGTGGACCTATTACACATATTTCAAAAAGCCAGAATAAATGGTTTCAGTACCTGATGCTATCAGCAAAAAGCCACATAGCTCAAAAATGGCGAACCCCATACCTCAGGATACAAGAGGTAATACACAAATTAAATGGCATAATGTTGTTTGACAGATTCACACACACGACTAACAACACATACCCAAAATTTCTAGAAATATGGGGGGCATGGACAACGTCCACACAGGCAATAGAAATATAACAAACATAAACACAGATAGCAGACAAACTAGGAGATAAACCAATTTAAGAAAAGTGAACTGGGCCCCCCCCTTGCTGGACTCCACAGACCAGCGCCAAACGGCAAGACTCAGAGGTGAGTGACCTACTTCAAACTACTGTCTAGTATACATACAAACACGGTCCCTCGACATGAAAGGACGGAAAGAAGAATCATTAGACACAAGCACACGATTGACACTGTAGTTAAAGTTGTTATATCCAGTTAATTTTATTTTGTATGTTAAAAAAAACTGTAACAAGAGGTAGCATATCATACTAAAACCATCAGAGATCTCAAAAACAGGCAAACAACCATGCTACCATTTTAATGTTACTTAGAAAGGTTAAGAAAAAGGAAAATGTAATGGAACTGTCACTAAATGAAAATGTCACCATCATATAAGTTTACGGTTAAGCAATCTACAACATAAATTTGGCCTGCGAGCCATCGCTGAAACATTAATACTGTATAAGATTTACAACTCTGTGACAATAAAAACTATTGAAACAAAAAAAAAAAAAAAAGGGAACAGCCACTTAAAGAAAAGAAAATATGACCCGCAAAAAATACAAACTTAACCGCCAAACCGTGCACATCAAAAAACACGAAAGACACAACAAATACAAAAAAAAATACCAAAAACATCTCACACAGCACGGGGGGACAGCCAGGACGCCAGAGAATGAGGTTGCACGCGAATTTAAGGCGAATTTGCAGAGATTCGCCACTGGAAAATCGCAGAAGCGAGAGAAAAAATGGCCGCTGAAAAAAACGAAAACAAGGCTGCATGAACCCTAAACAAGAAAAACACCGCCAGGCATATACGACTTTTACCCAGGAACGCAAAATGCTCGAGACCCACTTAACACATACACACTCGCCGCCATTTTTCAACACTATCTTGAAACTAATAACATTACACAACTAAACAAACGCTTTACCCAATGTAGCACCCCCTTTCACATACAGTACACTGTATCATGTACACTACATTTGATGATGTACATGAATATGAGCCTCTGATATTGTGGGTCTTGTTGATGTGCGTGGCTGTGTCCTCTGTGGCTGTAATTTTTCTGTAGGTCAGTTGGGTGATGATGGAATTAGGATTCATAAACCTTGTTTATATTATCATTTTAATGTATCTTTCCTATTTTATAACCTATTTGATCATTTTTGCTTTGTGCAGATATTTTATTTTGCTGCTATTGGTAATGGATTTATGGGAGTGAAATCTTCGGTAAGTTATCTGGAAAAGGATTATAGAAATGTCCATTCTTACTGGCTGTAACATCCTTCAGCCAAGTGTTCTGGGTAATAATTAGTATCAGCAGTAAGTTTAAACTTTATAGTTGAAGCCTATTCTGGTGTGTTTTCAGCAATGTAATACTATAGTGCAAATAGCTATTTCCTTTCTCAGTAAAGCAGATAACTTATTAAGGTAACTTTTTACATTGATAAAGAGTATATTATATTAGGGAAATACTGAGCATGTCAGGCAAGTACAGGGAACAGAGAATATTTACTATTAACATCTCAGAGGTTTAGAGCCCTATAAACTGACTAAATGTTTCTTGGGTGTTTGTCCCATGTCAGCCAATGAGCAGTAACAAAGCTGTACGAGTCACACTTGTCTGTCAAAGAGATCTACAGAATAAAGTATGTTCCTTTGAATAAATTAGTTGAATTCCATGTCCCTTTAACTTAAACAAACATATATTTTTTATGGAATTTGACTAAATTGAAGATATAAACTATATTGTGTTCCTTCAGTCACTGTTACTACAAGGAATGTGACAGTCTGTTTATTTCTGACAGGATTTATTTTCCTTTTTTTTTATAAAACATTATCCTGTGATGAGGAAGAGTCCATGTTTGAGGTATGTTAATAGTTTTCTACTAAATAATACACTTGTTATGAAGAAAAATACAATGAGCCATGAGCTGTAACAGGCACAGTATCCTCCACTGTGAGCTGTTTAGAAAATGTCTGACAGGACTAGAAGCTGGCATGTGATTGGTTCTTCTGGTCACATGCTGTCAGTGGGTGGGGCCCTAAATTGGAGATCCTGACAGAACTGACACATTAATATCTAAGACTTGTTTTACTTTTATTTATTTTAATCTGCATATTGTGTATAAAAGCCTAAGCCCAGCAACACGCATGAGCTTTACATGTAAATACACTGCAGCAGCCCTTTATAGGGAGTCCTAGACTGGAATCATCATCAAAGCAGATAAATAAGTGTTTTTGGAAAGTAACTAACTAAATAAATATAGCTTTTACACTTTTTTTTTACTTTTATATGCAATTATTAATTGTTGCAGGCTTTAATTTCCTTTACTGCGGCTGCTTTTTGCAGATTCTGTCTCAACGTGATCTGTTCTTTTAAATGAATGAGGTTTCCATTAGACCTAATGAATGTACTCAGCTGTATGTGCCACATTCCCACTGTGCAGATACAAACTTCCTGTATTTCCGGAGTCTGCTCCCAGCTCAGTAAATAGACCACTGGAAACTAAAATGGTGGATTTCACAGCAGCATAATTGTATATAAAAGCAATAATAAATTAGAGGCTGTAAGGGGTGTTAGGGATAAGTGTAAGGTGTGTTAGGGTGAGGGGTGTTAGGGTTAGGTGTTAGGGTGAGGGGTGTTATAGGGAAAACCATAGCTAGGCTACTGTACACAGTGTGCAATACAGTCCTGAAGGACTCTTTTGATCTCTGCTGCAAGGACACCCCCGTGTCTCTTCCCCCCCATATCATCATCCTCCCCTCACCTTAGCACCCAACCCTAACACCCCTCACACTTATCCCTAATACCCCTCACCCTAACCCTAACACCCCAC
>CM050169.1:236343400-236432023 GCA_027410445.1 Discoglossus pictus
ATAAACTAGATAAAATCTAATTTTCTCTTATTGTTAAGCATTATTGCTCAGGAAAATATCTCCACATAATTCCTTGTTATCCTCAGACATTCTGCATTCAGCTGGAAAAATGTTTTCCTATTTCTACTACCTTTCACTTTCCTTCTTTCCTGGGCTAATTTTAAAACCTCCCCAGACAGCCAGTTTGCCTTCTTAGCTTTCTGTTTTTGTTTTTGCATGGAGGGGTAGTCTTTATTGCTGTATTCTGGACAATGTCACAAACCTCTGTACAACGTTCTTCAGGCATTTTATCTTCCATATCTAGTCTCTTAAATGTCCCTTAAATCTTTTATTTTCCTCCATTGCATATTCTTATCTGTGTGGTCTTCTAATTTTCAATATTATCCTCATGAACTCTGTAATAAGAAGCTCATAGTTAGTTCCTGGTATTTTGCTGACTGTATAGAGCTCATCCATCTTTGATTACAAAGTAAATAGTCTGACTTATATATTGTCCATCTGGTGATGTCCATATGTAGAGTTGGAAGAGGGTGTTTGCTATGACCAGATAATTATCTTGACTGAATTTTATTAATCTCTGACCTGCTTTGTTTTATGCTCCATGGCCAAGCCTTCCCATTATTGCAAAGTATATTTTGGTTACCTCATTTAGTATTCAAATCTCCTATGATTAGGGTAAAACAATGTCTTGGTGTTGTATCTAGAAGGTGTTGAATATCCTTGTAGAATTGGACATCTTCAGCTTCAACAACCGAATAGAAAAATGGAACTAAACCTTATAATAAAAGCACCTTTCAATTATGTCAACACATTTGTAATGATGACACAGCCACACATAACAACAAGACCTATAATACAATACAATAATAAAATGTACTTTATGTGAAAGAGGCCAAACATTGCAAAAACAAGCCAAAAACTTCACTTGAGGTTGAATGTTAACAGACTAGAGATGTCGAGAATAGTTCGCCGGCGGACTTTTTTCGGCGAACATAGCATGTTCGCGTTCGCGGCGAACTGCGAACATATGCGAGATTCGACCCGCCCCCAATACTTTATCATTGAGCAAACTTTGACCCTGCATGTCACAGTCAGCAGACACATTCCAGCCAATCAGCAGCATACACTCCCTTCTACACCCTTCTACCTCATGGACAGCAGCCATTTTGGAATCATAAGTACCTTGCAGTCTTACTGAGAGGAGGGACAGTGTAGGTGATACTAATTCAAAAGGGAAAACCATAGCTAGGCAAGTTTATTCGGTGTCCAGTGCAGTGCTGAAGGACTCTTGTGCATTATTATTATTACTAGAGTATTGCAATGAGATGTGTATGTTTGGAAAGTTGTATAGTTATTAATATACATATGGAGCAGTTTGCTCCATAAAAAAGTGGTCCGTATTAACGGCTCGCCTCGCTATGCGAGGCTCGCCTGCAATGAGCGCCTGTGTGTACTGTCAGTGTGCTTGATGCTGTAGGTCTGTGTGCACTGCCAGTGTACTTGGTGCTATGGGTCTGTGTGTACTGTCAGTGTGCTTGGTGCTGTAGGTCTGTGTGCACTGTCAGTGTACTTGGTGCTATGGGTCTGTGTGTACTGTCAGTGTACTTGGTGCTGTAGTTCTGTGTGCACTGCCAGTGTACTTGGTGCTATGGGTCTGTGTGCACTGCCAGTGTACTTGGTGCTATGGGTCTGTGTGCACTGCCAGTGTACTTGGTGCTGTAGGTCTGTGTGTACTGTCAGTGTGCTTGGTGCTATAGGTCTGTGTGCACTGCCAGTGTACTTGGTGCTATGGGTCTGTGTGTACTGTCAGTGTTCTTGGTGCTGTAGTTCTGTGTGCACTGACAGTGTACTTGGTGCTATGGGTCTGTGTGCACTGCCAGTGTGCTTGGTGCTCTAGGTCTGTGTGTACTGTCAGTGTGCTTGGTGCTATATGTCTATGTGTACTGTCAGTGTACGTGGTGCTGTAGGTCTGTATGTACTGTCAGTGAGCTTAGTGCTGTAGTTCTGTGTGCACTGCCAGTGTACTTGGTGCTATGGGTCTGTGTGCACTGCCAGTGTACTTGGTGCTATGGGTCTGTGTGCACTGCCAGTGTGCTTGGTGCTTTAGGTCTGTGTGTACTGTCAGTGTACTTGGTGCTGTAGGTCTGTGTGTACTGTCAGTGTGCTTGGTGCTGTAGGTTTGTGTGTACTGTCAGTGTGCTTGGTGCTGTGAGTCTGTGTGTACTGTCAGTGTACTTGGTGCTGTAGGTCTGTGTGTACTGTCAGTGTACTTGGTGCTGTATATATGTGTGTACTATCAGTGTACTTGGTGCTGTGGGTCAATGTGTACTGTCAGTGTACTTGGTGCTGTAGGTCTGTTTGCACTGCCAGTGTACTTGGTGCTATGGGTCTGTCTGTACTGTCAGTGTGCTTGGTGCTGTAGGTCTGTGTGCACTGTCAGTGTTCTTGGTGCTGTAGTTCTGTGTGCACTGCCAGTGTACTTGGTGCTGTAGTTCTGTGTGCACTGCCAGTGTACTTGGTGCTATGGGTCTGTGTGCACTGTCAGTGTAATTGGTGCTGTGAGTCTGTGTGTACTGCCAGTGTACTTGGTGCTATGGGTCGGTGTGTACTTGGCAGTGTACTTGGTGCTGTAGGTCTGTGTGTACTGTCAGTGTGCTTGGTGCTATAGGTCTGTGTGCACTGCCAGTGTACTTGGTGCTATGGGTCTGTGTGTACTGTCAGTGTTCTTGGTGCTGTAGTTCTGTGTGCACTGACAGTGTACTTGGTGCTATGGGTCTGTGTGCACTGCCAGTGTGCTTGGTGCTCTAGGTCTGTGTGTACTGTCAGTGTGCTTGGTGCTATATGTCTATGTGTACTGTCAGTGTACTTGGTGCTGTAGGTCTGTGTGTACTGTCAGTGAGCTTAGTGCTGTAGTTCTGTGTGCACTGCCAGTGTGCTTGGTGCTATGGGTCTGTGTGCACTGCCAGTGTGCTTGGTGCTCTAGGTCTGTGTGTACTGTCAGTGTGCTTGGTGCTGTAGGTTTGTGTGTACTGTCAGTGTGCTTGGTGCTGTGAGTCTGTGTGTACTGTCAGTGTACTTGGTGCTGTAGGTCTGTGTGTACTATCAGTGTACTTGGTGCTGTATATATGTGTGTACTATCAGTGTACTTGGTGCTGTGGGTCAATGTGTACTGTCAGTGTACTTGGTGCTGTAGGTCTGTTTGCACTGCCAGTGTACTTGGTGCTGTATATCTGTGTGTACTGTCAGTGTACTTGGTGCTGTGAGTCTGTGTGCACTGCCAGTGTGCTTGGTGCTGTAGGTCTGTGTGTACTGTCAGTGTACTTGGTGCTATATGTCTATGTGTACTGTCAGTGTGCTTGGTGCTGTAGGTCTGTGTGTACTGTCAGTGAGATTGGTGCTATATGTCTTTGTGTACTGTCAGTGTGCTTGGTGCTGTAGGTCTGTGTGTACTGTCAGTGAGCTTGGTGCTGTAGTTCTGTGTGTACTGTCAGTGTACTTGGTGCTATGGGTCTGTGTGCACTGCCAGTGTACTTGTTGCTGTAGGTCTGTGTGTACTGTCAGTGTACTTGGTGCTGTTAATCTGTGAGTACTGTCAGTGTGCTTGGTGCTTTAGGTCTGTGTGCACTGCCAGTGTACTTGGTGCTATGGGTCTGTGTGTACTGTCAGTGTGCTTGGTGCTGTAGGTCTGTGTGCAAACAAGGTTCACAGCTCTTCAACACAATGCTTCCAAATAGGTAATGTCTATTCATTTATTAATGTATTACATGTTTACTATTACACACAAAACAACATTAGCTCTATTACAATAACATTGCCGTCATTTTTTGACGGGCAAGTCGCTAGTGTCATAATAAACACCCCATGAACATGGCGACCACTCTCTTGTGGGATTCAGGTACGTCCACGGATTCATCCTCCATATATCTGAATAAGCCAGGAATGATATATAGAGGCCTACGGCGCTCATTGCCAAAGTGGTCCGTATTACACATTATATAGTAATAATAATAAGAATAATAATAAAGCAGAAGACCTCCCCTGTCACTCCCCCCCCCCACTACCTCCCATGTGTCTCTCTCCCCTGTGTCTCCCCCCCACTCCCTACCATGTGTCTCTCTCCCCCCCTCTCCCCTGTGTCTCTCCCACCCTTGCCTGTGTCTCTACCCCCTCTCCCTTCCCCAGTGTTTCTTTCCGCCCTCTCCTGTGTCTTTTCCCCCTTCCCTCTTCCCTGTGTCACTCCCCCCTCCCCTGTGTCTTTCCCCACTTCCCTCTCCCCCCTCATCTGTGTCTCTTCCCGCTTCTCCCCTGTGTCTCTACCCCCTCTCCCCTGTGTCTCTACCCCCTCTCCCTTCCCCTGTGTTTCTTCCCCCCTCCTCTGTGTCTTTACCCCCTTTTCTCTCCCCAGTGTCTCCTCACCACTTCCTCCCATTAGTCTCTTCCCCCCTCTCCCCTGTGTCTCTACCCCCCACTCTCTCCTGTGTCTCTCCCCCCTCCCATGTGTCTCCCACCCACTCCCTCCCATGTGTCTCTCCCCCCCCTCTCCCCTGTGTCTCTCCCACCCTTGCCTGTGTCTCTACCCCCTCTCCCTTCCCCAGTGTTTCTTTCCTCCCTCTCCTGTGTCTTTTCCCCCTTCCCTCTTCCCTGTGTCTCTCCCCCCTCCTCTGTGTCTCTTCCCCCTTCTCCCCTGTGTCTCTAACCCCTCTCCCTTCCCCTGTGTTTCTTCCCACCTCCTCTGTGTTTTTACCCCCTTTCCTCTCCCCGGTGTCTCCTCACCACTCCCTCCCATTAGTCTCTTCCCCCCTCTCCCCTGTGTCTCTACCCCCCACTCTCTCCTGTGTCTCCCCCCTACCAAGTGTCTCTTCCCCTCACCTCTCCCTTACCCTGTTTCTCTTCCCCCCTCTGCCCTGTGTCTTCCTCCCCCTCTCCACTGTGTCTTCCTCCCCCTCTCCCTCTCCTGTGTCTCCCCCCCCCAGTTCCAACACCCATGTGTACTGTATAATATTGTATTGCATTATGTTATATTATATCACTAGCGACTTGCCTGGCGCAAATGATGGGGCAATAAAGTTTGAAGCCATGGCAATGCTGTTTGCCACACAATGTGATGCTTTTTGAACTCTGAGGACCTTCGGCGCTCATTGTGAGTCTCTTCCCTCGTGTCCTTCATGTTTCGTGCTTTGCAACGATCAATCTTCGGCGCTCATCGCAAAGACAGATATATAAGTACAGTGTTAAATATATAATTTTGTTTGTGCAGTGTAAATTAAAAAATGTATTCAGGTCTCAGAGCATAATAAAGTGATTTAGATTTGTAACTGCTTTGAGAGTGCTATCGCTGGCAGCCAATGAGCAGTAATCCAGATATATAACTGCAGAGTAAAAAGTAAAACATTTTAGTGTAGTGTAAAGTCTACATTTTTATCTTCCATTACTAATTAATACTTATTAAATGAATGCACGATAATAACTATTGTGAATGAACAAATGTATTAGGAAGTGTGAAGCGTTAATGTATGTAAAGTAACCGCAGTGTAAAATATGCTATTAAGCGTATTTTTTTTATATATATTTTTTTTAATAATAATGAATTAATTAATTACTAAAATACTTTACCTATTTGTAATTAATATATCCAGTGATCAATAACCTGAAGAGCTAACAATCAGTTTTGATTTTCCTGCAGCTTACAGTGTACATTTGGACTGTTGGTGACCCGAGGTGTAAGTGTCAGCAATGTGCGCAGTGCACGAGGGGAAACCGCTTGTATAGTCGTGTAACGCGCCATTTTAGATTTGTAATGTTATTAGTTGCAAGTTAGTGTTGTAAAATGGCGGCGATTGTGTATGTGTTATGCGGCTCGCCAGCAGTTTCCATTATTTATAATAGTGTATTTTGTACCTCGTCTGTTCCTAGGTAAAAGTCGTACATGGCTGGCGATGTTTTGCGCGGTTTGGGGTCGTGTAGCCTCGTTTTCATTTTTTCCGGACGCCATTTTATTTGTCGCTTAGCCGATTTACAAGTGCCAACTGGGGAAGACGTTACAGATATCACATATATAGTTGTGAGCAGGCGGGTTGTTGCTAAAGCTGCGGGCTTGCGAAGCGAGGGCCAGAGTTGCTGGCAAGGAGCGCCGAAGGCTCCCACGTCGGCTGCAATGAGCCGCAGGCGGGACTTACACCATCAAATTTACGGACTTACCATCCAAAAATACGGGACTTAGAAAAAAAAAACATTACGAGCTCACAAAAATACGACCTTAACGCCCGAACCGCACGCACTTAAAAACATTAAAAACACAATAAATACAGACAACAAACACATAAAAAGCTTACCCACAGCAAGGCGGGCACCGAGGACCTCTGCAAGTGAAGTTACACCTCCATTTAAGTCCAAATTCATGAGTTTAGACACCCGAAAATCACCTAAGTGAGAGAAAAAATGGCCCTTGAAAAAAAGAAAATGAGGCTACAGGACCCTAAACACGCAAAACACATACGGATTTTCCTAAAAAGCTGTACGAGGTAAAGATACACTATTAACAAGGACGCTAAATCATCCACACCCGCGTACCACATACACATTCCCCGCCATTTTACAACACTAACTTACACAATGCGGAAGTACCCAGCTACCCTAACGGCTTCCCCTCGCGCACGCAGCCTATTTACACTACACACTGCACACATTGCTGACACTTACAAAGCAGCTCCACAGCACTGAAAACCTACATTGTATGCTGCAGGAACATGAAAACAGATTGTCAGCTCTTCAGCACAATGCTTCCTGCATATATTACTTACAAATAGGTAAAGTATATTCATTTAGTAATTATTTCATTAGCATACAAAAATACATATACACAAAAAAAACATTATCACATTAAACATAAAAGCCATTCACTGCGCGCCTCACAACGAGCGCCAACGCTGCTCATAGCATACAAAGCCTTGCAATAAGCGCAAAAAACACATCACCGCCGACCAAAGAATAACAGCAAAAGCGCCTATCAGAAAAAAATACAAGCAACAGCCTCGCAATGAGCGCCGAAGGATCTCCGACCGCCAACAAAATGAATGTCTCGTCCAAACCATTACCTGCCTTACAATCTTATTGCCACCATTTTTTGATGGTCAAGTCGCTAGTAAATATATAATGATCAAGATAATAAAAGTATCAGGAAATGTAACACAAAGATGCACGCGCGTCTGAATAATATAACAAATACAGATTTTTGTCATAAGTTATATGATCGCAGTATTGGGTCATAAACCCTAAACACTGGAATCTGTTACATACAATTTACTGATGATGTCATTAATGAGCTTCAAGGGGGGGATCTCTTTTCATACTTTTTGAGCGGTGCAAATCCAACATACGCAGAGCGGAAACGCCACATCTGTGGGACACACACAAAGGGGTTCACTTTGGGAGAAAAAAAAAAACAAATATGAAATATTTAATAATCATATTTTGATGTTACCAACAGATAAGGAAACGAAACTGAGGTTATTATATCTAATAGTAGCAAGCCTGGGAGTACTGGGAGTAATAATACTGCAGCAGGAGGTCAGGACTAATGTCACCTATAGACCCCCAGACAGATAAAGGTCAGTACTAATGTCCCTCTATAGACCCCCAGTCAGGTAAAGGTCAGTACTAATGTCACCTATAGACCCCCAGTCATATAAAGGTCAGTACTAATGTCCCTCTATAGACACCCAGTCAGCTAAAGGTCAGTACTAATGTCCCTCTATAGACACCCAGTCAGATAAAGGTCAGTACTAATATCACCTATAGACACCCAGTCAGATAAAAGTCATTACTAATGTCCCTCTATAGACACCCAGTCAGATAAAGGTCAGTACTAATGTCCCTCTATAGACACCCAGTCAGATAAAGGTCATTACTAATGTCCCTCTATAGACACCCAGTCAGATAAAGGTCAGTACTAATGTCCCTCTATAGACCCCCAGTCAGATAAAGGTCATTACTAATGTCCCTCTATAGACACCCAGTCAGATAAAGGTCAGTACTAATGTCACCTATAGACCCCCAGTCATATAAAGGTCAGTACTAATGTCACTCTATAGACACCCAGTCAGATAAAGGTCAGTACTAATGTCACCTATAGACCCCCAGTCATGTAAGGTGTAACCCTTACACTACCTGATCGATACAACATCATACCTGATGTTTTAAAGCACGTTATTCCAAACAATTTAGGAATGTTATGTAATTTATGCCCTTTATGGCTTAAAACCAGACTCTGTATCAACTATGTAATTTGCCATGGATCCCCCTCCGGCATGCCCCAGTCCAGTTGTTAGACCCCTTGAAACAACTTTCCCATCACTATTGTGGCCAGAAAGAGTCCCTGTGGGTTTTAAAATTCGCCTGCCCATTGAAGTCTATGGCGGTTCGCCGATGTTCGCCGGTTCGCGAACATTTGCGGAGGTTCGCGTTTGCGTGTTCGCGAACCGAAAATTTTAGGTTTGCGACATCACTAAAACAGACATTCAATTAGAATGCACAATGAAGACAAATATTGTACCCCAGTTGGACAGAATTATCACTCCATCCAATAACTAAAAATCTAAATACTCAGAGGAAATTTTAAAGAGATCCAAGTGCATTTGAAACAAAGATGATCACATTCTTCACCACTAAAAATACAAGACTTAATATGTACTTGGGTTTTCTAACACAATATCACAATTTCTTGTACTGTTTTCTTATCACATGTAATAGTTGTCATAATTCCAAGTTTGTCGGTAACGCTATGTTAAAAGTTATGGGTTGTGCATGCCAATGAGCCAAAGGCACTCATTGCAGGGTTCGCGATGAGTACCAAAGGCGCTCATCGTGAGGCCTGTACGTGACTGGATTGACAGGACTTTGGACTATTTTTGACTTGGGGAAAATAATAAATTTCCCAAGCCGGCAAATGGTTTCACAGCTGTAAATGAAAACAGGAGCACAAAGGAGGGAGAGGTGGGAGAAAGACACAGGGGGGGGGGGGAAGGGGGAGAAGGGAGAGAGGGTGGAAAGAGACACAGTGGAGGGAGTGGAGGGGATAGACACATAGGGGTGAGATGGGGAAGAGACACAGGGGAGGGAGAGAGGGAGAAACAGATACAGGGGAGGGAGAGGGGGGAAAGCGACGCAGAGGTGAGAAAGTGTGCAAAGGCCGCTCATCATGAGGCCCGTAAGTGGAGGGAGAGAGGCTTGCAATGAGCATGAAAGTTGCAGGTTGGCCGAGGCGAAGCAGCTCATTGCAGGGCTCGAGATGAGGCGCTAGTCGCGAAGCCGGTAAAGTAGAGGGGGCAGAGGCTCGTAATGAGCGATGAAGGAACTCAACTCGAGGCCCGCGAGTTAGAGGGGGGAGAGCCTCGCATTCTGTGGCAAACATCATTGCCAAGCTTCAAATTTTATTGCCGTCATTTTTGGCAGGCAAGTCGCTAGTTTTACTATAAACAAGCTGTCATTCTTAGTGATGTTTGTCCAAAAGGAAGGATATCACTGTTGACCACAGTGCTATGCTTTTTCATATATATGTATATTGGTGTACATGTGTATATATGTTTCCTATTACATATTATAATTGTCCTGCTACGAGTCGTCGTCACGCTGTTTGCGTGGTCCGTAGGATTTTGCGGGCTTAGAGATGAGCGCCGCAGTCGCTCATCGCCCGGCGAGCCTCGCACAGCGAGGCAAGCCGTTAAACCGTAGCACTTTGGCAATGAGCGCCGCAGACGCTCATTGCAGACGAGCCTCGCGTAGCGAGGCAAGATGTTAATACGTAGCACTTTGGCAATGAGCGCAGCAGGCGCTCATTGCAGGCGAGCCTCGCATAGCGAGGCGAGCCGTTAAAACATAGCACAGCACATACATTAAAACCTTACCGACAGCAAGAGGGAGCATCCACGACCTCAAAAAAGCAATTTACACCTTTATTTACCTAAAAAAAAAAAAAAAAAAAATTTAGACACTAAAAAAAACGCTAAGCAAGAGAAAAAATGGCGGCCGAACAAAACGGAAACGAGGCTACAGCACTCTCACCACGAAAAAAACACTTACGGATAATCCGCGAAGGCGCATAACACACATTACAACATCACAAAAATCGGACGCAACCCGCGGACAGGAAAAAATATAAAATACACTAAATACACAGAACACATAAATAAAAAGGTTACCTACAGCAAGAGCAAGCATCCAGGACCTCAAAAAACTACTTACACCTTCATTTAACTCAAAATAAAAGAGTTGACACACTAAAAAAAACGCTAAGCGAGAGAAAAAATGGTGTCCGAACAAAACGAAAACGAGGCGACAGCACTCTATCCACGGAAAACACTTACGGATAATCCGATAAGACGCATACCACACATTTCCGGATTAACACAGATTTCCTGCCTTTGTCTTGCGCCGACTCGGATTTCCCGCCTAAAACAACGCATTGGTCTTGCGGAACAGCGTATTTCCTGCCAAAAACAATGCATTTGTCTCGCGGAACAGCGTATTTCCCGCCTAAAACAATGCATTTGGCTTGTGCACAAAGCCTATATATAGGCCACACTTGACACATAACTGACAAATTCTCCTCAGGTGATGACAGTCTGACTGGACATTTTCTGATGCAGGAAAATCGCAAGACATTGATAGATCTTCAGGATACTGATTCAGCAAGATTACATTACAAAAGGTACATATCATTAAGTATCATTAATTAATTATTATATTATTAGTTACTTAAATTTAAATTTAAACAGTAAAGGGAATTTAATTACTATAAAAATAATATTGTGCTTAACTGTCTGAAACAATTGACAATAATATTCATAATGTACATTAAATAATTAATTAATCATTAATATCAAAGTGGCTTAACGTTTAAGAATGTCCATAAAAAAGAAGCACATTTATTAATTAATAATGTACATAAATTATTAATTAGTTGGTTATATACTGGCTTACCTGTGTCAAATAATTGTAAATAACATTCATAATGTACTTAATTTAATTAATTAATCATTACTAATCAGTAATATCAAAAAAGCTTAACGTTTAAGAATGTGCATAAAACAAGAAACACATTGCTTCATTAATGTATATTTTAAATTAATAATTAATTGGTTATATATTGTGCTTACCTGTGTCAAAGAATTGTAAATAACATTCCTAATGTACTTAATTAATCATTACTAACCATTAATATCAAAAAAGCTAAACGTTTAAGAATGTGCATAAAACAAGAAACACATTGATTCATTAATTAATAATGTACATTATTTTAATAATTCACTTCTAAGATATTTACTATAAAATAACCCCCCCCCAAAAAAAAATACTCATGCTTACGTCTTGATGTTTCATTTAGTCAGAAATTACAGACTCATTTCAAAATACCACCCCACCCACAAAAAAAAGGGAATATACTGATGCTTACATCTTGACATTATATTTAGTCAGACATTTATTTAAGATTAATAGACATTAATTGACTCTGATTTAAAGACTAACAGGAATATGGATTGTATGTTTTTAATCTATGCTAACATAGCTGTGTTCATGCTGATTGATTGATATATTTATTTTATGTTTTTAATCTATGCAAAAATGTATAGGTAAAGCCTGATTAATTGATACGGATGAAGCAACATATTATACATTCATTTTACAATTTGCTATAATTGCAGTTGAGCGGGACCTGAATGAACACAGAAAGTGACGCTTGGAACCATTGAACATCAGGAAGATAATTTGGACAGGTATAGAATTTTAATTATATTACTATAGGAACATATTAAAGAATATGCTTTTAGGTTTTTAATCTATACAAATATATGTCTCTTGATTGATGTTCATTTAATGATATGGATGAAGCCAAATATTACAAAGATTCTCAAATTTATTTTACAGTTTATTGAAATCTGAAAGTGAATAAACACACAGCGTGACGTTTCCAGCCTTTGAACAACATCAAGATCATCTTCACAGGTATAACATTTAATTTTGTCCTGATGCATCAAAAAAGCCGATATTAAGAAATTTTAACATGCACTTATGTAAAGTTGAATAGACAATACGAAGTAATATGAATATTTAACAAAAAGAAGAAGCTTAGAACACTTGCCAAAAAAAACATTCAATGTATGCAGTGAAGTCAATCAAGAAGGAATTGAATTGAAGGATTAATAATTGATATAAATATATATATGTGCAGTTATTTCGTATTTAATATATGTCAATAAAATACTTTCAAAAATGGTTTCATTTATTTCATTAAAAAAAAAGGACAACTTTTATTCATCAACTTTAATGTAACAGTCCAAAAAGTATAAATCAATATGTACACAAAACAAAGAACAAACACTAATTAAATCTCTATTTACAATTACAGATTAAAATGGCAGATAATGGAGAAGACAAAATGGAACGCAAAAGAAGATTGGCAAGGGAAAGGAAGCAAAGGTGGAGAGATGCTCAGACACCGGAAACTTCACAACGCTTGAGAGAAGAAGATCAACAGAGACTTTTAAATAAAAGAAAGATGACTAAGAAAGCCAAAAGTGAGTCTGTTGGGCCTTGCAAAAAACGTAAAAGTAAACAAAAACATCTATGTGAACCAGTGTCTAATGATTGTATTGTGCAGAATGACTTAAATGTAGACACACATCACAACAATGTACATATAGAAAGTGAGTCTGATATCTATGTTCAAAAAATGCATGACAATGTGTTTAATACTGCAGTACAAGTAGATACTCATTATTGTTGGTTAATTAATGTGGTTTGTCAGTTTTGTGGGGCCTATCATTTCATAAAGGAAAGACCTACTGACGGAAATTTCATTAGTTGCTGTCAGAAAGGAAAGGTCAAACTTCCACTAAGACATCCATTTCCATATTATTTAGAATGCATTATGAGTGATCCAACATTTCCAAATTATAATAATTTCAAACAAAACATCAGGTCTTATAACAGTGCAATTTCATTTGCTTCAATGGGTGCAACAATAGCAGAAAATGTACCAGGACATGGTCCTTACTGTTTCAGAGTTCAAGGTCAAATATACCACCGAACTTCACATTTACACCCACAAGAAGGTGTCTTAGATACAATGGAAGCTGTGAAACAAAGAATGACACTTCCAGAAAATAGACAGTGTTTGCGCATAGTCTTTGAACAGCTGGATAAAATTATGCAAAAAAATCCATATAGTCAAGCATACAAACAATTAGCACAGCTGGAAAAAGAACAGGAACATGCTGAAAGACATCAATTGCCTACACCAAGAGTAAATATGGTGTTAAAAAGAGATCGCAACACTGATCAAAGAAGATATAACTTACCTACAGTAAATGAGGTTGCCATGGTGTTTAAAAATGAGGATGGTGAACCACCTTTTCAGCGGGATATTAGAATATATCCACGCAATGAAGAACAACCATTTATCAACATCAATATATTAAGCTGAAATTTAGATCCAATGACATATTTCATTTTCTTTCCAAATGGGGAACCTGGATGGGAACCAAAATTAAAATTAGAAAGTTATCCCAATACTAAACTTCGGATTAGATCTAATATTTCCATGCTGGAATATAAAGTTGCACAAACTGCTATCCGTGACTGTTTTAATCCAATTTTACATGGAGGCAAACTCACTCAACAATGGATTATTGATTTATATCTACAAGTTGAAGCCAATAATCTAAATTTCATTACATTTCAACAAAATAAATTACTAGTAGAACAGTATTGTGGATTAATGGATTATGTGGCAGAATTAGCTTCCAACAGAGACATTCCAGCTGGAAGAGCAATTATTTTGCCATCCACTTTCCAAGGATCTCCTCGCAATATGCAAGAAAGGTATAATGATGCCAAAATTTGGAAAACCAGATTTATTTATTACATTCACATGTAATCCACAATGGCCAGAGATCAAGGAAAATTTGTTTTTGGGACAAACTACTTCTGACCGACCAGATTTAGTGGCAAGAGTATTCAAAATCAAACTCAATTCATTAATACATGATATCACTAAAGCAGAATTATTTGGACAATGTATGGCATTTGTTTACACCATTGAATTTCAAAAAAGAGGACTGCCACATGCTCACATACTTTTAATACTGTAGGAAAAAGATAAGTTGAACACTGCAGAGAGAGTCGATTCAGTCATTTCTGCAGAATTGCCAGACCAAGAAAAATATAAACAACTTTGGGAGATTGTTACACATCGAATGATTTTTGGCCCATGTGGAGAGATGAATCCTAATTCACCATGGCCCTCATTCAATTGCAGTTTGGCCAATTGAATAGGGCTCTAAATAAGCACATAACATATTTTTTTAAATAAGTTTTTAGTTAGTAAACATCTATCCAAAAGCAAGGTTTTCAATAACGAAAAACTTCTTTAAAAAATATATGCTATGGGCCTCATTCTATTATCGGCCTTAAATCGGCCGTAAGGCTGCGATTCCTATCGGGGGTTCTGTTTGCTCGCGATTCTATTATACGGCCCCGCAAGGATCTCCCCTTACGGCCGGCCGCATATCTTGGAACCGGCCGTAAGCTCAGAAATCTACAAAGTCAAAAATAAATTCAAGCCTGCACTGTACAGCTCTGCAAATGCTAGGGATCATATTGGGGGACATGAGGATTAAAAGGAACCCCCTCTCAAGCTTGCACATCTGCCCAAACCCGAGTTCAAATTAACTGTTTATTTTCCGGCTGCGGCGTGGGCGTGTCTGAGGTGCTCCAAGCACTCTGGACTTTTTACATGGATATTTTACGGATATTAAAAATAAAATATTTTACGGATTTGAGTATAGGGTAATTATGTGCTATTTTTTCTAACACCGAATATCACTTTATAGTCTTCTCAAAGTGCAGGATGGCTTTATTTGAGCTATTTTATGTGCTTAATTGGTGCTAGCGGGACCTGTTTGCTGCAAGTAAGCTGCGGCTGGTTTTTAGCCTTGCAGACAGGGTTCCCGGTGCAATAGAATCGCAACCAGGCTTTTCTTACGGCCGATTTCCTTGCGGCCGTTTTAGATCAAAGGCTTTCCTCCTGCGCGATCGGCCGCAAGAGATAGCAAGGCGCCGGCCGCAAGCCTGCCGGAGTCCCCGGCCGTAGGGGAATAGAATAGCCGTAAAGCTTGCGGCCCCGCAGCGGCTGCGGCCGTAATAGAATGAGGCCCTAAGTGCTTATTTTTAGCACTATTCAATTTGCCAAATCGCAATTGAATGAGGCCCCATGTATGGAAAATAAAAAATGTACAAAAGAATTTCCGAAACAATTTCAAATGCAAACGTATGAAAATTGTGATGGATATCCTTTGTATAAAAGAACACAAGGAGAAATAGCTATTATCCGTGGCCAAAAGGTTAATAATAGATTTGTCGTTCCATACAATCCACATTTGCTCATCAAGTACAATGCACACATCAATGTGGAAGCTTGCACTTCAATTAAATCAATTAAGTATGTGTATAAATATATATACAAAGGATATGACGCAGCTACTGTTGTTGTACAAGGTGCTGCAAATGAAAATGAAAGTCCAATTTTACACGATGAACTATCAAATTATTTAGATGCTCGCTATGTGAGTAAGCAATGTGGTGCCTTTTGAAATTTGAGATGCATGATCGGTCACATGCTATCTATCGTTTAGCTGTACATTTGCCTCAAAGTCAGTTGGTTTGCTTTACTGCAGGAAATGAAAGACTTGCATTATGTCATAGTGAAGACAGAGATACCACACTTACTGCATGGTTTAAATTAAACTGTCAGGATACGCAGGCCAGACAATTTTTATACATAGAGATACCATATCACTATGTATTTGTAAATGGTCGATGGCAAGAACGAAGAAGAGATGCACAAAAAATTATACCACGCATTTATACCGTCAGTACAAGGTACATTGAACGTTTCAGCTTAAGATTACTTCTGCTACATGTTCCCGGTGCACAGAGTTTTGAGCATTTACGTACAGTGAATGACATAGTTTATGATACATTTCTATTAGCTGCAAGACATCAAAATTTCATAGCTGATGATACAGAATGGGAGAGGTGTCTTGAAGAAGCAGCACTATGTCAAATGCCAAAGCAAATGAGACAACAATTTGCATTCATATGCATATTTTGCAATGTACCTGATGCTTTCACTTTGTGGGAAAAATTTAAATTAAACATGTCAGAAGACTTCTTGAAACGTTATAGAGAACCAATAGCTCTGTTAAAAACATTGATGGAAATACAAGAAATATTGTTGGCTCATGGATTAAATTGTGCAAGTTTTAATTTACCAGATCCAGGACTTATAAATGACATCAATTTTGATGATTATGACACTGACCTACAAAAACAAAAAACACAAGAAAAACTGGCAACTTTAAATACTAAACAGTTAGAAGCATTTCATGCCATCACAAATGCTACAGATGATGAAATGGTCAAAGACCGGTATTTCTATCTAGACGGCCCAGGTGGATCCGGAAAAACTTATCTGTACAATTGTTTGATGAGTTATATCTGATCACACGGTCAGCTAGCTATGCCATTTGCAACAACTGGAATTGCTGCACTTTTGTTAGATGGTGGTAGAACTGTGCATAGTGGATTTAAACTGCCAGTTCCCATTTTGGAAACATCAGCGTCAGATATTCGACTCAATTCCATACAAGCAAAAAAAATTAAACTAACTAAACTAATTATCATAGACGAGGCAACTATGATGTCATGTCATGCACTGCAATGTATTGATAGATTCTTAAAAGAAGTGATGGATAATAAGTTGCCATTTGGTGGAAAGGTGATGCTGTTAGGAGGAGATTTTAGGCAAACATTACCTGTTGTGCCACACGGAAATAGAACAGAGATCATTGAAACATGTATCAAGACCAGTAAACTGTGGCAAATATTTACACATCTGAAATTAGAATTAAATATGAGATCGGAAGGCCAAAATGAATTCAATGATTGGCTCATTAAAATCGGAGAAGGAAAACATCCAGAAATACAGCATTTACCAAATGATACCATTGAAATTCCATCAGAAATGGTTTGCAATGAATCACTCATATTAGACATATTTCTTAACACTCTTAATTAAGAGGATTACTCAGACATTGCAAACAAAGTGATATTAACATAAAAAAATATCGATGCCTTGAATGTAAATAATGAAATTTTAAAATACATCAATGCACCACAAAATAATTATTACAGTGCAGATTCGGTTCTGGCTGATGATAAAGAGAATTAATCGAATTTTAGTATCGAATTTATTAATTCGTTAACACCATCTGGAATGCCACCACATATTTTACAATTGAAAAAAGGTGCAATAGTCATGTTATTGCGAAATATGAATCCAAAAAAAGGACTTTGTAATGGCACCAGATTAATTGTGCATGAGTTAAAAGATCATTTTATACATGCAGAAATTATAACTGGGACCCATAGAGGTGAACGAGTTTTTATACCAAGAATTGATTTAGCTCCAAGTGAGAGTAGTTTGCCTTTTGTCCTTCAAAGGAGACAATTTCCGGTTATCATGGCATTTGCCATGACCATCAATTAATCACAAGGCCAAACTTTTAAGTCTGTTGGGATTATTTTAAAGGAACCAGTTTTTGCACATGGACAACTCTATGTTGCTTTTTCAAGGTGCACCAATCCAAACGAAATTAAAGTGACTGTTGAAGAAAATGAAAGTCAGGGTCATTTATTGGACGATGGATGCGTTTACACCAAAAACATTGTCTACTATGAGGTGTTGGAAACATAGAGCACAGTGGTTTCATTTCCATGACAACATTTTATGGTACTCAATATGATTGCACAAAAAAAATATTTCAAGAACCAACTATATACAATGGACAAAAAAAATAGAGAACAGTGGTTTTACTTCCAGTACAAAATGTAGGTACTCTGGGACTCTTTAAATAGGGGACCACTATTTCAATTATGAAAATCTATGTGACATTTGCAAACATCCTTAAACATATTGGAATGGGTTAAAAGTTTCATATTCATATGATTGGCCCCACAAAAAAATTCTCACATTTTCGTGTCTTGCAAGAGTTAAATGTTATTGTTTGATGTTACAATTTCAGATGTTAAATATGTGTATTGTAAAGTTTGAAAACAGTTTGTTCAATATATATGTGTTATAGTCAAACATATATTGTTATTATAAAGTTGAAGCATTTCATAATAATTGGAAATGTGTTAATTAAAGACAAAGTATTGATTCAGGGAGTAATCCGATCGCCAGTTAATGGGGTCAGGAAGGAATTCATTTTTTTCCCTCTAAGATACAATTGTCAAAGTTTGAATGGGGGGTTTTATTGTTTGCCTTCCTCTGGATTCAAAGCTAATTTAGTTTAACAAGAGTTTAAGAAAAATGTAACAAATGAAAAAAAACATGTTATTCAGAAAAATATTTAGTTACTCGAAGTTAATATAGTCTGCAGTTACTAAGTGATAAATATCTATTGAAAAGTGTTAGTATTGTTAAAAGAATGTTGAAAGATTGTTTAATATACAAGTTGCCTCTTACAGAATTTCATGTTAGACTTTACAATATGTATGCATTAAAGAGTACAATATGTATGCATTAAAAAGTAAGACATTATTACATTGTTATTGAAAATAAAAAAAAACAATTGTGAATATAAGTTGAAAGTTACAAAAAATAAAAAGTTAAAAAAATTAATGGGTATTTCTTTTTAGAACAAAAAAAAGGGACAAAGAAAGCAGACTCATTTTTTGTTGCAAACAAATTTCACAACATTTAATTTTTATTGACCGACATTTTTTGACGGGCAAGTCGCTAGTCACATATAATAGTTGTGGATCTTACAATCTCACAACTTAAGCTGCAATGAGGACCGAAGACCGTAGATGCAACTGCGGACCTTGCATACAGAGGCCCGCAATTATGAATTTAACGGCCAAACCACAGAACTGGGAAGAACAGCAAAATAGCACAAATATGGCGTTTTTTCACCATCAAAATCGCCTAAGCGAGGAAATAAAATGGCGGCGGAAAAAATGTAACAGGACGAAAACGAGGCCAAAGGTAGTAAAAAAGAGACGGAAGCCAGGGACACTTAACATAAGCCAGTAACATTTAACCCAAGCCAGTAACACTTAACCCAAGGCAGTAACACTTAACCCAAGGCAGTAACACTTAACCCAATACAGTAACACTTAACCCAATACAGTAACACTTAACCCAATACAGTAACACTTAACCCAATACAGTAACACTCATCGCGAGGCCCCTAAACTACATGGGAGGGAGAGGCTTGTGATGATCGCGGAAGGTCCAGCATTCATAGCCTTAAAATGTTATTCCCATCTTTTACGCCCGCCAGATTTGGGGACTGCGCTCAACCCAATTCTCTCTCTCTATGGGTCGGACTTTTTGTTCAGATCTCAGCATTCAGCAGACAATTCAGATTACAGCATCATTTCTGAAGAGGCAGGCACCATCAGACCCCTTTTCTTAGGATCTCAGTATCACACACCATGTACCTTTGATTAGTACAAGCAGACTCTGACACCACCTTTGTTTAGTGTGTCCAAAATTAGACTGGCACTTCTTTATTTTTCAAAACACTTTTTCAGATGACACAAAACACCAAAGACTTCCACCCAGTTCTATGCCATCCACCTGGGCAAATAGCTTGCTATCCCCCCTCACCAACATGAGTTCCAGATGTATAGAAGGGTTTGGCTTTCCTGTTCTCATTACACATTTTCTCTCCCATAAAACTAGCTCCGCCCTTCTTGACTAAAGCCAGAGCATTCACATGTGGCCGATCGCAGGGTCATATAAATTATTTAGAATTCCTTAACCCTTTGTATATCCCAGATATGACTGCATTAACTTTATTATCTATGCATAGCCTACTATCCTACTTCTAATACAGATACAGTATTTTAATGTTAATCAGTGACAGTACTATATGCACTTATTACATCCATGATATAACTACATGTGTGCATTACACCCATGATATAACTGTTAAGCAAGTTGTTAGTACCTTCTAACCACACATATAATTACTGATGAATGCCAAACAGTCCAGAGGGCCCTTCTGTTTATAACACCGTCATTTTAACGGGTAAGTAGCTAGTACTATATAATGTTGATCCAACTTTATGTATTTACCTGATGATGTCAGATGCTGTCTCCACTCTCTCTGCATCTGCTGTTATTATTCAAACTGAGGGTTCTATCTCATGTTAGTATTGCTTCAGACTTGATAAAGAGAGGTCAATCATCTCACTATCGAAAGCTTGTAAATAAGCCATTTTTCCCAATACAAAAGGTATCACAATATACTGCAATACTCATTAATAATCTATATAATTACTAGATTACTACATATTTTTTTTCATCATTAAGTAATTTCCAACTCTTGTGACCTCATGGATCATATCACACCAGGCACATCTTTATGTTCATTGTCATGCTGATGCCCTTGGTTTTCATGACAGAGATACTCATACTGTAGTGAGTTGCCAGTTCCTTCTCCAGTGGGCTACAGCATATACCTCTAGGTATTCCTATGTGGTCACCCATCCTTATACTGACCAGGCCCAGCCCTTCTTGGTTTCAGGGTGGGGTGAATTCTTGGTTGACTGACTGGATTCGAACCCAAGTGGGATGTGGTGAAAGCAACAACTCATAGCGGAAGGAAAGACACTTTTAAAAAAAGTAATCTGTTTAAATGCACTATAAAACTATAATAGTACTAGATGTACTAGTACTATAGAGACATTATATGCATTAGCTGCAGGGGTAAACTGGAACGATTCCTTAAGTAAAGGCATTAAGTAATAAAATGGTGTAAATATACCACACAAAAAAATGTTCAGAGTTTATTTTAATGTTAAAGACAGGGAGCTTCCGTGCCCCTTTAGTAATAAAAACATAATTATTTGCTGTCATCAGACCAGTTGTGCCCCTTTTACAGCAATGGACCCTGCAGAGGAGCATTGGCTGCATTGCTGATAGTTCTGAGCTGCCCATAGATAACATAACTAGGTGGTAAAAAAGCTTTAGTTTGGTTAATCAGAAAGTTTTGAAGGGGAATATGCAGTTCATAGACATGTCTAAGAATCATATGGAAATTATAAATAATCACAGATAATTAAGATTTTTATAAGAGGAATCAGAAGAATTCTGCTGAGGTCCAGACACATCTAAATATTGAGAGGCTCTGCCATTACAGCAAAAGAAACATAATTAGTAATTAGCAATGTATATACAATAATGAAAATAAATGTGCTGTATATTCTTTCTATGGAAGTAAAGACACCGTCCTAGTGCAGGGGCGAAGCGAGGGGCCGCATTTGCGGAAGGTGGAGGCTCCAACGTCGGCTGTGCTTGTCCGCAAATGCGGAACCTAGGGAAGCAAGGGTCCCCATTTGCGGAGCTGGAGGCTCAAAGGCGCCTCACACGCGGTTAAAAACACACACACGCACGACTTAGAAAAAAACATTACCACTTCGGAAAAATACGTCCACAACGGCCGAACCGCACGCACCTAAAAAAAAAAGTCAAAACACACCAAATACTCACAAAAAATACATAAAAAGCTTACCCATAGCAAGGGGGGCACCCAGGACCTCTAAAAGTGAAGTTACACCTTCATTTAAGTCCACATTCCTGATTCAGACACACAAAAATTCCCTAAGCGAGAGAATAAATGGCCAACAAAAAAAACGAAAACGAGGCTCAAAGCCCAGGACTGCCCAGCTATGTACAACTTAGCCAAGAAGGGATCCGAGATAAGCTCGGATACCTGCATTAACCCCACGGGATCCGAGATAAGCTCGGAGACCTGCAATAACCCCACATTAACCAGCGCAGTGGGGGTCCTGATCGCACGCGATCGGGCACCCCCGCTGCAATGAAAATTCAAAATTCCCATGTTACGGATTTTTAAAGGACCGTAAAGGTCCTTAAAGGACCCGTTATAAAAAAAATTATACACTATCAGGCATGGGGCTCTATACAGAGGTCAATATAGACCCCTTATAAGTCCTTCATTAACCCTGTCACTCATGGGGGTCAATACAGACCCCCATAAGCACTTCATTAACCCCCTCACTCATGGGGGTCAATATAGACCCCCATAAGCCCTTCATTAACCCTGTCACTCATGGGGGTCAATATAGACTCCCATAAGCACTTAATTAACCCCCTCACTCATGGGGGTCAATACAGACCCCCATAAATCCCTAATTAACCCTGTCACTCATGGGGGTCAATATAGTCCCCCATAAGCCCTTCATTAACCCTGTCACTCATGGGCGTCAATATAGACCCCCATAAGCCCTTCATTAACTCCCTCACTCATGGGGGTCAATATAGACCCCCATAAGCCCTTCATTAACCCTGTCACTCATTGGGGTCAATGCAGACCCCCATAAGCACTTAATTAACCCTGTCACTCAGGAGGGTCAACACAGCTTACCGTAAGCCCTTAATTAACCCCCTCTTTCATGGGGGTCAATACAGGCTTGCATAAACCGCTAATTAACCCTGTCACTCATGGGGGTCAATACAGACCCCCATAAACCCCTAATAAACCCTGTCATTTATGGGGGTCAATATAGACCCCCATAAGCCCTTCATTAACCCTGTCACTCATGGGGGTCAATACAGACCCCCATAAGCCCTTCATTAACTGTGTCACTCATGGGGGTCAATACAGACCCCCATAAGCACTTCATTAACCCCTTCACTCATGGGGGTCAATACAGACCCCCATTAACACTTAATTAACCCCGTAACTCATGGGGGTACATACAGACCCCCATAAGCACTTAATTAACCCCGTCACTCAGGAGGGTCAATACAGCCCCCTTTAAGCCCTTAATTAACCCCCTCACTCATGGGGGTCAATACAAACCCCCATAAACCGCTATTTACCCCGTCACTCATGGGGGTCCATACAGACCCTCATAAGCCTCTATTTAACCCCATCAGTCCTATAAGGGTATATTAGGACCATTGTGGGCCTGTTACAACCCATCATTAACCACATAAGTGCCATGACGGTCCTCAAGAGGCTTCAATTTTATTTCTTTGGAGTAACAAAAAAATCTAGGATATTTATTTTTATTACACTTGTAGCTCCTTAAGTGTCTCGTAAATTTTCTTTTAGGGGGTTTCCTGCTCATTACACATAAGGATTTTTTTCACTGCAAACACTTGCAGAAACTTACAAGTACACTTAAGACTGACAGTAAGACTGACAGTAAACTCTTATAGGAGCCATGTAATCACACTCTAGATAAAATATCCCATGAATCGATCATAAATAGCATCAGGGTTTGCGTTTGTTTTAATGTAATAGTAAAATGGCTTCCGATGCATAACATTCACTCACATTACTTCCTATGAGAACCATGTAATCAAATCCATAAACTGCACCATTTTAAACCATTTTAAAAATAGATACATTTTCTTGCATTGCATTAAAAGCTGCAACAATCCAGAAACAGAAAATTAAGGTAAATTGGTGTCTGCACAGCTCCAATAATGTTAGGGCATTTGAGCATATATGCATGCCACGACTTACATAAATTATTTGAGCACAGATGGACAAGTGTCAGGAGACAGGTGCGAGGACACTTTTGGAACAAGTAAAACAATACCGGTGACAATGGCAAATAGAAAAAACAATGGCGTTCATCCATGTTTACTGACTACACATTGGAAACGTAATGTCTTCTAAAATGCCTTAAAGCTAACAGGTGGCAGTAATGTTGGGCACAGGCCATAGCATGAGATTGACTTTGTGGGATTATAAAAATCTGTACTAGAATCTTTAACTTTATCATTCAGTTTAAGCTATTTGCATTTATCTACTTTTATTGCCACAGGCAAGTAAAAATGCAACTTTTAGCACATTGTGGGCCTCATTCAATTGCTGGCCCACGGTTGCTTTCGTACCGTAAGTCTGCAGGCTTGAAACTTGCAACAGTTAAAGATTCAATTGAACAAGCCCGCAGCTACCTGGCCAAAAGCCTAAACCATAAACCAAACACTCGTAAGTAACATTTCACAGCATGATCATAATCAAATAAGCAAAGCGTAACTACCGATTTAGAAACAGCCAATAGTAAAAAGGACCGTCATCATGACATCATTAAATCATGGAGGTTCAACGTCAAGCAATTGGTGTTTAGAAAACCGTTATGTGATCAGACTCACAATCCCGCAATGTACAAAATAAAAATGAATGAAGGAAATGTTCTAGTCCATGTGGGTGGCCTAATATGTATTAACTCCTTGATTCCCGAAATTGATATAAAACGGAGATGAAACATGAAAAAAATTATAATAATAATTTCAGATTTGCGAGCTTGAAACTGTTTTGCAATTAATTCTAATGTATTTTATCGATGTCCCTGTCTTTTAAAGTGCAGTATTGATTATTTATTTGCATTTACAGAGCTAAAATCAGGTGTTTAACCCCCTTGAGATTCCTATCTGGTACTCATAGGATTTTCTTCTACATTTGCCATTTATGGATGTGAAAACATTTGCGGGCTTGAGGAATTGTAGCAAATAAATAGAGATTTGCGAAAGTGACATTTACGAGCTTAAAAGATCAAAGGCTTAACTGGGTCGGAGTCACGATTTTGACAACTGCAGGGATTTTCAGCCTGTAACCCGCAGATCATTTGCTGGTAGCTAAAAGACTCCAATTGAATATCAAATAAGTTTACAGGCGACATTACGGGCTCAAGTAACTAACAATTGCTCAACTAAGTAATGCCTTGTGATTTTTGAAAAGTATTGTAAATGTTCAGCACATTTTTAATGGATTTTTTTTCTCAATATATGTTAGTTTTATATCATTGTTGAGTTGCTGCATTATCAGATGCTACTATTTTCTATTTTTAATAGGTTAAATACAGATGTTGTCTTGTTTACATTATGTACAGAATATATTCATGTTGTCTCACCTCTCTTTCTCAGTCTCCCCCTCGTTCTCCTCTCTCCCCCCTCTTTGTGTCCGCCCTCTGTCTATCTCCCTTCTCTCTCTCCCCCTACTTCTCCCTCTCTCTGTCCCCCTATCTTCCTCTTTCTTTCTTTCTCTCCCTCCCCCTCTCTTTCTGTCACTCGCACCCTCCCTCTATCTCTCTCTCCAACTATCTCCCTCCTCTCTCTCTTTCTGTGTCTCTTCCGACTCTTTGTCTTTATCTCTATTTCTCTTTGCCTCCCTCTCTCCACCACTCTTTCTCTCCCTCTCTCTCTCTCACACACACCCACTCTTTGTCTCCCTCTTCCTTTCTCTCACCTCCTCTTTCTCTATCTCCCCCTCCTTGTCTCCCTCTCTCTCTTCCCCTCTCTCTTTCTCTCTCTCTCACACCCACTCTTTCTCTCTCCTCTCTGTATCTCCGTCTGCCTCCCACTCTCCTCCTCTTTCTCTTTCTCCCTCTCTCCTCTCACTCTCCCTCTTTCTATCTCTCCTCTTTCTCCCCATCTTTGCCTCTCCCTCTCTCTCACACCCACTTTCTTTCTCTCTTTACGCTCTACTCCCTCTCTTTCTCTCTCTCCCCTCTCTTTGTCTCCCTCTCCTTTCACTCTCTTCCGCTTTCTCACCCTCTGTCTGTCTCTCTCGCCTTCTATATCTCCATTCTCACTCTTCCCCACTTTCTCTCTCTCCCTTCCCTCTCTCCCATTTTCTCTCTATTTCTCTCTATCCCTCTTTCTTTATCTATTTCCCCCATTTCTCCCCATCTCACTCCCCATCTTTCTCTCTTTTCCCTCTCCCTCTTCTCACTCTTTGTCTGCCCCTCTAGCTCTCTCTCCCTCTGTCTCTCCCTCTCTATCCTTCTTTCTCTCTCTCCCCCCTTTCTACCCCTTGTTCTCTCTCTAACCCTTTCTCCCCCCTCTCTCTCACCCTCCCTCTCCTTTCCCCCCTCTTTTTCTCTCTCCATCTCTCTACCTTCTCTCTCCCTCTCTTCCCGCTTTTCTGTATCTCCCTCTTTCTGTCTACCCCCTCTCTTTCCCTCCCTCTTTCTCTCTCTCTCCCCTCTTTCTTTCTCTCCCTCATCTCTTTTTCTCCCTTTACCTGTCTCTCCCTCTTTTTCTATCTCTCTCTCCCCTCTCTCTCTTTGTCATCCTCTTTCTCAACCCTGCTCCTTTCTTCCTTTCTCTCTTTCTCTCTCCCATCTCTTTCTCTCACCACATTCTCACCCACTCCCCTCTCTCTTTCTCTCTCTCTCTCTCTCCTCCCCTCTCTCTGTCTCTCTCTCCTCCCCTCTCTCTGTCTCTCTCTCCTCCCCTCTCTCTGTCTCTCTCTCCTCCCCTCTCTCTGTCTCTCTCTCTCCTCCCCTCTCTCTGTCTCTCTCTCTCCTCCCCTCTCTCTGTCTCTCTCTCCACCTCTTACTCTCTCTCTTCTCTGAGAATTCAATTTTAATTAGGGAAAAAGGATAGATGAAATGATTAAAAAAAACGCTGTTGTGTGAATTAAAAATTAATTTTAAGTGCCATCCTTTTAAGTTAATGGAATGCAATATGAGTGTCCTATATTCTTGGCATGTATATGGTTTAGTGCACAACGTCAAGGAAATTATCAACAAATGTCTATGTCCCAGCAATTGCTGGGACAAAAAATAAGAGACATATAAGGTGATCAGATCAATAATCTATATCTATCTGCATAAAGCCATAATAATGGTGGTCCTACACAGGGATGTATTCTTATAATCCTCATATGCAAGTATGATTGCTAATTACTTAGGAATGGTACATAGATTAAAAAAAATATAAGCTGCACACTGTGTGTGAAAAATAAAAACAAAAGGAGTGGGAGGTGGTATGCAGGAGTCTTAAATATATATATATATATATATATATATATATATATATATATGTTAGGCAAATAAAGTGACTCCAATGGCATTTGGCTGTTATATAAGGCAAAGTATTTATAAGGGCAAGAAGAATACATGTACATATATCACTTGATACATCATTAAACCTGGCACATAAGGTTTTACTGAAAAGTGCATAGTAGTGCATAAGAACAGCGTTATGCCCAATACTTGTGATTAGTTGAATTCCGCCTGCCTGGAGACATGTCCCACATGTGGTAGACCCTGCACACATGCTCCCCCTAGTCCCGATGGTCCGTTTCGCTCCAAATACGTGCTTACTCTCTCTTCCTCTTTCTGTCTCTCTTCCCACGTTTTGTCTCCCTATCTTTCTCTCTCACCCTCTTTCTGTCTCTCTCTGTTTTTCTCTCTCTCACATCCGCTCTCTTCTCTCTATCCCCTCTCTTTCTCTCTCTCTCCCCTCTCTTTGTCTCCCTTTCTCTCTCCATTTTTCATTCTATTCCCCTCTTTTTTACCATGCCTCCTTTCTCCCTCTCTCACGCTCCCTCCTCTTTCTTTTTCTCCCTCTTTCTCTCTCACTTTTTCTCTCCCCTCTTTCCCTCTCTCTCTCCCTCTCCCCATCTTTCTCTCTCCCTCTTTCTATTCTTCCTCTCTCTTGTTGTGGAGAAATACAAATATCCATATCATTATCCTTTAGGGGCCTTGAGTCTCTTTAGGAGCCAGTCTGAAGATCATGCCTCTACTTCCTATTATGTTTATCATTTTTATATGTTTTTTAGTTGTTTGTGTGAAATGTATATTAAGATTGTGCCCTGTTTTTCCTTTGACCATTTTCATTGTTACAGGGGTAGTGTTGTGGAGAAATACAAATATCCATACATTATATATATATATATATATATATATATATATATATATATATATATATATATATATATATATATATATATGAATTTAGAAAGAGAAAATATGTGAAAGCATCTATAATACACTATTTAATAAAAGGATCCCTTAGTTGCTATAGTATCTCAAAACAGAAAAGAGGAAAGAAAAAAGGGGCAACGATAATAGGATTCAATTTATTATATCAATAGCAATTGTAGGAGAATATAAATAGTGATACAGGAAAATTCTCATACCAATAATATGTTAAAAGGGCAAAATATGGGTAAACCAAGGGAACCACTCATAGAATGGCCTAAGATTGTGCATACAACACCACCTAATGGCCAAACCATTCAAATCATGGTGGACCCCCAAAGCCACTAGATGCTACATGCAAGATATCATAAAAAACCTTTAATTCTAAAATCGTCAACAAAGGCCAGTGCCAGAAAAGGAAGGGAAGAAAAGAAGGGGGGAATGGAAGAAATAACAATAAGCAAAAAAAGGGGGAGATAAAAAAAAGGGGAGAAAAAAGGGGTTATAAAAAGATACTATTAAAGTGCTTGAGCGGTGGGACATATATGGTAGGAATACCAGGATAGGAGGGGGACCACAATCATGGAGAGTTCCTATCCATAAACAGAGAATCAATGTCTGACCATAAATGCCGCCAAGGAGGTGCCACCGGGGTGGTCCACCCCTGGCGCCACCCCCTAGCTACGCTACTGTGTTGTGTCTACTATTTATTTTGTGGATATTGGAATACTAAATAACTATTTTAGATTTTCAATGGAATATTTGGTTCAATAAACATGATCCTATATTTTGGGTCTCCAGTACTTTTAGAACTCTAGTATCCTAGGCCATATAAACAGAGACTATTGTGTCACAAGGTAAAAAAAAAAAAAATTAAGAAAAAAGTTGTATTCTTGTGGCATAAGGGTCACTATATATATATATATATATATATATATATATATATATATATATATATATATATATATATATATATATATATATATATATATATATATATATAAACCTTTTCGTTATTTTTTTACATATTCATGAAACACTTGGAAAATTAGGGCCCTATTAAATTCCAGCCTCGTAAATAAGAGGCTTCTACTTAAGCCCTACGTACTGCAAAGTTTCTCTAACTTACAATGCTATTAAATTAGCCCTGCTGCGAGCAACGTGTGAGCTACGCAGCAGGGCCGTACGTATCTACACTGCGTAAATGTACATGAGGAGTGACAGCCTGCGAGATGATATCGCAGGCTCCCACTCCTCATCAAGTGCTGCGGGGGTCCTAAAAGGGACCTCCGCGGCAGTCCCCCACATAAGCATTGCCGTGGGGGGTACTCCAAACCCCCCCCAGGCACCTAAAATGAACCCCCCCTCAATGCGGGGGTCCCTGTCGGGACCCCCGAAGTGTCCTCACATGAACACCTTGCTGCCAATGCCAATTTCCTCCCGGAAACGACTCCGGGAGGTTCAGTAGCGTCGGGGAGGTCTGCCAGTGCAGACCTCCGTTATTTTTTTTTCTTTTTTTTTTTTTAGAGCGCGGATGGTTCCGCGGCCCAGCCGGGGCTGAAGGAGAGAAGGCCGGGGACATCGCGGGGAGGTAAGTTAAATGTATATTTAGATGTTTATTTGTGTATTTTATTTATTGTTTATATATTGTATTCATGTATTCATGTATTGTGTTTTTTTTTTTTAACAGGGCCGCGCCGGAAGAGCTTAACAGTGACTGGACATGCTGTAAAGGTGAGTTGAATATGTAGAATGTATATAATGTTTATTTATTTGATGTTAATGTTTTGTACTAATTTTTTTTTTTGTTTGACCCATAGGTTAGTGATCTGAAGCAACATCTTAAAGGTAAGTGGTCTTAATTTATTGATTTTAGCTTAGAATTAGGGTCTGTGTATGTAGTTAGGACTGTAATTATTTTATTTTATTTTAGAATAAGGGTCTGTGTATGTAGTTAGGATTTTTTGTATATTAGATAGATAGGGGGATGTATTTGATATAGTTAGGATTTATTTTAAATTAAATAGATTGTATGTTAGATAGATAGGGGGTATTTGATTAGGACTATATGTAATATATTATATGTAATATATTATATTTAATATATTATATTTAATATATTATATGTAATGTCATGTATTGTATGTAATGTATGTAATGTATTATATGTAATATATTATATTTAATATATTATATTTAATATATTATATGTAATGTCATGTATTGTATGTAATGTATGTAATGTATTATATGTAATATATTATATTTAATATATTATATTTAATATATTATATGTAATGTCATGTATTGTATGTAATGTATGTAATGTATTATATGTAATATATTATATTTAATATATTATATTTAATATATTATATGTAATGTCATGTATTGTATGTAATGTATGTAATGTATTATATGTAATATATTATATTTAATATATTATATTTAATATATTATATGTAATGTCATGTATTGTATGTAATGTATGTAATGTATTATATGTATTATTGTATTGTGTTTATCTGTCTTTCCTTTTCAGGTGTGTAATTTTTTTTTGTTTTCTGTACTGTAGGTTTTTTTGTTTTTTGTACTGTAGGTTTTTTGTTTTTTGTACTGTAGGTTTTTTGTTTTTTGTAATTAGAGTGTTGGGGAGGTTTATTAGGGGGTAGGTAGTGTAGGTAGGTAGTGTAAGTGTTAATAGATTAGTGTAGAGGGGGGTTAGTTTAGATTAAATGGTTTATTGGGGGTTATAGTGTAGTGTTTGTAGTTAGTGTCATGATGGTCCTTGAGGACCATCATGGCACTTATGTGGTTAATGTTGGGTTGTAACAGGCCCATAATGGTAATAATATACCCTTATGGGACTGATGGGGTTAAATAGAGCCTTATGCTGGTCTGGATTGACCACCATGAGTTAATGGGTTAATTTAGGCCTTATGGTGGTCTGGATTGACCATCATGAGTTAATGGGTTAATTAAGGTCTTATGGTGGTCTGTATTGACCACCATGAGTTAATGGGTTAATTTAGGCCTTATGGTGGTCTGGATTGACCATCATGAGTTAATGGGGTAATTAAGGTCTTATGGTGGTCTGGATTGACCACCATGAGTTAATGGGTTAATTTAGGCCTTATGGTGGTCTGGATTGACCATCATGAGTTAATGGGTTAATTTAGGTCTTATGGTGGTCTGGATTGACCACCATGAGTTAATGGGTTAATTTAGGCCTTATGGTGGTCTGGATTGACCATCATGAGTTAATGGGTTAATTTAGGTCTTATGGTGGTCTGGATTGACCACCATGAGTTAATGGGTTAATTTAGGCCTTATGGTGGTCTGGATTGACCATCATGAGTTAATGGGTTAATTTAGGTCTTATGGTGGTCTGGATTGACCACCATGAGTTAATGGGTTAATTTAGGTCTTATGGTGGTCTGTATTGACCACCATGAGTTAATGGGTTAATTTAGGCCTTATGGTGGTCTGGATTGACCATCATGAGTTAATGGGGTAATTTAGGTCTTATGGTGGTCTGGATTGACCACCATGAGTTAATGGGTTAATTTAGGACTTATGGTGGTCTGGATTGACCATCATGAGTTAATGGGTTAATTTAGGTCTTATGGTGGTCTGGATTGACCACCATGAGTTAATGGGTTAATTTAGGCCTTATGGTGGTCTGGATTGACCATCATGAGTTAATGGGTTAATTTAGGTCTTATGGTGGTCTGGATTGACCACCATGAGTTAATGGGTTAATTTAGGTCTTATGGTGGTCTGTATTGACCACCATGAGTTAATGGGTTAATTTAGGCCTTATGGTGGTCTGGATTGACCATCATGAGTTAATGGGGTAATTAAGGTCTTATGGTGGTCTGGATTGACCACCATGAGTTAATGGGTTAATTTAGGCCTTATGGTGGTCTGGATTGACCATCATGAGTTAATGGGTTAATTTAGGTCTTATGGTGGTCTGGATTGACCACCATGAGTTAATGGGTTAATTTAGGCCTTATGGTGGTCTGGATTGACCATCATGAGTTAATGGGTTAATTTAGGTCTTATGGTGGTCTGGATTGACCACCATGAGTTAATGGGTTAATTTAGGTCTTATGGTGGTCTGTATTGACCACCATGAGTTAATGGGTTAATTTAGGCCTTATGGTGGTCTGGATTGACCATCATGAGTTAATGGGGTAATTAAGGTCTTATGGTGGTCTGGATTGACCACCATGAGTTAATGGGTTAATTTAGGCCTTATGGTGGTCTGGATTGACCATCATCAGTTAATTGGGTAATTATAGTTGCCTGTGGTTATTATTTTTACTGCCAGTCCTTTCAGGACCTTTACGGTCCTTTGAGGACCCGCGAGGCGGGAAATTTAAAATTGAATTGCAGCAGGGTCACGATCGGTGCCGATCGGGGCCCCCCGCTGCAGGGGGTTTATATGGGGACACTTCGGGGGTCCCGATGGGGACCCCCAGCATAGAGGGTGGTTAATTTTAAGTGCCGCGGCCGGGATTGGCTAATAGTGTGCCGCGGTCCCTTTAAGGAGCCGCGGCGGGGAATTTAAAAGTTTTAAATGCAGCGGGGGGCCTGATCTATGCAGATCGGGGACCCCCCCCTGCAATGGGTTTATGTGGGGACACTTCGGGGGTCCCGATGGGGACCCCCAGCATAGAGGGGGGTTAATTTTAAGTGCCGCGGCCGGGATTGGCTAATAGTGTGCCGCGGTCCCTTTAAGGAGCCGCGGCGGGGAATTTAAAAGTTTTAAATGCAGCGGGGGGCCTGATCTATGCAGATCGGGGACCCCCGCTGCAAGGGGTTAATGTGGGGGTGCTGCAGGGGTCCTGATAGAGACCCCTGCAGCATGGGGATGTGTATAGGGTGCAGGGGGGAGCCTCACGCTGCTGTCTCGGGCTGTTCCGAGGCAGCACGTAGAGGCTTTCGGATCCCTTGCGTGGACTTTTTGTCCACGTAGGGATTCTTACGATATGCGAGACTCGTGCATAGATTTAAGGCTACGTAGCTCTCTCGGAGCCTATTCTCGGCCATTTTCTCGCAGTCATATCGTAAAGCAGGCTGCGAGAGATTCGGTTCTCGCAAACAGCAGGAAAACTGCCTTTTGCGAGCACCGAGAGAACTACGAGGGAGAATTTAATAGGGCCCTTAGTGTTCAGATGCATGCCAGATACTTGATCTTCAGTTAGTAAGAGCAGAGAAGTTTGCAGTTGGTGAGTATGATTTTCTGATGCACACTCCTCACAAATCTATTATTAGAATTTGAACACATAGGACATCATTTATACATTTTAAAATTATTTATTTCAAACAGTATATACCAATATATTATTTAGATATACATTTAAAAAAATATATTATTTTAAATGCAGCCCACAAGCTCTCTAGCCAATTAAATAAAGGCACATAAATAAAATCATAAACAAACATTACCAGAATTAACATAAAATACCAATATGTTCCATTTGTAAATGATCAAACATCTCCTCTATGTAAGAATATAACTTCAAAACTTTCTGAGTACTCAAATTCTAAAAATGAGCATATTCAAAACAGATTTACTGGTTATTCCTCGTTTTCCTTTCTACAAGTGAAATGTCCCTTTCTGAAGACATCTGCACAATCACCTCAACACTTAAAGTCCATTGTCTCGGTGTCACACATAATCAGACGTCTTATTTATCAGCATACCATCAGTCACTAAATCCTGCCATATCCATCTCTGCAAAATCTGTACAAAGGTGCTGTCTGGTCTCATATTTACTATCTTCAAATGTATGTCAAATGTTATTCATGTGTTTATTGTATCTCAAGCACTGCGGGATATGCTGACACTACAGAAACATAATAATAATAATAATATTAATAATAATACTGTTGTTATTTTTGCTATTATTGTTATTATTATTATCTTTATGAAACACTTTTGATTTTTGATGGTTACTTTGATATTACTTCTCCCTACTGTCCTCAGTTATACATATATAGTTGTCAGCATGAGGGTTGTTGCTAACGCTTGCGGGCTCTCGTAGGGCCGCAGTTGCTGTCAAGGAGCGCCAAAAGCGCTCCTTGTGCTGGTGGAGATGAGAGCCGTGGGCACTCATCCCTACGACCCCATACGACTTTTCGACCACAAATGCGGCCCCACGCAAAGCGGCATTTGCGAGGGTGGAGGCTCCTACGTCGGCTGCAATGAGCTGCAGGCCACATTTGCGGAGGTGGGGGCTCTACGGTGCCTCACAATTGGTTAAAAATGACCACACAATTGGGACTTGGAAAAAAAAAGCATAAACACGCAATGACTAACTACGAGCCACGGGACTTAGAAAAAATCCATTACGGACTCGCAAAATTACGACCTTAACGGACAATTATTAATTTATTACTTAATTAATTAGCATCACCAAATACATATACACAAAAAATACAAAATAAAGACACTATCGCAATAAACGCAAAAGCCATTTACTGCGCACCTCACAACGAGCGGCAACGCTGCTCACAGCACACAAACTACACCAGGGCACAGCCTTGCAATAAGCGCAAAAAGCAGATCAGCGCCGACTTTACAATGACAGCAAAAGCGCCTCTACTAAAAAATACAACAAACAAGAGGCTCGCAATGAGCACCGCCGAAGGCGCTCAGCACGAGCCTCGCAATCAGCGCCGAGATCTCAGACCACCACAAAAAATAATTTCTGTGACAAACACCATTCCTTAGGGACTTACAATTCTATTGCCATCATTTTTTGACGGGCAATTCGCTAGTTCATAATAAGATCTTGAAGGCTTTCCTTTGTTTTTTAGACCATGAAGCATTTTATTTACCTCACTTTGGGTTGTTTCTAATTTAATAATATACTGATGATAGTGGGCTCTCCAAGGAGATGTATTCTATGTGGGCTGTCGAAGCAAGGCCTGTAGAGCAAATTAGTTCCACTCTTTTTCTGTTGCTAATTCCTCCTCCTCCACCCTAATGTTTTTTTCTGCAGTTTTGTTGCCTACTATTAAATGTACTAACTCACACCCTCCTTTCTTCATTTGTTGGGATTATTAAAATGCCATTAAATGTGCTATTGCAAGGGTTAAGTTTTCATGAATTTTAAATGGACACTGAATCATTGCAAGATTGAAAGAGGACAACTTAAAAAAAACTCTAAAACATAACTTTAAAATGTTTGTTGTCATAAACTCTATAATGGCTAACTTTCAGTGTGTGTGTGTGGTGCTGTGTATCCAAGGAACACCATGAGGTATGCAAGCCTCTACGGGGAAGGGTGTGATGATATGTATTAAGCCCTTAAGTCCCAAGATCCATTTCACACACAAAAAATATATATATATATTTTTCCATTGCATATTTGTAGATTTAAGACAGTTCTGCAATTTATTCTAATGTATTTGTATGATTTCCCATATTTTTAAAGTACAGTATTACATGTTTATTAGCTGTTATGGCTCTAATATTTAAGAGTAGAGGGAATTGAATGCACTTGTAACATTACTGAAAAAAAGCTTCCTCAGTTGAAAAAAGTAACTTTGCGATTTTTAGTATAGTGTACAGTCAATTTAAAAGTCTACCTTTTGTAGCTTATGCATGCAATGTTTCTATAGTACCAGTACATTGGCTAGTACATCTAGTACTATTAAAGTTTTACATTGCATTTAAATAGATTATTTTTTAAAGAGGCGCTCCTGCGAGTGCGTGTTCAAGGTATGCACACACATATAGAATTACAGACATACACTCGCACACAGTTACAAACATACACACAATTACATACATAAACAGATTCACACATACACAGACTCACACATAGACAGTTACAGACAGCCACGCACACAGATTCATACACATTACACACTAACACACACACATACTCACCCAAACAATTACAGACCCACACATACACAGTAACAGAATTACACACACATACACAGACTCACCCATAGACAATTACCGACACCCACACAAACAGATTTATACACATTACAGACTAACACATACACAGACACACCCATACGTAATTACAAACCCACACGTACACAGTTACAAACTCACCCATACAAAATTACAGACCCACACATACACAGTTATAGAAGCCACAGTCACGCACACACATACACAGACTCACACATACATATACATAGGCTCACACATACATATACACAGGCTCAAACATACACAGACTCACACATACACATACATAGGCTCACACATACATGGACTCACACATACACAGGCTCACACATACATAGACTGACACATACACATACATAGGTTAACACATACACAGACTCACACATACACATACATAGGCTCACACAGACTCACACATACACAGACTCACACATACACAGACTCACACATACACAGACTCACACATACACAGGCTCACACATACACAGGCTCACACATACACAGGCTCACACATACACAGGCTCACACATACACAGGCTCACACATACACAGGCTCACACATACACAGGCTCACACATACACAGGCTCACACATACACAGGCTCACACATACACAGGCTCACACATACACAGGCTCACACATACAAATACATAGACTTACACGTACACAGGCTCACACATACACAGGCTCACACATACACAGGCTCACACATACAAATACATAGACTTACACGTACATAGGCTCACACATACATAGTTTTAATTTAAAGGTTATCATTTATTTTTTATTTTATTTTATATGTGTTTTCTATTTTAATTTTTTTTTTTTTTTATTATTTTATTTTACAAGTATAAAATCTACATATTTACATATACATTACATTGCACATTATATACACAGCCAATAATCCGCACATTTTTGTGCCCTTTCTCTTTTTTGACATTATAACATAATTCGTGAGATTCTACTTATGAATGACAATCTCCCTAAACTTAATAAATCCTTCAATACCCTCTTTTCCCCTCTCACAATATATGTCCCAAATGGCCTGGTTCGCCCCAACTCCTCTATCTTATCATGCCTTCCCCGACCAGACTATCCACCTGGACTTCCGTGGACATTTATGTGGGGGGATGTGTGGGAGAATCCCCTTTCCGTTCAATTCTGTTTTGTTTATTGCTAATATTGGACCTTAAGTGTGTCAATGTATTGAACTTACATATAGCTGTAAATTGATTTCAAACTTTTAATATTTGGTTGAATAATCTTCACCCTAGTGAAGAGATCAACCAATTGTGCTTCCCCCTAAATACCTTTCATATCCTATCTCACCCTTTCATCTCTCAGACATTCTAGCCAGCTTGGGATGGGAAGGTGGGGAAGAGCCAGGAAGGGAATGATCTGCCAGGGAAAACATAATGCATTCCCACCATATATGGAACATATCTGCTGATTTCCCACAATTCCTCCAGCATAATTTAATTTCTGGGTTAAATGATATAAAGTAAATTTTGGAGGGAACCCAGTACCATCTATTAGGTAATTTAAATTGGATTTCTCTCTGGTTTATATTTTTAACAAACCTATTTAAAGATTTTAGGGCTTGTTGCCATGACTCTTTAGATATCCTTAACTGCATGTCTTTAGCCCAGAGGTCCATGGGTTTAGTTGTATCCGTCTGTGTTTGCTTATAAATAATCTCACTACACTTTGAAATCAAGTGTCTAGTATTTTGGGACATTATTAATGTTTCAAAGTTGTTTAAGCTTTGCCGCTTAATGTCTTTAATTCTATCCTTCAGAACTCGTGAAATTTGGTATGAAGTAAACCAAAGTTTAGTTGAAATATTATATTTCTTCTTTAGCATATTATAGTCAAATATTTTACCTTTATCTTTATCTAAAATATGCCCCAATAGATATATTCCCTTGTCTTTCCATTCTGGTTCTAGGTAGATATAATTCAAATGTGCTAATGTTGTCAAGGGAGTAAGTTCACTATACTTCTCTAGGAATTTACATTTTGTATTCATTTTTATCCACTCTTTTACCATTGCAGTCAAAAGAGTTGCTCTGGGGTCGATGTATGATAATGCTAGTTTTGGGATGAACAGTAGGGCATTGAGGTCGATATTGTGTAACATATCGCTTAACACCTGATTCTCCGGATGAATGGAAAGAGGTTGACTCCACTTTATGTATTGCGCTAGTTTGATTGCTTCCTGATAGTGAGAAACCATTGGGTATGCAATGCCACCTTTTATAAATGTTATACTCATTATTGCCTTTTTCACTCTGATCTGACCGTTCTTATTAATGTATCTATCAATCAACCTCTGGAATTTAACTGTCCATTGGCTTGGAATTGAAAAAGGGAAATATCTAAATACATAATTGAGTTTAGGAAGAAGAGACATCTTAACTGATGCAATTCTACCAGAGAAGGAGATTTGATTGACCGGCCAATTCTCAATAAGCTCTTTAGATGTATTATATAAATTATTCAAATTGGAAGCTTGAATGCTTCTTATGTCATCACTAAAGTTAATGCCCAGATGTGTAAATCCTTTTGTATGAGCTAACTGATATTTATTAATTAGGCGCTCTTCGTCCTTCTCTGGAATATTAATACTCAGTGCTTCTGATTTCTCTATATTTAATTGATAATTCGACACCTTACTATAATTAGCAATAATTTCCATCAGCGCCTTCATAGATAAATGAGGTTGCTCCATATAGACTACTACGTCATCCGCAAAGAGGGAGATCTTATATTCCTTTTTGCCTACTCTAATCCCTTTAAACTCCGATGAAGCCCTAATAGATATGGCAAGAGGTTCTAGGATCAATGCGAATAAAATGGGAGAGAGCGGACAACCCTGACGGGTTCCATTTGTTACCATAAAATAATCTGATTGTACACCTTTTCCCAGAACCGATGCAGAGGGAGCCTTGTATAGAGCAGCTATGGCTTTCGATGCAAATCCGTCAAACCCATATCTCTTGAGGGTCTGCATCATAAAATCCCACCCTACCTTGTCGAAAGCTTTTTCGGCATCCATTGATAGGAATAGGGTGGGGATGTCTTTTTTCGCCGCATAAGTTATTAAGTGAATCAGTTTATGGGAATTATCGGAACCCTGCCTCCCTGAGACAAAGCCTGTTTGATCGGACACTATTAATGATTTAGATATTTCTGTAAGTCTTAGAGCCAAAACCTTAGCATATATTTTAGTGTATTCATAACCGAAATTGGTCTATTGTCTTTACAAGTATATGCTTCCTTATTTTGTTTTGGTATAGTAATTATATTGGCTCTAAGCATCTCTGGTGGAGATGTTCCTGTGGTTTTAACTTCATTAAATGAGGCTACTATGGTTTGCATTAACTCTTCCTCAAATATTTTATAGAATGTTGTAGAAAAGCCATCTGGGCCTGGTGCCGTGTAATTTTTTAGATTTTTAATAACCCGTCTAATTTCTACTTCCGTTATCGGGCTATTTAATGCTTCCTTTTCCTCCTTTGAGATTACTGGAAAGTCAATCTGATCTAAAAATGATGATATGTCTTTACTTTTTGGTGTTATGAAGTTTTCTTCTGAGCTTAGATTGTACAAAGCTTGATAAAATTTCGCAAATTGATCCGTAATTTCTTTAGGCTTAAAAATTTTTGTTCCCTGTTTTACCAGGTATTGAATATTATAATTTTGATAATTTTGCTTTTTAATTTTGCTCGCAAGGTCTTTTCCTATTCGATTATTGAAATGAAATGATTTTTGTTGTAATCGCCATAAACTCATATCTGAGCGTTTTTGGTTTATGTTATTAATTTTATTCCGAATTGTTTTTATCTCTTGGGTAAGGATGTCATTTATTTTTGTTTTATTTTCTTGTTCCAATTGATACAATTTTATATGTAAAAGTCGTAGGGACAATCCTCTCTGTTTAACCCAGATGCTTTTCATCTTAATTAATATACCTCTTATATATGCTTTTAATGTGTTCCAAATTGTTATGTTTGATGGAACTGACCCCAGATTAATTTCCAAATTTTTTTAAATTTCTATTCTAATATCATTTAGTCTTTCCTTATTTTCTAAAATGTTATCATCCATTCTCCATGCCCTGCTAGATTTTGCCACCCCCTTTTCCTGTATTTGGAGGGTAACTGGAGCATGGTCCGAGATGGTTATTAAACCGATTTTAACTGATTGAATTGCATTTAACAAAGTCTCATTCACTATTATATTATCGATTCGTGAATACATTTTATGAGATGCAGAGTAGTAGGTATAATCTCTCTCATTTGTATTTATAAGGCGCCATGTATCATACAAATGGTTTTTCGCCAATAATTTGGAAAAGTCCTGAGCTGTTTTTTCTATATGTTTATAGTTTTTAGGAGCCTTTTTATAACTTCTGTCCATCTTAGGGTCAGGCGTCATATTAAAGTCTCCACCCAAAATACGTCCTCCTATAGCAATCTTGTCCAGTTTCTTTAATACGCCCTTCAAAAATATATTTTGTTTATTGTTAGGGGCATATACATTTACTATTGTCATATGTTCGCCATTTATTTCTCCTACCTAAATAATATACCGGCCATTTCCATCCAGGACCACTAATTCTTCTTTTAATTTTACATTTTTATTAAACATCATTAAAACTCCTCCTGAGTTTTTTTTTGTGGCAGGCATTAAATACTTGTGGGAATCTATGTTTGGCCATATTAAATGTTCTTCCCTTATCCCAATGGGATTCCTGAATTAATACAATATCTGGGTTTGTTTTAATCAGCATTCTAGAGATGGAGGCTCTCTTTGATGGAGAATTTAATCACCTGACGTTGTAACTCACTATCTTCAGACCCGGCATTTCCCTCCCTCCTCTGAACCCTCCCCCCTGCCCACCCTCCCACAACCCCTGGCTACATCCACACTTCCAAACATACCACACTCTCTCTTTAAACCATAATGGTCCAGTCTATCCATTCAATCCCTTCCCCTTCCGAGGGGATTACAACTGCAACCACCTAGTTGTACCCTATGGACATAAACGATGAAAGGATATGTAAAGTCCTCCATGTAAGTTTCCCCACGCCTGAAAATCTTTATATTTCTAAATTCCCTTCTGATTCCCAACCATCTCCCTCCCCCCCAGTTGTACTGCTTTTCTCCTACTCTCTCCAAGCCTTTTAATCCGGGGTAAGCTCTCTTTGCCTGACCATTTCTATTGATTAGGAGTTTACCTAAAACAAATTTCCAATTGTAAATATACCCCTCTCCTCTCTCCTCCCTTTCCTCCCCTCCCCCCTCTCTACTGCCTTTTCATTATCCATTTCCATTTATGTTTCTATTTTTATTCACTTTTATAATTTTCATAATTTTCATAATCTTCATAAATTTCCTTGAGCATTCTACAATTTGTAATGTTATGTTTATGTTCTGTTACTACTTTTTTAATCTACAGATAATATTCCTTGAATTGAGTTATAAATCATAAATGTGCGAAAATTTACCATAATAGAATTGGTTTCACAAATCATTTATTTTCCTTACTCTATCCCTCTTCTTAATTCATACCTAAGCTAATTTAGTTCTACAGATCCCCCTTGTTCTTTTATTGCAATCATGTGCTACTCAACCATTGTTTAATTTTTTGTGTCCTCGGAAATGTCAAAAAAAAAAAAAAAATTAACCCCAAAATGATCATAACATCAACTAATATATACAATTTACATGTGCAAATTAGCATAAATTTACATATATAATTATTCCATTTCTTAACTTATACTGGTTTTAACTATTATATTAAATTTGTGCATCTAAAAAATTCTACAAATCACCCTGTAATTTCAATACAATCATATGCTGGTGAACAACTAATTAATGTTGCGTGACTTCAATAAATATATTTAAAAAAAAACCTATCTATACAACCTATTACTTTCATTAATACCCTTAATACATACTAAGGTTAAAGTGCATTCATTACAAAAAAGTGCTATGCAATTTCTTAAAAGGAAAGCCATTATACAATCTCAAACACTTTAAATATAGCTATCCATCAGTTTTAGGGGTAGAGTAGCCAATAGATCCTAAAAGAAAGGGAGGTAGAGAAGAGAAGGAAAGAAAGAAAGAAAAAAAAAAAAAAAGGGAGGGAATAGGGATGGGTGATTTGATTTTCTATTTTAAGTGTAATTCTTTTTATATTTTATATATTTTTTTATTTTTGGTGAATTAGGTTTTGTTTTTTATAATTTATTAGATTTTTTAATTTGGGTAATGTATTGTTTTTATTTTTTCTACATTATTGGAGTTTTTGTTGTTGTTAGTGTTTAGTGTTTTTTACTTATAGTGTCGTAGAAGTCTATGAGGACTCACATGGCACTTTAGGGGTTAGCTTTACATTACCATGGTTCTCAATATAGACCCCATGGCTGTTAGGGGTTAATTTAGATACCACGGGGGATTTTTTAGGACCCCATGGTAGTTAATGCGGTTAATTGGGATACCATGGGGTCTGTATAGATCCCCATGGTATGTAGATGGTTAACAGGGATTCCATGAGGGTCCATAAAGGATTCCATGATATGTGGTTATTCTTTAGAAGTCCTTTAAGAACCTTCATGGCAGGGGTTAATTTTTAGTAACATTGAGATCCCTGAAGACACCTAAATGTTAGCTCCCACCACAGGGGTCCCTTTTGGCCCCCAATGGCATGAACAGTAAACACACAAATGCATGTAAAGTATGCATGATATCACCTTTGAGTCTAGCTTTCTAAAACAAGAAAGAGAAATTAATCAAAGCAACAAATCCATTCAAATCAAACATTCCAATCCATTTCTAAATTAGTGTGATTTGAATCTTAAATTGCCTATTTTTATAAGAAAGCACATCGAACAAGTGAGCTAAATGATTGATTAAAAGAAATTTACCAGTGGGGTATTATTCTAAATTCACAACTAGTAGTACAAAATGAATATTCTTTGCAGTATTACATTTACACTCCTATTCGGAAAGCTCCAGAAATCACTAATAATAACTCAATGTTCTAAAACTATCTGAATATCTGAAAAGGGAGGAGGAGAGACAGCGTGCCACCTCCAAGTGGAGATTGAAAAAAGTTAAACAATCACAAAAAGATCAAAACAAGGCTGGTCAACTCACATGTCACAACCTCAACAAAATGAGGTATTTAGTGCACCTCACGGATTTGTCCCTAATTGAAGCTTTCTCGGGACTCTGAATCCTTGGTATATGCAGACAGGTCCTGGAAGGTCAGTCCTTTTTCATCTGTGACTCTGTCTGTGATCCAGAAAATAGGTGACACTGGAACCATAGAAATACACCAAGCCGTACTTAGTATGTGCATATTATCACCACTCCTTGTAGACCTTCAGGGTAATAACCCACCCGGGTTACTCTGGGTGTATGATAGGTGAAACACACTTACGGCTGGAGCTAGATACCTCACTTTGTTGAGGTAGTGACATGTGAGTTGACCAGCCTTGTTTTGATCTTTTTGGGATTGTTTAACTTTTTTTCAATCTGCACTAGGATGTGGTGGGCTGTCTCGCCCCCTCCCTTTTCATTTTTACCAGCAAAACGGACACGGCAGTGTTCAGAGAAGAAGCAGTACACTTCCTTGCTCCACGTACAGTCACCTATAACTACTAAACTGCCTCTATCCTATGGGAGTGATTGCACTGTCCAGATAAAGACTGTTATAAGCATATACCCTAATAAGAGGATCACACTACACCAAAGGTACCTTATATGTGTATTGTCTATACAGAATTATCTACATAGAGACTGCTACAGTTTTAGCACTTATTTCTATTTTTAGCATTTTTTTTTTTTTGGGTTTATTGTTACTTTACGTCCATAAGCGCTACAACAATTAGTACTACACTAAAGGTGCAGTACACTATATATATCTGAATATCTGGTAATGTTCTTTGTGGCACCCATCCTTCACAAAATGACAAAAAATGTATAAACCAAATTATTTTAGATTGAATGAATCATTCATAATATAAAACTCTCAGTACAGTTCAGTTTAACAGCTCTTAAATATAAAACCATAAACACAGCAAGAATAGTAGGTAGACTACCAGTGCAGGTATTTTTTTCAAAAAGCTATAATTTTGAATTTGGCCAACCTGACTCTGTAATAGAAATTCAGAGGTTTTTCTGTAAAAATAAATATTAGAAAACAATGTACAAGATTAAGAAAGGTTACCGTAATTACTGGATTTTCTTTTACTCTCTCCTCCGTGCTTAGTTTGACCATCTCTGTGTTTCTCTAAACATAAAACTAGAGAATAAGTTAGACATATTTCTAAGGCAGATTTAAGATTAATTTTCCGTTCTACAGTATGATTTCCCTTTAGCTGATCAAATCCTACTTTTAGGCATTGTAGTTCATTTTGGGATTTCAACACATGATAAATTACTCTAAGTTATCAATATGATTATTATAATTATTATTCTTACAGCGTTTTATAAAGCGCCACCATATTCTGTAGTGCTGCTAAGTATAAAGAAAAAAATGAATGAGTAATGATTTTGACAACCCGTAGGGATTTTCAGCCTGTAACAGGTGTGACAGGCTAACACCTAACAGCTTATATTGTGCTTATTTTCACTTCTAATACCTGGTGGTGTAACATACATTGAAAACAACCATTTTTTTCCTGTAATCTAATTTCAGTTGCCTGCCTGTGTCAGGCTCACAGCTTATATTGTGCTCAGTGACATAAGACAACACTTTTTTGACTGTAATAGATTGAATAGCAATTGTCTGCCTACAGGCGTGTGTGTAAAGCCTATTGGATCTACTCTGCCAACTTTTGCCAGTGCACAGTGACACTCATATCTGGTGGCACCTTAGATTGCACGCGCAGTGCCCCAAATTTGAAGTGGGAGGACCGACCAAGCATCTTTTTCCATCTCCCGCTTCCAAAAATCCATGCCATATACACGTCCCTTGATAGTGGACGTAACAGGGATTAAACCGATAGGAATAGTACTACTTAACAGTACACACCTTATAATAACGCAGACAGAGGCAACGCGTATAATCTTCCATGCTGTGCAGTGGAAGCCCCCAGACTCTGACCTGTGTATAATCTTTAATGCTGGGCAGTGGAAGCCCCCAGACTCTGACCTGTGTATAATCTTCCATGCTGGGCAGTGGAAGCCCCCAGACTCTAACCTGTGTATAATATTCCATGCTGGGCGGTGGAAGCCCCCAGACTCTTACCTGTGTATAATCTTCCATGCTGGGCAGTGGAAGCCCCCAGACTCTTACCTGTGTATAATCTTCCATGCTGGGCAGTGGAAGCCCCCAGACTCTGGGAGTCTGAAGAAGAGGAGTCAGAGGAGGAAGGTGTCTTTGAGGAGGTGGAAGACCAAACACAGCAGGCTTCCCAGGGGGCTTGTTGTCCCCTTTCGGGGACCCTTGGTGGCTGGGTGGAGGAAAAGACCTTCAATGACATCAGTGAGGACAAGGAACGGGACATGGCTAGCTTGGTATCCAACATTGTGCAAATAGGGAGTTTGCGGTTGTGCAAAGGGACTTTTTGCGGTTGTTTGCGGTGCATTAAACGGGGAGATTGGTCTGTTACTGTGAAGCGGGTGTAACCCTTACACTACCTGATCAATACAACATCATACCTGATGTTTTAAAGCATGTTATTCCAAACAATTTAGGAATGTTAGGTGATTTATGCCCTTTATGGCTTAAAACCAGACTCTGCATCAACTATGTAATTTTCCATGGGAGTTTTGCCATGGATCCCCCTCCGGCATGCCACAGTCCAGGTGTTAGTCCCCTTGAAACAACTTTCCCATCACTATTGTGGCCAGAAAGAGTCCCTGTGGGTTTTGAAATTCGCCTGCCCATTGAAGTCTATGGCGGTTCGCCGGGTTCGCTCGTTCGCGAACATTTGATGGAAGTTTGTGTCCGCTGTTCGCGAACCGAAAATTTGATGTTCGCGACATCACTACAAGAAAGATTTTTTTTACTCACTCTGCTTTAAACATTGGGTTTATATAGAAAATGACTTTGTCCTGCAAATTTATTAAAAATCTTAATATAGAAGAATGGCACAACATTTGAGAAATATATAATTTAATCTCAATTTGCTACAGTTGTAAAGAAAAATCCTACAAAACACGTCTCCATTGATATTTTTTTACCTCTTAGGTTGTACAAGGTGAGACAGGTGCCCAGTCCTCTGTGCAGAAAAGGTAGCAACATAGAGGGATCCTACCTTCATTTGTGGTGGGCCCGTCCAAAGATACAATGCTTTTGGACCCTATTAATACTCTAATTACAGCTTGTTTGGAATTGTCCTTAAATTTGAACCATGGTTCGATCTTTTTTTCACGACCTTGTGGACAATATACAAGGAAACAAAATGCATTAGCTGCCCAGATTAACCTTGTAGCTAGATGAGGTTTAGCAGAAACTTGGAAAACTTCACCGTTTCTGAACTTAAATATGTTCATTGCATTTTATGGGTCAGTATTGAGATGGAGAAACTGACAGCTAGAATTTTGGGTAGTAAAACTTATATGAAGCCAAATGGCTGCCATGGTTTTAGGTGACTCCATAGTTACATTATGTGCAACAGATAATGTCATTACAAAAGAGATTGTATACATGTCTTCAATGCTTGTGTAATGCCTTATAATTGTTGCACAGATGTCTTATGAATTACATAGGTGATAAGTCAAATATCTACTAGTAGACAGTAAGAAATCTTGGAACAATCTGATATCCCCTTCTCTTTAGTTATAATAATCTGATATATCCTCCCCCTTTTTTTCTGTTCCCTTCCGTCCAAAATTTGTTTAAAAAAAATTATTTACTGAAATATAATATAAAAATGAACAAAAAGAGGGATCTTGTGGAGAATCCTTACGCCACCTGTGCGCGCGCCGTGGCATCTAGTGGTGGGAGTGCAGAGCAGACCCTGCACACACCGGCATTACAGAAAGGGGAGAGTGGTAAGGGGTGCGGAGAGACAGCTGGGGAGGGGGACAGGCTGTATAACACCCTTTCTGCTTTCTCTTTACCCCCTGGCCCCCATGCCTGTCCCCTCCCCAGCTGTCTCTCTGCACCCCGTACCTCTCTACCCTTTCTCCCTCCTTTCCCCCTGTTGCTCAGTCGCTCCCTCTTTCTGCACTCCCACCACTAGATGCCGCTGTGGCGTAAGGATTCTCCACAAGATCCAAAAAGAGTTAAAAAGGGAATTGTATTCCTTAAAGAGACAGATAGTTTACATATTAAAAAAAAACAAGTATAGGTAAATAAGATATCAACAAAGACCAAAGTGCTTAGTAATTGTGAAGTAAGAATTAAGAGTAATTGGGTAACAATGATCTAAATGAGAACCATTGTGGTGTACAAATAATGAACAATGGTTAAAATAAATAATTAGAAAAAAGAGCTGCATGAATTATAGTCGAAGACCACATTTTTTCCTGTTACATTGTTGAAGGTTGTGTAGTTTGTTCAAGCTTTTTTAATTAGAAAGAATTACAGCGCATATGTATATCTGTACTTGAGTTCTAAAATAGTACATAACCCAGCTGCATGAAGTCAATATGTCCTCAAGATGATCAGGGTGCGGCTGCTTTATGGACTTACAGGCAACCAATAACAATAACCAAGAAATAGAAGCAGGTGTATAATATTTAAGGTCTGTCCTTTTTTTAATTATTTGATTTATTAGCCATTGTGTGAAACAGACTATTTGCTCAGTCACATCATCTCATATTCTAAGTAATGTCAGTGTAACCTAATGGCACCAGAAACCTTGTTGACTTTATCACATGATGCTTAGACAATATATAAATATCTGCATAGTAAGAATCAGTCTGTGTATGATCCTGAGACCAGAGGAGAGTGGAGATAGATTGAACTATTTTTTCTTTAACATGAAGTTTCTTATTCTCTGTTTGTGCTCACTTTCTGGTTTCAACATTATAGGTAAGTTATCATGTTCTTGATTACAGTATTTATTGGGAGATGTCATTTTGTTGTGTTTTCTATAATAGTTGTTTAACTTTGGGGAAAAAAGAGATAACCTAATAAAATGTTCATTTAGTGCATATTGTAGGATGGAAAATCATGGACTGTTGATCTTTAACAACTAACATATTTTAGATTAGAGTCACAGTGAGTAATAATATATGATTTAGAGGAGGTAAAGAGAATAAGGGCTCTACTTAAACTATTACATTCAGTTATTTGGGACCACCTTGAAGTTGTTTCTCTTTCACTATCTGAGCACGTTTTCAATGTAACTATAAATCTTTGTGGCTTAGCAAGTTAATGCCAGTAAAAAAATACTACTAGATTTTATATTGTTTAATGCACGATATGATACTTTGGGTTTAAAGCAGGTCACAATTTATCTAGAACATTGGCTGACTGATTTGAAAAAATAGCATAGAAAATGTTTTCTAATTGGATTGTTAAATATAGTAAACAAAAACTGCTGTGAAGGGATGAGGATAAATCTTTAAGTATTTACATTATTTTTCTGAAAAAAAAAAAAAATCTATGCTTATGTATGAACTGAAATATTTTCTTCTTTAGCTGATGGTACTTTTTGCTTCTCCTGTAACCAACCTGGAAATGAAACCTGCAAAGAAGAAAAGATTTCCTGTCCTAAGGATTCCAAGTGTGTTACAAACTCTGAAGCCCTTAAGATAAGTAAGTGCTAACACATTTTAATTTATTGCTAATCTTGCAGTGTTGTTCATGTTCTCTGTAATATTATTGACATATTTTATTTTTTACTAATTCATATATTGTTCCATTGACCATTTGGATGGTTATATATTTTATGAGCATAGGAAAAAGCAAACTGATATATGTATTTAATACATTTTTAAACAGAAAAATATAAAAAAAAAATCTTTAAATTACATCACAATCAGAGTAATCTCCAGGAGGGGGGATAAGGGGGGGGGGGGTCCTGGGAAGTTCGGGGGGGCAGGATAGGACGGGATCTCAGAGAGATAATGAATCTGAAAATCCTATGAAATAGTATTGATTAAATATTTTGTGAAAAACATGTGAATATTTTATTAAGATACACAAGATCTCTACCACAAATGTGCAATGTTTTAAAATACGCTGAAATGAGAATAAAAACAATATGGAGAGGCTTTCTGTACTTTGTCGATGCTCTGTGTCTGGATACTAAGTGAGATGTTAAGAGGCTAAAGCCAAGGATTTTACATAACGGTAGAATTTTACAAGCATTTCTTACCATGATGTTGTACTCCATGCAAGTCGTGTGTGCGGCCTAAACTCTGAATTATGAGGGCACAAGAAAAGAGGGAGCTGTCAGTTTAAGAGCATAACTATCCTCAACATGCACCCAACAAGGCTCAAAGTGCATGTAACAAAATACAAGAGAAGAGGAACCAATTTCATAATGACTGTGATTTAAGGATTTGGTATCCTCACATTTTCAGGAAATATTGTTAAAACTGAAAAACATTTATCTACATTAAGCAGAGGCCCCTGATGCTCATTTAAAATAGTACTGACATCTCTTATATACATATTATATTGTTTCTTTCTTTTTGTTTCAAAGATGGAACTATTCAACATTCAATTCACAAAGGTTGTGCCGGGGACTTACCCTGCGGTGCACGACTCTACAATTCTGTTGGCGGTATATATTATGGACAGAACATAGAATGCTGCTCTGGGAATTGCTGCAATGCCGGGAAGTTTAATGGTACGTAATGATCACATATACATCACTAAAAGACCACTGAAGTGGCATATTTATAGTAGGCTTTTTAAAGAACTTGACTTCACAGTGTAAAATAAATATTTACAGCCTTTTATTTATAATTATTTTTTAAATCTTCTCTCTTACTGACGACAGACATTAGCAAGATAGGGGTCTTTTTATAAAAGGATGTCTGTTAATAATAATATGTCTGCTTCTATAGAAAGCCTAAAGTATGAGTAAGTTGTGTTATGCATTTGTTTTATTAATGTAACAATATGAGTGAAACATTGATTACATTTTTCTGCATCCTGTGCCCGTATGGATGATCTATTCAGTAGAACATTCATTTTTGTTTACATTTTATAGCTCAGTAAGTGGTAAACTGGTTAACTACACACATGCTTTTTTTAAAAAAATGCCAACATATCTATTACTAATGTATTTTTAATATGAATTGTAGGAAATATGCAACAATATTCTATTTATTCTCATTGTACTTCATACTTACAGTATATTTATTATATACCTAATGGTTAGTATTACTTCTTATAAAACTATAAAAAAAGATTTTCAGTGGCTTTTTAAGAAGCAAGTCAAATGCAATATGTCTTTTCTCCGTTTGAGATTTTCTACATTGAACATTTATAAAAAATATATAATACAGAAACTTTTTTAGTGATTAGGCATTTAAAATATTTTTAATTATTATATTTATTATATTTATTATATTATTATTTTTTCCAATGTATAACAGACAAGGTATTACTTTGTGAATGTGAATACATTTATATCTGTTCTGTATAAGCCCAGTTTTACCATTCCATTGAATCCCTGAACAGAGGATGTCACGTTGATATCACAAGTCCTGTAAGTGCTTTGCTATCATGAGCGTTTATATTACACCTCTCCAATCACCCGGACAGGTTACAGCGATATACCGTATATTACAGATCTGCTGTGAGATATATTCTTATTTAAATGCCTATTAGTGAATATACAGGAGCATCTATGTTTATAATCTGTGCAGTAATCTGTTTATTATTCTATACCAGTGCCCCCCGAGGACAGTGAAGCCCCCAATGGAAGAGAATGTCCGTCCTGCTTTCAATTCAGTTTGGAGGAATGTAATGCCACTGAAGTCAGGATGTGCAGAGGGTCTCGGACTAAATGTTTTCATTACATTGGAAGAGCCAGAAATCCAGGTAAACATTTTCAATCCCCTGATATTCAAATAAGAGATAAAGGAGAAATAACTTTCGATAGATAACTTCGATAGATAACTTTAAAAGGGGACTAGATTTATTTCTAATTAAAAAGGGTATTCAGGGTTATCATGGATAATTAGAGAGACAGTAATGATCCAAATTTAACATTTCCCCTTTAGACAATTGGCTAAGTCTCGCTTTTTTTTTTTTTTTCTTCTTTCTATTTGCCTTCCTCTGGACTAATTAATAATAATAAAAAAAAAAAAAAAAAAAAAAAAAACATTACATAATTGATTAATAATTAATTAACAACTAATGAATTAATAGTTAATCTGCATATTGCAGATCAAAGGAGATCTTAAAAGGTTGAACTTGATGGACTGAAAGTCTTTTTTCAACCTTAAATACTATGTAACTATGTAACTATGTAAGAAATACATTTGTTATCTACAGTGTATTCAACATGATGAATTAACGCTGATTACTAACATAAGACATTTTTATTGCAGATGGTACAGAAACTGACTACAGTATGAAAACATGTATATCCCCTGAACTATGTGACCTAGGATTTGGCTTTGGAGTTGGAGTTCATGAAGTGTTTCACACAGTGTTCAATTGTACCTGATCACATACTGATTTGCTGCTGTAGCTCTTGGCACAGTGCAATAATAAAAAGTAATAAATATTGTATTGCTCTATGTTATGACTTTACTGTTTTCTGTTTGAACCCGATTATCATCTATGAGGGGGCAATTCTGGTGTAAACAATAATAAATCTGTCATTGGTACCCTAAGAATGTATTTCATATTACTGGTAAACAATGATAGGTAAACACATAATATAAAGCTAACAAGAAAGATTAACTTATACTAGGTTGCCTAATATATATAAACAAGCAGAGAAGATTCAAAAGCCACCTACTATAGTTCAAAAAGTAAAAAAAGTGAGTGGAAAGTTTTTTTTTGCTTTTTTTTTAATTTTCTTTAAACTGGACAAGTACTGATTTATATATTGTATTCTTTTAGATGCACATACATATATACATGTTTGGACCAGTTTGTTGAAACAATTGTTTGGAAAAATCAGTGACTGCTATATGGTAGAAGGTTCCAATAGAAAAACTCTACATAATCATATAATGCTATATTTTGTAACATTAGCTTGGGGGGAGGGTCTTTGTTAAAGTGCCAAAAAAAACCTCCAGTTATTGCAGAAAGGAAAGGTGTATATTTAATGTTTACAGCTGGTCACTAAAACATCTGAATGGATGTGTTAGATAACTCATGTTGAAAGTTGGGTATTTTATGAATATGAATGACGCTGTCCCACTTTCCGACTAACTAGATTAAATGATGAATATTCTCTTACATCGGGGTGTAATAAACAACAGGATTATACTAGTTGGTAGATTTTTCCATGTAAATAAGAATATGACTTTAGGATGAATGAAAGTAAAGAAAAAAAATCAATTCAATAAAAGCTCTGTTTGATAACATATTTTATTATATTAATTATTACAAGAAAACTAGCGGATTGCCCGTCAAAAAATGACAGGCTGTTTGCCACACAATGTGAGGCTTTTGCTTCTCCGAGCTCCTTCGGCGCTCATCGCGTGGCTCACGATGAGCATCTTTGGCGTTCATTGCTAACCTTCCCTCCCTCCTACTGTACGGGCCGCTCATTGCAGGGTTCATTATTCTGCAAGGTTTTTGCTTGGTAATGCCATGTGTCTCTTTCCACCATCTCCCCCCTGTCCCTTCCCTGTGTGTTTCTCCTATGGGTGTCTGCTGATTGTTTGTGTGGCGCGCACTGACTGCCGTTTGGTTTTATTTTCAAGGTCCCGTGTGCCTGGTGTTGTTGGTGTAAGTGTTACTGTCTTTGCCGTTGTGTATTTTCTAAGTCCCGCGTGCCTGGTGTTGTTGTTGTAAGTGTTACTGTCTTTGCCGTTGTGTATTTACTAAGTCCCGCGTGCCTGGCTTTACTCAGCCTCGTTTTTATCCAGATTCAGAATTTTTTATGTGTTTTCGCTGCCATTTTTTTTCTCAACTTAGCCAATTTTTTAATTACTTTTCTTGTTTTTCTTGTGTTTCGTGTTTTCCGATTTCCGCGGGTCGGCTGTTAAATTCATATTTTTACGAGGTCGTAATTTTTTTCCCAAGCTCGCATGTGTGACGGTGCCGCTGGCTGCAATGAGCGCCTTTGGTTGCTTAATTGCTCATTTCGTCCTAAATCCTGCATGCTTCAATGCATCAACTGCTCACCTTGCCTCGCGTGGCGAGCAGGGCAATGAGTCCTGCGAGCTCGAAGGCATCAATGCATCAACGGCTCACCTCGCGAAGCAAGGCGAGCAGTTGCGTCCCTCTAGGCCCAAAACGGCTCGCCTCGCTTTGCAAGGCGAGCAAGCGTGATGACAGATCGCAGTTTGACAATTATAATATGTGATATGTTATCAAATTAAGCATTGATTAAACTGATATTTTGTAAGAAGCTTTATTTTTAGATATGTTTCTATATAATGTTTTACTTGAAGGTATTTCATATTCTTTTAAATCTCTCTCTCTCTCTCTCTCTCTCTCTCTCTCTCTCTCTCTCCCTCTCTCTCCCTCTCCTTGTGAAGCAATTAGGTGAGTGCCCAGGCTCTGAGAACCTGGAACTGTTTTCTATTTTTCCCCAATTGATTAGAATTATGCTCTGGATTCAGTAGGGAAGTCTGTTCCACTGCCCTTACCTTTGGGGACTATACCGATGTATTATCCTTTGTTGTCAACAGAGGATCTGATCATATTCAAAGATTTAGCAGAGCAGGTTAACAAACAGAGCCTGCCTTGCAAGATGGAGAACTTTCCACCACCTTTGGAGATCATGTTGGGAGTTGATCCTCTGTGGTCCCTACTGGTGATACTCTTGCTCAGCCTTTGGATTACAAATGGGGTCCTAACAGAAAGTTGTCCACAGTATCACCCAGATGCCCTTGATAATCTACCATGCCTGAAGATTGTGTGTTCTGAGTGTCACCATTGATCATGTTGAAGCTGCTTTGCCAACAATTCTATTTTAAGCTTGGACTATGGGCTCTACCAGATTATATTTTTCTAGCCCACAGACAAGCACTTATAACTGAACTGAGTATGGCAGCATAGTGGCGATAATCTGGTTGAGATCATCATTGTGATGCTGCTTTTTTGAGGGGTGCATGTGAAGATCTGTCCACACTTCCAATACAAAGTACTACTTCTGTTTATATATTTAGCTTTATTCAATGTTAAATAGATTAAACAGCTCCATTTCTAATCCTGTAATGACACCCTGGGGCTGATTTGAGGTTTGCAGGCATTTCATTTCTAATGTTAAATGCCATTGAATGTAGGTGTCTTTCTGATTGGCCCAGGGACTTGGGCAGCGTCCGATCGGAAAGTCACCTATCCAAGAGCATCCCAACCAGTGTTACTAGACGGCAGGAGCCAGAGGAAGCCTGGGAGACCCAGCTAGGACTAGTACAGTGCTGCAACTGCCTGGAGCAGGCAGACTCAAGCCTGACTGAGAGACTGATCTTATCACTATTACACCCAGTCAGGATTACCAGTCAATATAATGGCTAACTACAACATCTTGAAAGATGACATTACTTAGCCTGTAGTTTGTTGTAATGTGTTCCATTGTATTTGTACTGTATTGTAATGGCATTTTTGGTATTTTAATGTAAGTTTTTACTGCCTTGTTAGGGGCTAGATACCTTTTTGTCTGTAACCTGTCAGATTTAGTTTTTTTCTTCCTGTTCTGTTCCTGCAGGCTATCTCCCATAGTTCCGCCCCTAAGGTGGACTAGCCAAACCTATGTTTATCCTGCCCCAACATTGGATCTTTATGAACTAATTAGCGATAGGCCTACGTAGGCACCTCAATTTTTGGTTCATTCAAAGCTAGGCTGGAATTTGTTCATCCCACTAAAATGTAAATTTGGGCAAATCCTTTGTTCTCAACTCTATAAAAACCCTGCAAATTTCCAAATAAAAATATTGGGAATGGTGTATTTCATTTACAGAGAAGACTTTTATTATTTTAATGAACTATAACCACTTTGGTATCCTGAACCGTTGCTGTTACGCGGGAAGAACCTGAAGAAGGACTTGCAGAACTGGATTTGAATTTGCTGGATAGGATTGGTTTCCTAGGCCTTTTAAAGCCCCCTGAAGAAGCAGGTGAGATGGATTAGGCAGACCCAGATCCTGTGCTCCTGAGCTGGTGCTGATGATCTTTATATGAACGCCGGGCACTGAGAGGCCCATCCATTCCAAGGTCAAGAGGGAAGATTTCCTGTAGAGAAATGCAGGTAATCCTTCAGCTGTAGGTGGGAATATACTCATCATTTCCCACCATACAGGGACAACCTCACATCAACTTTTCTCTTGTTGTAACTCTTTAGTTCCAGTCGGAGAACTACAGTATTTACCTCTTTTTTTAAGCCAGGGAAAAAAATGTAAGTAAAAATATGAGGCACCCCTAGACAGCTGCTTATTTGGCCCATTGGGTAATCTTGCCATGTGCATATATATATCACATATTATAATTTGTGGTGCGTATGACTTAGCAATGAGCCCTGCAGGCGCTCATCGCCGGTGAGATTCACGTAGTGAGGCGAGCAGTTAAACTCGGAGCACTTAGGTGATGAGCGCTAAAGGCGCTCATTGCCTGCGAGCCTCGCAAAGCGAGGAGAGCAGTGGAGGGAATGAAACACGCAGGACTTAGCCTACAAATAAATTATCCTACATACAAACAGCCGTAAGGCTGAAAGTAGTTGACAAATGCAGGACTTAGAAAAAAAAAAATACGAGACGCGGGACTTTAAAAAAAATAAATAAAGATGACCTACGAAAAATATACGAAGTAAGCGCCAAACCACGCAAACCAAAATACAACAAAAACACAAAAAATAAAACACAAAATACCACAAAAAAGTCACCGATAGCACGGGAAAACAGCCAGGACGTCTGGAAGTGAGGTGAAACGCGAATTTAGGTCGAATTTAAGTAGTTTTGGCACTTGAAAATCGGCTAAGCGAGAAAAAAAATGTCGTCTGAAAAAAATGAAAATGAGGCTACACGACCCGAACCGCGCAAAACACAGCCAGCTACGTACGGGGTAGAAAAATACTAACAGGAAGGACTAAAAATTAGCGTGCAACGCGGAAGACATAGACTAATGTCGCCATTTTACAATACTAACTTACACATTTAGACATTAACATTGTATTAACATTGGATTAAAGCTTATAAATACATTAATGCAATCAACATTTACACATTGATTATTTAATTATTAATGTACATTATTTTATTAATTAATTATTAGGAATTATTAGGAAAAAAAATCATTGAGATTTTACAATGCATTTAGTTTAGGAATATATTAATGCTTAGATCTTTACAATACATTTAGTCAGTGATTAATTGATTATTAATGTACATTAAAATATTAATTTGTAATTTGTAATATTAAAAAAAAAAGAAAAAAAAAGAACACAAACAAGATGTATATTTTTAGATGCATTGACATATCCGTGATGATGCTGATTGCCTCATAGGGATTAATCAAAATATTACAAATGCTTTCCCTCTTATTCGACAGTTTCAGTGTCGCTGCAGCTGACTCAACACAGAGAGTGACGTTTGAAGCCTTTCAACACCATAAACATCACTTTTACAAGATGTTCTTTTCTTAAAAAAAAGATTTAAGTCTTTTTAGTTGGAATTGATTACAGTTATTGATTAATTAATATATAATAATATATTGATTAATTTAATAATTAGTAATCAGGACCAAAAAAATTGTTTGATTTAACAATACATTGATGAGTATGCTTTTATGTTTTCCATCTATGCTAATAGATCTATGTTGCTGCTGATTGCCTGATAGGGATGAAGCAAAATATTACAAATGCTTTCCATCTTATTTGACAGATTCAGCATACCTGCAGCTGGCTCAACACAGAGAGTGACATTTGCAGCCTTTCAACAGCATAAGGAGCCTCAGGTATATCATTAAATTATGTACTTATAGCTAAAAAAAGGATTAAACTTTTTTTATTGGAAATTGATGACACTTATTGATGAATTAACATATATTAATATATTAATTAATTAATAATTAGTAATCATTACAAACAAAAAGTTTGATTTAACAATACATTGATGAATATGCTTTTAGGTTTTGCATCTATGCCAATATATCTGTGTTGCTGCTGATTCCCTGATAGGGATGAAGCAAAATATTACAAATTATTTCAATCAGATTTCACAGTTTCATCGTCTCTGCAGCTGACTCAACACAGAGAGTGACGTTTGCAGTCTTTGAACACCATAAAGATTACCTTGATAGGTATATCATTTAATTATGTAGTTATGAAACAAAAAAGGCTTCATTTTTTGTGGGTAACATGGATAACAGTTATTTATTAATTAAAGTATAATAATATTTTAATTAATTAATAATTAGTCATCATTAAAAAATAAAAATTGAGACTGCAATAAAAGTAATAACAATTTTTAACATGCACTTATGTACATTGTTTATGGAACTATTAATAATAATATAAAAAAAAGATGGGGTAGAAGTCTTAAAAAAAATGTACATTTTACTAAGCACTTAAATATATGGACTTCATTCAATCATGAATGGAATACAATGATTACAAATTATTTTCATGTTATTTCACAGATTACTCATCTCTGCACTTGACTGAAAACAGAGAGTGAATTCGCAAGGATTTTTACACAAAGAACAACAAGTTCACAGGTATATGATTTCAGCATGCTCTCATGATTTGGGATTGATGACACTTAATGATTAATTCATGAAACTATATTTAATTTGCAATTTGAAAAATGTAATAGGACTCGATATAACAACATAGCATATTATTTAACGATTTTCAAATCTTTGCTTTCTTTAATTAATGCTATTTTCCTTTGGATTGAGAGCAGCAACAAACAATGGGCCCTATTAAATTCTCCCTCGTAGTTCTCTCGGTGCTCGCAAAAGGCAGTTTTCCTGCTGTTTGCGAGAACCGAATCTCTCGCAGCCTGCCTTACGATATGACTGCGAGAAAATGGCCGAGAATAGGCTCCGAGAGAGCTACGTAGCCTTAAATCTATGCACGAGTTTCGCATATCGTAAGAATCCCTACGTGGACAAAAAGTCCACGCAAGGGATCCGAAAGCCTCTACGTGCTGCCTCGGAACAGCCCGAGACAGCAGTGTGAGGCTCCCCCCTGCACCCTATACACATCCCCATGCTGCAGGGGTCTCTATCAGGACCCCTGCAGCACCCCCACATTAACCCCTTGCAGCGGGGGTCCCCGATCTGCATAGATCAGGCCCCCCGCTGCATTTAAAACTTTTAAATTCCCCGCCGCGGCTCCTTAAAGGGACCGCGGCACACTATTACCCAATCCCGGCCGCGGCACTTAAAATTAACCCCCCTCTATGCTGGGGGTCCCCATCGGGACCCCCGAAGTGTCCCCACATAAACCCCCTGCAGCGGGGGGCCCCGATCGGCACCGATCGTGACCCTGCTGCAATAAAATTTTAAATTTCCCCTTTCGCGGGTCCTCAAAGGACCGTAAAGGTCCTGAAAGGACTCGCACTAAAAATATTAACCCCAGGCAACTATTATTACCCCATTAACTCATGATGGTCAATCCAGACCACCATAAGGCCTAAATTAACCCATTAACTCATGATGGTCAATCCAGACCACCATAAGGCCTAAATTAACCCATTAACTCATGATGGTCAATCCAGACAACCATAAGGCCTAAATTAACCCATTAACTCATGGTGGTCAATCCAGACCACCATAAGGCCTAAATTAACCCATTAACTCATGATGGTCAATCCAGACCACCATAAGGCCTAAATTAACCCATTAACTCATGATGGTCAATCCAGACCACCATAAGGCCTAAATTAACCCATTAACTCATGGTGGTCAATCCAGACCACCAAAAGGCTCTATTTAACCCCATCAGTCCCATAAGGGTATATTATTACCATTATGGGCCTGTTACAACCCAACATTAACCACATAAGTGCCATGATGGTCCTCAAGGACCATCATGACACTAACTACAAACACTACACTATAACCCCCAATAAACCATTTAATCTAAACTAACCCCCCTCTACACTAATCTATTAACACTTACACTACCTACCTACACTACCTACCCCCTAATAAACCTCCCCAACACTCTAATTACAAAAAACAAAAAACCTACAGTACAGAAAACAAAAAACCTACAGTACAAAAAACAAAAAAACCTACAGTACAGAAAAAAAAAACAATTACAACCCCACCCCCCACTACAGAAAACAAAAAAATACATTACAACCCCACCCCCCACTACAGAAAATAAAAAAATTACACACCTGAAAAGGAAAGACAGATAAACACAATACAATACATACATATAATACATTACATACATTACATACAATACATGACATTACATATAATATATTACATATAATATATTACATATAATACATTACATACAATACATGACATTACATATAATATATTACATATAATATATTACATATAATACATTACATACAATACATGACATTACATATAATATATTAAATATAATATATTACATATAATATATTACATATAATACATTACATACATTACATACAATACATGACATTACATACATTACATATAATATATTACATATAATATATTACATATAATATATTACATATAGTCCTAATCAAATACCCCCTATCTATCTAACATACAATCTATTTAATTTAAAATAAATCCTAACTATATCAAATACATCCCCCTATCTATCTAATATACAAAAAATCCTAACTACATACACAGACCCTTATTCTAAAATAAAATAAAATAATTACAGTCCTAACTACATACACAGACCCTAATTCTAAGCTAAAATCAATAAATTAAGACCACTTACCTTTAAGATGTTGCTTCAGATCACTAACCTATGGGTCAAACAAAAAATAAAAATTAGTACAAAACATTAACATCAAATAAATAAACATTCTATACATTCTAAATATTCAACTCACCTTTACAGCATGTCCAGTCACTGTTTAGCTCTTCCGGCGCGGCCCTGTTAAAAAAAAAAACACAATACATGAATACATGAATACAATATATAAACAATAAATAAAATACACAAATAAACATCTAAATATACATTTAACTTACCTCCCCGCGATGTCCCCGGCCTTCTCTCCTTCAGCCCCGGCTGGACCGCGGAACCATCCGCGCTCTAAAAAAAAAAAAGAAAAAAAACTAACGGAGGTCTGCACTGGCAGACCTCCCCGACGCTAATGAACCTCCCGGAGTCGTTTCCGGGAGGAAATTGGCATTGGCGGCTTGTGATTGGCTGAAAAAGCTGTCTATCAATTTCAGCCAATCAAAAGTCGTCAATGTGTGAGCCAATCAGGATGGGATACACCCCAATATCCCACCCTGATTGGCTAAAACACTTGTCTATCTTTCTGGGAACCAATCACAACGCTCAGATGCCTTCAGCCAATCACTATGGGATACACCCCCACGGAGTGATTGGTAGAAGACATCTGCGCATCCTGATTGGCTCCTACATTGACGACTTTTGATTGGCTGACAGCTTTTTCAGCCAATCACAAGCCGACAATGCCAATTTCCTCCCGGAAACGACTCCGGGAGGTTCATTAGTGTCGGGGAGGTCTGACAGTGCAGACCTCCGTTAGTTTTTTTTCTTTTTTTTTTTAGAGCGCGGATGGTTCCGCGGCACAGCCGGGGCTGAAGGAGAGAAGGCCGGGGACATCGCGGGAAGGTAAGTTAAATGTATATTTAGATGTTTATTTGTGTATTTTATTTATTGTTTATATATTGTATTCATGTATTCATGGATTGTGTTTTTTTTTTTAACAGGGCCGCGCCGGAAGAGCTAAACAGTGACTGGACATGCTGTAAAGGTGAGTTGAATATTTAGAATGTATAGAATGTTTATTTATTTGAAGTTAATGTTTTGTACTAATTTTTATTTTTTGTTTGACCCATAGGTTAGTGATCTGAAGCAACATCTTAAAGGTAAGTGGTCTTAATTTATTGATTTTAGCTTAGAATTAGGGTCTGTGTATGTAGTTAGGACTGTAATTATTTTATTTTATTTTAGAATAAGGGTCTGTGTATGTAGTTAGGATTTTTTGTATATTAGATAGATAGGGGGATGTATTTGATATAGTTAGGATTTATTTTAAATTAAATAGATTGTATGTTAGATAGATAGGGGGTATTTGATTAGGACTATATGTAATATATTATATGTAATATATTATATGTAATATATTATATGTAATGTATGTAATGTCATGTATTGTATGTAATGTATGTAATGTATTATATGTAATATATTATATGTAATATATTATATGTAATATATTATATTTAATATATTATATGTAATGTCATGTATTGTATGTAATGTATTATATGTAATATATTATATGTAATATATTATATGTAATGTCATGTATTGTATGTAATGTATGTAATGTATTATATGTATGTATTGTATTGTGTTTATCTGTCTTTCCTTTTCAGGTGTGTAATTTTTTTATTTTCTGTAGTGGGGGGTGGGGTTGTAATGTATTTTTTTATTTTCTGTAGTGGGGGGTGGGGTTGTAATTTTTTTTTTTTCTGTACTGTAGGTTTTTTGTTTTTTGTACTGTAGGTTTTTTGTTTTCTGTGCTGTAGGTTTTTTGTTTTTTGTAATTAGAGTGTTGGGGAGGTTTATTAGGGGGTAGGTAGTGTAGGTAGGTAGTGTAAGTGTTAATAGATTAGTGTAGAGGGGGGTTAGTTTAGATTAAATGGTTTATTGGGGGTTATAGTGTAGTGTTTGTAGTTAGTGTCATGATGGTCCTTGAGGACCATCATAGCACTTATGTGGTTAATGTTGGGTTGTAACAGGCCCATAATGGTAATAATATACCCTTATGGGACTGATGGGGTTAAATAGAGCCTTATGGTGGTCTGTATTGACCATCATGAGTTAATGTGTTAATTTAGGCCTTATGGTGGTCTGGATTGACCATCATGAGTTAATGGGTTAATTTAGGCCTTATGGTGGTCTGTATTGACCATCATGAGTTAATGGGTTAATTTAGGCCTTATGGTGGTCTGGATTGACCACCATGAGTTAATGGGTTAATTTAGGCCTTATGGTGGTCTGGATTGACCATCATGAGTTAATGGGTTAATTTAGGCCTTATGGTGGTCTGGATTGACCATCATGAGTTAATGGGTTAATTTAGGCCTTATGGTGGTCTGGATTGACCACCATGAGTTAATGGGTTAATTTAGGCCTTATGGTGGTCTGGATTGACCACCATGAGTTAATGGGGTAATTATAGTTGCCTGGGGTTAATATTTTTAGTTTTTTGTCCTTTCAGGACCTTTACGGTCCTTTGAGGACCCGCGAGGCGGGACATTTAAAATTGAATTGCAGCATGGTCACGATCGGTGCCGATCGGGGCCCCCCGCTGCAGGGGGTTTATGTGGGGACACTTCGGGGGTCCCGATGGGGACCCCCAGCATAGAGGGGGGTTAATTTTAAGTGCCGCGGCCGGGATTGGGTAATAGTGTGCCGCGGCCCCTTTAAGGAGCCGCGGCGGGGAATTTAAAAGTTTTAAATGCAGCGGGGGGGGGCTGATCTATGAAGATCAGGGACCCCCCCTGCAATGGGTTTATGTGGGGACACTTCGGGGGTCCCGATGGGGACCCCCAGCATAGAGGGGAATTAATTTTAAGTGCCGCGGCCGGGATTGGGTAATAGTGTGCCGCTGCCCCTTTAAGGAGCCGCGGCGTGTGAATTTAAAAGTTTTAAATGCAGCGGGGGGCCTGATCGGTGCCGATCGAGGACCCCCGCTGCAAGGGGTTAATGTGTGGGGGCTGCAGGGATTCCTATGGACCCCTGCAGCAAGGTGTTCATGTGAGGACACTTCGGGGGTCCCGACGGGGACCCCCGCATTGAGGGGGGGTTAATTTTAGGTGCCGGGGGGGTATTCGGAGTACCCCCACGGCAGGGCTTATGTGGGGGACTGCCGCGGAGGTCCCTTTTAGGACCCCCGTAGCAATTGATGAGGAGTGGGAGCCTGCGATATCATCTCGCAGGCTGTCACTCCTCATGTACATTTACGCAGTGTAGATACGTACGGCCCTGCTGCGTAGCTCATACGTTGCTCGCAGCAGGGCTAATTTAATAGCATTGTAAGTTAGAGAAACTTTGCAGTACGTAGGGCTTAAGTAGAAGCCTCTTATTTACGAGGCTGGAATTTAATAGGGCCCAATATGTACAGAACAAAAAAACATTACATCTCACACCTGTATTTACTATTACAGATTTCAATGGCGGATAATGGAGAAGACAACATTGAACACAAAAGAAGATTGGCAAGGGAAAGGAAGCAAAGGTGGAGAGATCAACAGTCCCCTGAATGAAACTTCCCAATGCTTAAGAGAAGAAGACCGACAGAGACTTTTAAATAAAAGAAAAATGAGTAAGAAAGCACAAAGTGAGTTTGCTGGGGCTTAAAAGAAACTTAAAAGTAACAATAACATGTCTGTGAACCATTGCCCAATGATACTATATTGCCGATTGACAACAATGTTCAGACACATGACACCAATGTCGATATAGAAAGTTGTAGTGATTACTATGTTGAGGAAGCTCAGGATAATGCGTTTATTAGAGCACTAACAGTAGACACTCATTATTGTGCATTACTCAATGTTGTTTGTCAGTTTTGTGGAGCCTATGATTTTCTCAAGGAAAGACCAACTGACGGAAACTTCATTAGTTGTTGTCAGAAAGGAAAGGTAAGACTTCCACAAAGACACACATTTCCAGACTACATACAAAATATCATGAGCGATCCAACATTTCAAAATTATACCAATTTAAAAAAAACACATAAGGTCTTACAACAGTGCAATTTCATTTGCTTCAATGGGTGCTACATTAGCAGAAAATGTCCCAGGACATGGTCCCTACTGTTTTACAGTTCAAGGACAAATTTACCACCGAACTTCACATTTACACACACAAGAAGGAGAGCAAAGGAAATTTTCACAGTTATATGTCTTAGCTACAATGGAAGCTGTTGAACAAAGAATGACGCTTCCAGAAAATAAACAGTGTTTGGGCATAGTCTTTGAACAGCTGGATAAAATGATGGCCAACAACCCATACAGTCAAGCATACAAACAATTAGCACAGCTTTAAAAAGAACAACAGGAACATGCTCAAAGACATCAATCGACAATGCCAAGAGTAAATATGGTGTTAAAAAAAAATTGCAACACTGATCAAAGACGGTATAATTTACCAACAGTAAATGAGGTTGCCATGGTGTTTAAAAATGAAGATGGTGAACCACCTTTTCAGCGGGATATTAGAATATATTCACGCAATGAAGAATAACCTTTTATAAACATAAATATATTAATTTGTCATTTAGATCCAATGACATATCCCATTTCCAATTGCAAAGTTATCCCAATAGTAAAGTTCGTGTTAGATGCAATATTTCTATGCTGGAATATAAAGTGGCACAAACTGCTATTCGGGATTCCTTTAATCCAATCTTATGTGGGGGCAAATTCACACAACAATGTATTATTGATTCCTATCTACAAGTCGAAGCAAATAATCAAAATTTTATAAAATTTCAACAAAATAAGTTTTGTGTAGAACAGTATTGTGGATTGATGGATTATGTCGCTGAATTGGCTACCAACAGAAACATACCAGCTGAAACAGCAATCATTTTGCCATCCACTTTGCAAGGATCTCCTCGCTATATGCGAAAAAGATATAATGGTGCCATGGCTATTGTCACAAAATTTGGAAAACCAAATTTATTCATTACATTCACATGTAATCCACAATGGCCAGAGATCAGGGAAAATTTGAATCTGGGACAAACTACTTTTGACAGACCAGATTTAGTGGCAAGAGTATTCAAAATCAAACTCAATGAATTAATACATGATATAACTAAAGCACAGTTATTTGGAAAATGTGTGGCTTTTGTTTATACCATTGTATTTCAAAAAAGAGGACTGCCACATGCTCACATACTTTTAATCCTGCAGGAAAAAGATAAGTTGAATACTGCAGACAGAGTGGATTCAGTCATTACTGCTGAATTGCCAGATCCAGAAAAATCTTTCAAACTATTTGAGATTGTGACACACAGAATTATTCATGGGCCGTGTGGAGATATGAATCCAAATTCACCATGTATGTAAAATAAAAAATCTACAAAATAATTTTCTAAACAATTTCAAATGCAAACTTATGCTAATTGTGATGGATGCCCTTTGTATAAAAGAAGACAAGGACAAACAGCTATTATCCGTAGACAAAAGGTTGATAATAGATTTGTAGTTCCATACAATCCACATTTGCTCATGAAGTACAATGCACACATACATGTTGAAGCTTGCACTTCTATTAAATCCATCAAATATGTGTATAAATATATATACAATGGATATGATGCAGCAACTGTTGTTGTGCAAGGGGCAGCAAACGAAAAGGAACATTCAATTTTACATGACAAACTTCCTAATTATTTTGATGCTCGTTATCTCAGTGCTCCGGAAGCAATGTGGCGGGTTCTGAAATTTGAGATGCATGATTGGTCACATGCTGTGAATCAATTAGCTGTACATTTGCCACAAAGCCAGTTTGTTTGCTTTACTGCAGGCAATGAAAGAACTGCCTTAGCTCAAAGTGAACACAGAGATACAACACTTACTGCATGGTTTAAATTAAACTGCCAGGATACGCAGGCAAGACAATTTTTATACATTGAGATTCCATATCGCTATGTATTTGTAAATGGTCTATGGCGACAACGAAAAAGAGATACACATAAAATTATACCACAAATTTATACAGTCAGTCCAAGAGACATTGAACGTTTCAGTTTAAGATTACTTCTTTTACATGTTCCGGGTGCACAAAGTTTTGAACATTTACGCACAGTGAATGACATAGTTTATGAGACTTTCCTATTAGCTACATAAAAACTTCATAGCAGATGATACAGAATGGGAGAGGTGTCTGGAAGAAGCAGCACTATGTCAAATGTCAAAGCAAATGAGAGAACAATTTGCGTTCATTTCCATCTTTTGCAATGTACCTGATGCATTTACTTTGTGGGAAACATTTAAATTAATTATGTCTAAAGACTTCTTGAAACTTTACAATGAGCCAATAGCACTGTTAAAACTTTAATGGAAATCCAAGAAATATTTCTAGCTCATGGATCAAATTGTGCAAGTTTTAATTTGCCTTATCCAGGACTTATAGATGACATCAACTTTAATGATTATGACACTGAGCTACAAAAACAAAAAACTGGCAACTTTAAATACTTTACAATTACAAGCATTTAATGCCAAACAAATGCTACAGATGATGAAATGGTCAAAGACCATTATTTCTATCTAGACGTCCCTGATGGATCAGGAAAAACTTATCTGTACAATTGATTGATGAGTTACTTTTGAGCACAGGGTCAGATAGCAATGCCATTTGCAACAACTGGAATTGCAGCACTTTTGTTAGAAGGTGGTAGAACTGTGCATAGTGGATTTAAACTGCCAGTTCCCATTTTAGAAACATCAGTGTCAGATATTCGAATGAATTCTTTACAAGCAAAAAAAATGTAAAAAAGTAAATTAATTATCATAGACCAGGCAACAATGATGTCATGTCATGCTTTGCAATGTATTGATAGATTCTTTTTTTTATTTTTTATTATTAGTTTTTAAAATAACAAAATTGCACAAAACAAACAGACAAGGCTATGCCTGATAATTAAACACAAATATAACAAATTATTATGTAATAACAAAAAAATAAAAAATAAACAAGTACAAAAAAGAAAAAAACATTCATATTACATTCATAACCTGTGCTAATACCCAGATAAGGATCAAGAGTCTCGTAAAATCCTGTTTTTTTTAAGCATTGAAGGTTCCGCCATTGAGTTCCAAACCAACCATTTAAGTTTGTGTTGATTAATAATTTTACCAGATTCATAAAGGTTTTCTAAGTCTCTAATATAGTTAATTTTTTGAAAGATTTCCGCCTAGCTAGGGGGGTCGGGTTGTTTCCATCTGCTAATAGAGGCAGATTTAACTGTGGAACAAATTTGAATAATTAACGCAAGTTCTCTAGTTTGAAGAGCATCAAAAAAATATGAAATAGACAACTGTATGGGGTGAGACAGATAGTCTTTTTTAATGTCATTGAAATAAATTCAAAACACTTAACCCATACTGGGTTAATAAGAGGACATTCCCACCAAATGTGGACTTGATTGCCAATACCCCCACACTTTCTCCAACAAAGTTTATCTTTGATGTTGTGGGAGATTTGGTATACTCTAAGAGGAACTATATACCATCTGTTTAAACTCTTAAAGTATACCTCCCTTTGGGAAGCATTTTTAATAAATGTATTAGTAGTTCTAAAAGCTTTTTTTTCCAACTACTTAAGGAAACTGAAGTGTTAAAATATTGTTCCTACAACATCAAAGAAGCAGACTTAGTTTTCTCAATATTAGATCGTATAGTATGAAAACATTTAGAAACTAGGTGGGAAAAGTCCATTTTTTTAACAAGCAGTTCAACTGAGTTCAACTGCTTGGCAAAAACTTTATGAGTTATATGCTTATCTACACAATACTTTTAGTTGTTCAAATGTTAACCAACAAAAAGTTGAAATACCAATTGATTTTTTAAATTGAGAAAAGGGGAGAAGCTTTTTATCAAGAAAAAAATCACCAAGTATCTGAGAAGAGTTAATTAAGAAGTTAGAATTTGTAATGGAGTTAATAAACTAGGAAAGGGAATATATACTTGCTTGTTATTAATACGTTGGCAATAATATAAATTTGACTTAACTATAACTGAGCCTTTCATTAAATATTTGGCAGGAAATGTTTTTTTTAAAAAGCAACGACTTTAGGTCACAGTTCATGATAAGTGAGCTCTCAATTTGTTGCCATGGATATTTATTGTTATGATCAAGCCATTTCCAAACTTGTGATAATCTGATGGCTTCATAGTAAAATGTAATTACTGGATAACCAATACCGCCATTACAAACATTTTTAACCATAATTCATCTGTTTAACCTAGTATATTTACCACAATTTATAAATTTGTCAATTAGGGATTGAAAATGAGTAAGCAACACCATAGGAAAGGGAATAGAGATAGATTGTAAAATTGTATTAATTCTCATCAAGATGACAATTTTAATAGTGGCCACTCTACCTGAGAAAGACAAGCGAACACCACTCCAAGCTTTTATAGATTTATCACATTTGAGAAACACTTTACCTAGATTAATAGAAGGCATCTTACTGATGTCTTCACAGAATGTAATTCCTAGGTAAATAAAAGAATTTGAATGCCAGTTAAATGGAAATTTTGTCTCCAATTCTTCCCTAATCTTATTAGAGATGTTAATTGTAAGAATCTCAGATTTTGAAGCATTTAGTTTATAGTTGGATATATAAGCAAATCTAGAGATAGTTTGTTCCAAATGGCTCAAAAATTGACTGGGCGAGGTAAGGGACAGAATAATATAGGGTGGTCTTATGCACTCTCTCTCCCACCCTCACCCCTTCAATATTAGATGAAGTTCTGATAGCTAAGGCTAATGGTTTAATCAGAAGGGTGAAGAGAATGGGGGAGAGAGGGCATCCCTGCCTCATGCCATTAGTAATTTCAAAGCTCTGGGAAACAAAGTTGATATCGGCTACTGAAGCCAAAGGAACAGAGTAAAGAGCCCCAATTGCATGTGAGCTGAAATTCCCAAAACACATCTCAGACAGCGTCAGTTTCATGTACTTCCACCCCACCCTATCAATAGTTTTTCAGCATCTTAAGAAATGAACAGGGTGGGAGTGCAAGAACTCTTAGAAATAGATATTAAATTCATAAGTTTTCTGACATTGTCTGAGCCGTGTCTCCCAGGAATAAAACCATCTTGATCCGAGGATATCATGGTATGGATTATACCTCCCAGTCTAGTAGCCAAAATTTTAGAATAAAGTTTCAAATCCGCATTCATTAATGAAATTGGTCTATAGCTAGCACATTTTTGAAGATCTTGATCTTTTTTTGGAATAACAATAATTGTAGCTTTTAACATTTCCTGTGGGATTTTGCCCAGACACATACTTTCGTTGAATAGACCTTTTAAAAGTGGAGTTAAGACTAAGTTAAACTTTTTATAGAATACGTTGCTGTAACCGTCTGGACCAGGAGTTGTGTAATTTTTTAACTTTTCGATAGTACTACTAATTTCTAAGTCAGAGACGGGAGCATTTAACACCTCCAATTGAGATGAAGTAATTTTTGGAAGATTATATTTCCTTAAAAATGTTTTAATATCTATCTCTGAAGGAGGTTTAGCTTCCATATGTTGTGAGAGATTGTATAATTTTGAGTAATCTAAAGCAAAAGCTTTAGCAATGTCAAAGGGTTTCGTGATCCATTTTCCTTGACTAAAAACTCCCTCATTCTAGCGTATTGTTTTTTAACTTTAATTTTATTTGCTAATAATTTACTACTTTTATTGTCATATTGATGAAGTTTTTGTTGTTGTTAACGAAATAAGGCCTTATCAGAAATTAGCTGGTTAATTCTATTGATTTGTTTTTGTAAATTGTTAATCTCAATATAATTTTTTTCTGATGGATTTAGTTTGTTATTTTTCTCAAAATGATACAACTGGATCAATAAATGACACAAAGAAGTACCTCTTTGTTTTATTGAGTTACCTTTAATTTTAATTAAAATGCCTCTAATATACGCCTTCTTAGTAATCCATAACAAGCTGTTGCATGAAGCAGAGTTTTTATTGAACTAAAAAAATTCCTTAATATGAGAAATAATATACTTCTTGTTATTGTCATTAGTGATCAATGAATCGTCCAGTTTCCACACTGGCCTTAACTTTTTATCTGATTCTAATTTAATCTTTAGTGATACGTAAGCATGATCTGAGATAGTGATAGGACCTATTTCAGCATAAGTTATTAGATTCATAGTAGGTTTATCCACCAAGAAGAAAACTAGCCCACAGTACATTTTATGGACTGGAGAAAAAAATGAAAAGTCAATCTGATTAGGAAACAAAATCCTCCAGGCATCATATAAATTGTTATCCGTAATCAACTTATGAAATAAGTTTGAATCATTTTGAATCTTAGTTGGGTTTTTAATAGCTTTTTACGTTTTCCTGTCAAGGTCGGGGTTAATTGTGAGATTATAATCTCCTGCCATGACTACAGAACAATAATTGTATTTATTAATTTTAAAAATCTATTTTTTTATGAAATGCACTTGTTTTGAATTTGGAGAGTATAAGTTAACCAATGTAAACCAAGCCTGAAAATGAATCTACCATGAGTGTCTATTTCCACTAGTTCTTTCTTAATTAAAAGTTTTTTACTAAATAATATTGAAACACCTCTAGAGTTTTTTTTTAATGTAGAGTTGTGTTTTAGATGATAATCATTAGAACCAAAATTTGGTATCTTATTCCCATCCCAATGCATTTCTTGGAGAAATAAAATATCACAACTTTGTTGTTTTATAAGTCTCAATAAAGAGCTCCTCTTACTAGGGGAATTGGGACATTTTACAGTAAAAGTAATACATTTAACTGACATTTACATACGTATAGTTTTGCTAACTTTGATTTTGTGCCTAATTTTAACTGGTTCATACAGATAAATAATGAGGAATTGGAACTGGAAACAACCCAATCTTATCCTATTCTTGATCTTGAGGTAAGTAAATTATATTTTAGTTACATTCCCATAACCATTCATACTAACAGGCAAACCTATAAGAAACATAAAAAACAACGTTCGAGACCTGTTACTAGGCTCTACGCCGATAATAAGAAGTGTGAGGCCGATATAGGCCGAAGGAGGTGAGGATAAGTGAGAAGAAAGTAAATTTTTTAAACATTTGTTGTTCGAAGCGACTATTAAAATGCGAGGACAACATTGGGTTAATCATAATCATATAATATTAGAGACATTTTTATTGGTGAAAAAACAACGTCGATTAAAAGAATTTAAAATAAATTTAAAAGCACTGTGAAAAATAGTTCCTTCAATGACTCTTGTAACCACTATTGCCACTCTGTTATATAGTATTCTTAGAGTGTGGTTACAAAGATAATTTCTCAGAGTGTATAAAGGGGCAAATGCTCACTGACTTAAGAGCTATAGAGAAATCCCATAGGTATATATATATATATATCCAATATAAATTGCTGGCAAATGATGTGGAGCACCTATTAGTGGTAGAGTTATCTGGGTGTTCAAGAATATAAATGCTCAGCCTCATATGGGAGTGTCATAAAGTCTGATATAAATTCCAGTTACTGTATGCAGCAACGCTGCTTTCCCTTTGTGTATATATACACATACATAACTGACATACTGTTTATAAAGCGTTAACCGTCTCCTCTTAACTAAGTTACTGAGGGTATTTGTCAGTTCAAGAAATAGGCTATAATAGCCCAAATTATATGCCCTTAAAAGTGCCTCTGAGTTATTTACTATAGAGCGTTTGCGCCTCCATCAACTCGGAGTTTTGCGCTTCCTGATTACGGCGTGCATGATGACGTCACGCTACGCTCGCCTGTTATCTAACATGTTTCTACGTTACAAAACGTCTTTGTCAAAGGATCAAGGCGTGTACTGGAGATAGGAGCTATTTAAAGGGAGCGGTCGCCATGGTTACCAGTGCTACCGAATGTGCTACACTTAAAAACATCTCTTATTTATCATCAGCCTAGGAGGGAGGAAGATAATAGAAATTAGACATATATAAAATATTATCAGACATTAGAGGACCCTTATATAGATTGATACAGGGCTGAAGAATCTTCCATGTATAAGTGTGCATACAATGGTGAATCAATGGATATAGCCTCTTCTTGTGGTCAGTGTGTCACTGAAGAAGTGAACATATAAAAAAGGAGAATATAGTAATATCAAATCGATAAGACAAGTGCTTAACATTTCTAATGAATAAAAATAATATCCATGATAGTAGTGTGAAGTGCTTGGTGTGGTGACTGATGACAGATGGGTAGAAGATAGAGTCCCAAGCCATTAGGGACTGTGTACTTGAATACCTATAATACATAATTATGTAGATAAGTCCTGGTAAAGTGATAAGAAAAGCATCCATCTAAAAAAGGGTTGCAATATATAGTGACCTATAATTATATAGGCTAAGGTGCTAGGTAGTGTAAGTGTGAGGAATTGTGCACCAAAAGATATACCTACTATACATAAGCACCCTATAAGGGAGGCGGTATAAGTAGACTATTACAAATCAAACATATATGTGTAAAATATTTAAATGAAGGGAGTATAGGAAAAACCTTCATTTAAACCATTGGGTACTTGTGCTTGAAGTTTGTAAATCCATTTAAATTCACATTGTAGTAATTTATTTTGGAAATTGCCCCTTCTGGGTCCTGGGGTTATAGAGTCTATGATGCAGAAGTTGAGGGCATCCGGATTGTTGTTGTGGCAATATTTAATATGTCTTGCTATGGGGGTATCATATTCATTAAGAATAGAGTATATATGTTCCCCCACTCTACGTCGAAGCTCTCTACAGGTTTTGCCTACGTAAATCTTATTACAAAGGCATGTGGCTATATATACCACTCCTGTAGATTTACAATTAAAGAAGTTGTTAATCTCATAGCTGAGTCCATTAATAGGGTGTATATAGTTTTTGCATGGTTTCACAAATTTGCAGAATTTGCATCTACCACATTTATACATTCCCTTAAGGTGTTTAAGCCATGTCTTGGTCTCAATTGGATTGTCTTTGTACATACTATGTACAATCATATCTTTGATATTGGTGCCTCTCCTATATGTTATGCTTGCCTTTGGAGTTAAGGCATCTTGTATGTCTTTGTCGCTTGTAAGAAGATGCCAATGTTTCTCAAGAATATTCTTAATAATATCAGAGTCATGACCATATGTCATTATACATCTAATAAGATCCTGATTAGATGTATCATTTACTTTAGTGATATTATTTTCCTGTTTTTTTGTGACATGTGTATTCAGCAGGTCAGTTCTGTTACAGGATAAGGCATGCTTATAGGCTGATTTAAGACTCCTATTCGGATAACCTCTTGATTTAAACCGCTGTCTAAGTTTATCTGCTTCTGTTTTGAATTCTTGTTCTGTACTGCAATTCCTCCGAATCCTTAAATATTGGCCTTTAGGGATTCCTCTTTTTTGGGGCCCAAAGTGCTGGCTTTCCCATTTCAATAGTGTGTTAGAGGCTGTTTCCTTTCTAAAGGTGGAAGTACAGATTCTCCCTTCCAAATCTTTTTTAATTTTTAAATCTAAGAAGGAGACTTCGCTTTGTCTTGCCTCAGAGGTAAATCTCAGGCCTAGTTCATTGTTATTCAAATATGATATGAAAGTAGTTAGATCTTCTCTGTTGCCCGTCCAGACAAGAATCACATCATCTATGTATCTTCTCCAGATAAGTATATTACTTCCAAAGGAATGTGCGTTGTCATCATATATATATTTATCCTCCCACCAACCAAGAAAAAGATTGGCATAACTGGGAGCACACGGTGTTCCCATTGCCATTCCTTGCTGTTGGTGGTACCATTTATGGTTAAAGAGGAAAAAATTATGTTTTTAATTATGTTATTAAAAAAAAAAATTATGTTTTAAATTATGTTATTAAAAAAATAAATAAATAAATAATATACATTTTTGCACTTCTTTGTAGATAAAAAAAAAGAGTGTTAGAGAATCACACAAACAGCACTTCCAGCTGTACAATTTTATTGACCGTCATTTTATATATATATATATATATATATATATATATATATATATATATATTATATATTATAAGATCCATAGATACATGGATGTAAACCAATTAAATTAATTTGTAGATTTTAGAAGATTAGACGTAGCAATTTTGATATCCAATGTTGATTTAGAAAGTTGACAACAACATCTAAGTAGATAGAATAAAATAAGTTGGGATGATTTAGTTTGAGAACTCGGTTTTAACTTTTCTCTAATTGCAATCCTGAGTTTTTTCTCACTATAGATTAGGTAACAAGGTTGGTGCTTTCAGTTTTCCTCATAGGAAATAGTTCATAGCAAAGTAACAGATGCACTTCAGATGCTTAGTAAGCCCCATTGGTTTTGAATATGCTCCGATAATTGTGAGAAGGTTTTCAAGGTGAACTTGTCCATGGTTTACTAGAATAAAAGATAACTGGCTAAGCAAAGAGAGCTGTTTTATTGATTCAGAGTCCAATGTTCTGTTGGTTGTCATGGATGTCATGTGTGTCTTCTTTGGGGTTTCTGTGTGTATTGACTATTTGCATGAATAATGTACGTCATGTGATTCAGTGGATGTAAGGATGATGACCCTTTAAGAAAGCCATCCCTAGCTCCAAACGAGCTGCCCCATGAATTTCCCTGGCATAAGCACTGGCTTATCTAGTGGAATTCTTAAGCATACACATAGAACTTGTGCCTTTATTGGGGAATTGTGAAAGCAAACCATCTTCAAATCCTCATCCAGCTTCCTGAGTGTGGGGGATAACTGAACGTCGGCAAACCCGTAAACCCAGGCAGCTGAACTGTTCCTGTGAGCCAATCAGACTGAGCCAGGGATGTGACATTATCATTGTGAGTGTTGCTTTAATAAATGTTGATGTTTTACTCTAGAAGGATCAATTGTGGATTGGAGAAAGATATTTGAGTTAATCACATATATAGTTGTGAGCGTACGGGCCGTTGCTCACGCTTGCGGGCTCGCGCAGCGAGGGACGCAGTTCCCCGCAAATGCGGGTCCTGGCGAAGCGAGGGCCCGCATTTGCGGTGGGGGAGCATCCCAACGTCCCCGCAAATGTGGATCCTCGCGAAGCAAGGGTCCGCATTTGCGGTGGTGGGAGCATCCCAACGTCGGCTGTGTTAACACACACATACACACACATGACTTTTTAATAAAAAAAAACTCAAAGGCGCCTCACACCCGCTTACACCCAGACACACACACGCAAGACTTAAAAAAAAAACAGCAAAAAGGCCCCTCACACGCTCTTAACACACATACGCACGACTTAGAAACAAATACACTGCGACGTACACGTAAAAGCCAACTTCGTCTCTCGCAAAAACATACGGCAGCATTGCAACAAAATACGGCCGCATCGGGGGAAAAAACGGCCGCAAAACGACCCATTCCAAACGCCGCGCATCAAAACATCACAAACACAAGAAATAAACACAACAAACACATAAAAAGCCTACTTACAGCAAGGGGGAGCATCCGGCACCTCCAAAAGTTAACTTTTAAGTCCAAAAAAAAGAGTTTAAACTGCAGAAAATCGCCTAATCGAGAGAAAAAATGGCTGCTGAACAAAACGAAAACGAGGCTTCAGACGTAACTACACTGCAGTAATTTGGAAGAATGAAACACATACTATGCGGAACGTACCACACTGATATTAAACACCATTTTGAACACTACTACGCACAAAATGGCGGATGGAACGCAAATTGTAAGCTGGAACGCAAATAGCGCATGCGTATTGCGTGCTAACGGTCTGAGGCACTTGAAAGTTTAAAAAAATACTGCCTACTTTCCAGAAATTTCTACATTTCTACTCAGGTGATGCGCGGTGTGACTGGATAGGTAACTGCTGCTGTTACTTCAGAAGAGAATTGTTTCCTAATTTACTACTTTACATTGTATAAATTACAACCGAGAGGTAAGCTATAATATATTACATTTTATTATCAAGACAGCACAAAAAAACAAAAAAAAATGAACTATGAAAATGTGATTTATGTATAGTGACATGTGGCACGCACATTTATGTCTACCATGTATAGTCACATGTCACACACACATTTATGTGTGTAGGCCCACAAAAGAAATAAGGTTCATTTAACAAAAAAAAAAAATTAAATATGAAAAAGGAATTTATGTATATTGACATGTGACACTCACATTTATGTGTATAGGCCCTGCAACAAAATGATCTTAAAACAAACTAACTAAACAACTACATTTAAATGACATTACAAAAAAAAAATGTAATATTAAAATATGAGTCATGTATACTGATATGTGACACTCACATATATGTGTATCATCTATAGTCACATGTCACACACACATTTATGTGTGTTGGCCCAAACAAAAAATAAGGTTCATTTAACAATTAAAATATGATTCATGTATGTATTACATTTAACTCTGAAAATGTGCTTCATGTATGTTACATTTATGTGTGTAGGCCCCCCCAAAAAATAATGTTAAATGAAAATAATTACAGAAGTATATTTAAATGACATTCATTTATTGCAATTCAATATATCACCTAAAGCTCAATCTTTCTACTAAGATAGAAAAATACATTACATGCTGAAAAAGACCATGCTTTGCTAAATCAAAAAGAAGAAATATACAATTAACCATTTCACTTTCTTTTTCAAACAGACACTACAAGAAGAGCGGTGGATTAAGATTGGCAGGAGGGGACCCTCTGTCATTCGACACTTCAATCAAGGTAAAGTATACAGTATAAAAAAGAAACGAACTATGAGCCTCATTCAATTGCGAGTTGGCCAATTGAATAGGGCTCTATATAAGCACATAACATATTTTTTATACAGAACTTTTTAGTTACTGAACTTCTATCCAAAATCAAGGTCTTCACTAACTAAAAACTTCTGTCAAAAAATATGTTATGTGCTTATATAGAGCCCTAGTCAATTGGCCAAATTGCAATTGAATGAGGACCTATATATGTTTAATGGCCGAGGGCCTCATTTAAATGTGATTTGCCCATTTGAATAGGGCTCTATATAAGCACAGAGCAGATTTTTTTACAGAAGTTTTTAGTTAGTGAAGACCTTGCTTTTGGATACAAGTTCACTAACTAAAAACTTCTGTAAAAAAACATGCTCTGTGCTCATATTCAGCCCTATTCGATTGCCAAAAACGCAATTGAATGAGGCCCCGACAATATAACAAATGCAGCAACCAAAGGCCCTCATTCAATTGCTATTTTGGCCAATTCAATAGGGCTCTAAATAAGCACATTTAGAGCCCTATTGAATTGGCCAAACTGCAATTGAATGAGGGCCAAAGTATGCAACATATGGTACACACAAATAGGATTGTACAAAAAAAACACTCACAAATAGCAAAATAAATTAATCTTCTTCTTTAATGTTTAAGAACCTTTAACAACCTATAACCCTTACAATGAAGCCTAAATAAGGATACCAAAAGTGGTACACACAAAACAGGATTGGAACAAACTCACACAAACACATAGCAAACTAAATTTATATTCTTCTTTAATGTTTAAGAACCTATAAGCCTTAGAAAGAAGCCTAAATAAGCATACCAAAAGTGGTGCGCACCAAACAGGATTGTAGAAAAACTCACACCAACACATAGCAAACTAAATTTAGATTCTTCTTTAATGTTTAACTACCTATAAGCCTTAGAAAGAAGCCTAAATAAGCACACCAAAAGTGGTGCGCACCAAAGAGGACTGTAGAAAAACTCACACTAACACATAGCAAACTAAATTTATATTCTTCTTTAATGTTTAACAACCTATAAGCCTTAGAAAAAAGCCTAAATAAGCATAGCAAAAGTGGTGCGCACCAAACAGGATTGTAGAAAAACTCACACAAACACATAGCAAACTAAATTTATATTCTTCTTTAATGTTTAACAACCTATAAGCCTTAGAAAGAAGCCTAAATATGCATACCAAAAGTGGTGCGCACCAAAGAGGATTGTAGAAAAACTCACACAAACACATAGCAAACTAAATTTAGATTCTTCTTTAATGTTTAACAACCTATAAGCCTTAGAAAAAAGCCTAAATAAGCATAGTAAAAGTGGTGCGCACCAAATAGGATTGTAGAAAAACTCACACAAACACATAGCAAACTAAATTTATATTCTTCTTTAATGTTTAACAACCTATAAGCCTTAGAAAGAAGCCTAAATAAGCATACCAAAAGTGGTGCGCACCAAACAGGATTGTAGAAAAACTCACACAAACACATAGCAAACTAAATTAATATTCTTATTTAATGTTTAAGAACCTATAAACCTTAGAAAAAAGCCAAAATAAGCATACCAAAAGTGGTGCGCACCAACCAGGATTGTATAAAAACTCACACAAACACATAGCAAACTAAATTAATATTCTTATTTAATGTTTAACAACCTATAAGCCTTAGAAAGAAGCCTAAATAAGCATACCAAAAGTGGTGCGCACCAAAGAGGATTGTAGAAAAACTCACACAAACACATAGCAAACTAAATTAATATTCTTATTTAATGTTAAGAACCTATAAGCCTTAGAAAAAAGCCTAAATAAGCATACCAAAAGTGGTGCGCACAAAACAGGATTGTAGAAAAACTCACACAAACACATAGCAAACTAAATTAACATTTTTCTTTAATGTTTAACAACCTATAAGCCTTAGAAAAAAGCCTTAATAACCAAACCAAAAGTGGTGCGCACAAAACAGGATTGTAGAAAAACTCACACAAACACATAGCAAACTAAATTAATCTTCTTCTTTAATGTTTAAGAAACGTTAACAACCTATAGCCTTACAAAGAAGCCTAAATAAGTATAACAAAAGTGGTGGACAGAAAATAGGATAATGCTAAAACCATTACAATCATATACAAAAAAGTTTAAAAAAAAATAATTACAGTATAAAAAAATTATGTATGTAATATAAAAATACATTTTAAGTATTTGGAAAAAGTTGCACAAAAAAATAAATAGCAGAAAAATTCAACATAACACATACAATACACAAAAATAATGTCATTTTTTAGTTAATACAAATACATTAAAATCAAATAACATTTTCATTTTTATTTTACAACAGATACTGCGTCAAGACCATCGGACCAGGAGTTTCAACTGAGGACCAGACCAGCGGAGGAGGACTTTCAACAGAGGACTACACCATCGGACGAGGACTTTCAACAGAGGACTACACCATCGGACGAGGACTTTCAACAAAGGACTACACCATCGGTCGAGGACTTTCAACAGAGGACCAGACCATTGGACGAGGACTTTCAACACAGGACCAGACCATCGGACGAAGAATTTCAACACAGGACCAACAAAGATTCTGCTTGAAATCAAACTTCAACCAAGGTACAGTATAACAAGTAAAAAAAGAGAAAAATAAATAAATATCTTTGCTCTGCATCGATGTCAACAGAAAATAAAATAAAAAAAAAACCACCAGTAACTATAGCTTTCAAAAAAATATAACTAACACATTTTTCATCTATCTCTTATTTGTCTTTTAGGGCCAATAATATTTAACAGTTAATACAAACTTCAATGTAGCCAGAAAAAAAAAATTGCATAGTCCAAAAAAGGCTCAAAACAGAGACTCTATACAATTTGTCATTCTAAAATTCCAGTCCTAGACCCTCATTGAATTGCCATTTGAGAAATTGAATAGTGATGTAAATAAGCACATAACATATTTTTTAAAATAAGTTTTTACTTAGTGAAAACCTTGCTTTTGGATACATGTTTACTAATTAAAAACTTCTTTAAAAAAATATACTGTATTATGGCCTTATTTAGACCTCTATTCAATTGACCAAATTGAAATTGAATAAGTTTAGTAACCACACTGTTGATAACAATTTTTGCTGAAAACAAACTTAACATCTCAAAATAAACTAATGATACATTATTTTATTTTTACAGATTAACATGGCTGATAATGAGAGTAAACAAGAAAAGAAAAGACGCCAAGCTAGAGAACGACGACAGAGAGCAGCCAGCAGACACCAAAGAAGAAGGAAATTCGACGAGAAAAAGAACGCAAAAGAATTGCAAGCAAAAGACTGTCACCTGCACAAATTAAAGATATGCCAAAAAAAGCTACCAAGCAAATAAAGCATTTAGAACCTGTTCCTCAAACATCAGATGACATTTTACCTGAACAAATACAAGACATACCAAAAAAAGCCACGAAAAAAACAAAGCATTTAGAACCTGTTCATGAAACATTACATTACATTTTACCTCAACCAAAACAACATATACCAAAAAAGGCATGAAAAAAACAAAGCATTTAGAACCTGTTGTTGAAACATTATATGACATTTCACCTGATGAATATGAAAGTCAAAATCCTATATGCTTTGCAAATTGTCCTTTACTCAAGTCTTTAGCAGTAGAGGTTCATAGTTGTGGGGACATGACTACTCAATGTCAGTTTTGTGAGGCTTATTATTTTAAACAGGAGAGACCCAGAGATGGCCAATTTATTAGTTGCTGTCAAAAAGGCAAGTTAAAACTTCCAGAAAGGAAAGAATTTCCTATCTATTTACAAAACATTATGACTGAACCTACTTTTCCAAACTACAAAAATTTTAAGACAAACATAAGATTCTACAATAGTGCCATATCCTTTGCATCTATGGGGGCAACATTAGCTACTAATGTACCAGGACATGGTCCTCACTGTTTTAAAGTCCAAGGACAAATTTATCATTGCACTTCCCATTTACATCCAGAGGAAGGAGATCAAAGAAAATTCGCTCAACTATATGTCCTAGATACAATGGAAGCTGTTGACCAACGTATGCAGATGGAAGAAAATAAAAAATGCTTACACAGTGTTTTTATAGAGCTAAATAACAATTCCTACAGTAAAGCTTATAAACAATTGGCAGAAGTAGAAAATGAACAACTACTTCATGCACAAAGACATCAATTACCAATGCCAAAGGTTAATATGGTGCTTAAAAGAGACAGACATACTGATAAACATTGTTATAACTTGCCAACATCAAATGAGGTTGCAATGGTGTTTCAGAATGATGAAGGAGAACCACCATTTCAAAGAGTCATTAGAATATATCCCAGAAATGAGGAGCAACCGTTCATTAATATGAGTATCTTAAGTCCAAATTTAGATCCAATTACATATCCCATCTTTTTCCCACACGGAGAAGCAGGTAGGCAACCAAAATTAACACTTCCCAGTTACCCAAATGCTAAAGCCAGAATCCGAAATAATGTTTCTATGCTTGAATTTAAAGTAGCTCAAATTGCCATTCGCAATGTATTTAATCCAATTTTATGTGGTGGAAAACTAACACAACAATGGATTATTGATTCCTATTTTCAAGTTGAGGCAAATAATTTAAACTTTATAAAATATCAACAAAATAAACTACGTGTAGAACAATATTCTGGACTAATGGACTATGTTGCTGACGTGGCTACAAGCAGAGACATGACAGCTGGCAAAGCCATCATTTATACCATCTTCCTTTCAAGGATCTCCTCGAAATATGAGAGAAAGATACAATGATGCTATGGCTATTGTCACCAAATTTGGCAAACCCGATTTATTTCTGACATTTACATGTACGGTAATCCACAATGGCCAGAAATTACACAAAATCTACGGCTTGGACAAAATGCTTCAGATCGACCAGATTTAGTAGCCAGAGTTTTTAAGATTAAATTAAATGAATTAATACGTGACTTCACTATAAATCAGTTATTTGGCAAATGTCTTGCTTATGTATATACCATTGAATTTCAAAAAAGAGGCCTTCCACATGCACATCTTCTAATAATACTTCAAGAAAAAGATAAATTAGATACTTCGGACAAAGTGGATGCAGTCATTGTTGCTGAACTACCAGATCCAGAACTATATGGTAGACTATATGAGATTGTTACTCATCGCATGATTCATGGACCCTGTGGTGACCTTAATCTACAATCACCATGTATGGAAAATAATAAATGTTCCAAAGAATTTCCAAAAGATTATAGAAACAAAACCTATGCCAATTGTGATGGATATCCACTTTATAAAAGAAGAGAAGGAGATAGTGCCATTATTCGTGGAAAAAAAGTGGACAATAGATATGTAGTACCCTACAATCCACATTTACTCATGAAGTACAACGCCCACATCAACGTAGAAGCCTGCACTTCCATCAAATCCATTAAATATGTCTACAAATATATTTACAAAAGCTACGATGCAGCTAATGTAGTCGTCAAAAGTGCAGACAACCCTGAATGTAGTGAGTTAGTACATGATGAACTTGCATCTCATGTAGATGCTCCCTATGTCAGTTCGCCAGAAGCTATGTGGCGGCTTTTAAAATTTGAAATGCATGATAGATCACATGCAGTATATAGATTAGCAGTACATTTGCCACAACGACATTTAGTCTATTTCCATGCTGGAAATGAAATGAATGCATTGGCCCAAAGTGAAGATCGTCACACTACACTAACTGCATGGTTTGAATGAAATTCCACTGATTCAGAAGCAACACAATACTTATATATTGAAATTCCATATCACTATGTTTTTGTGAATGGATTATGGAGACCAAGAAAAAGCAGACGCAATAAAATAATTCCAAGAATTTACACAGTCAGTCCAAGAGATGTTGAACGTTTTTGCTTACAGATATTACTTTTAAATGTTCCTGGAGCACAAAGTTTTGAACACTTAAGAACTGTTAATGACATTGTATATGAATCCTTCCGTCTAGCTGCAAGACATAGAAACTTACTATCTGATGATACAGAGTGGGAAAGATGTTTAGAAGAAGCAGCACAATGTCAAATGCCACCACAGACGAGAGAACAATTTTCTTTTATTTGTATCTTCTCAAATGCTCCAAATGCATTAGCTTTGTGGGAGACTTTTAAAAGTAATATGGCTGAAGACTTTATGCGACGATACAATGAACCCATTGCACCCTTAAAAGGGTTAATGGAAATCCAAGAAGTATTTTTAACTCATGGATTAAGTTGTGCAAGTTTTAATTTGCCTGATCCAGGTCTTATAGATGACATAAACTTTGAAGACTATGACATTCAACTACAAGCAGAAAGAACAGAAGAAAGACTTGCAACTTTAAATACATTACAATTGCAAGCATTTCATGCCATTAAAAATGCAATAGATGATGACATGGTGACAGAGCGTTATTTCTATCTTGATGGACCTGGCAGGTCAGGAAAAACCTATCTGTATAATTTATTAATGAGTTCAGTACGAGCACAAGGTGAAATAGCAATGGCGTTTGCCACTACTGGAATTGCTGCACTTTTGTTAGAAGGTGGAAGAACTGTTCATAGTGGATTTAAACTGCCATTGCCTATTTTAGAAACTTCTGTGTCAGATATTTGCATTACATCATTACAAGCAAAGAAATTGAACAAATGTAAATTAATTATAATAGATGAGGCCACAATTATGTCATGCTATGCCCTTCAATGTATTGATCGTTTGCTTCGTGAAGTCATGGATAATACTTTTCCATTTGGTGGAAAGGTAATGTTGTTAGGTGGCGATTTTAGACAAACATTACCTGTTGTTGTACATGGAAATCGAACTGACATTATTGAAACCTGTATAAAGTCAAGCACAGTATGGAAACATTTTACCCATCTTCAACTGCAACAAAATATGAGATCAGAAGGACAAACTGATTTCAATGATTAGCTTATTAAATTTGGAGAAGGCAGAACAGAAAAAATACCACATTTACCTGACGACACTGTAGAGATCCCATCTCATATGATTTGTCAACAAGATATTATATCGGCTATATTTGAAGGGAGCATAAATAACCAGGAATATTCAGAGCTTGCCAACCAAGTCATACTAACGTGTAAAAATAAGGATGCATTAATCCTCAATAATGAAATCTTAAAACAAATAAATGCACCACAAAGAAATTATCACAGTGCTGATTCTGTACTTGCTGATGACAATGAAAGTCAGGCGAACTTTTCTACTGAATTCATAAACTCACTAACTCCTTCTGGAATGCCACCACATATTTTGCAGCTAAAGAAAGGTGCAATTATCATGTTACTGCGAAATATGAACACCAAAAAAGGCCTATGCAATGGGACAAGATTAATTGTTCAACAATTAAAGGACCATTTTATAGATGCTGAAATTTTAACTGGGACCCATAAAGGAGAGAGAGTTTTCATACCAAGAATAGATTTAGCACCAAGTGAAAGAAGTCTCCCTTTTATACTTCAAAGAAGACAATTTCCCATTATTATGGCATTTGCCATCACCATCAATAAATCACAAGGTCAAACTTTCAAATCTGTGGGTATTTTCCTGGAAGAAACAGTATTTGCACAAGGTCAATTGTACGTTACGTTGTGACGATGCAACAATCCACAGGCTATTAAAGTTTACATTGAGAAGAATGAAAGTCAAGGTGATTTATTAGAAGATGGACGTATTTTTACTAAAAACATTGTCTACTATTAAGTACTATAACTCTTCAGTAAAGAAATAAAACACAAGGAAAACAAATTTAAAAACATTCAAAAATACAAATCAAGAAACAATTTCAGTCATAATTTATGCAAGGACTCTTTATGGATGATTCGCCTCACAAAACACTTGCCTTGCAACTATATATGTGATAATTCTGTTAAAATGTTAATTAACTATGTTACTGTGTGTAATGTTACAAGTTGGAAAACAATATTTTAACGTTCTTTACTTCAACATATTACAAAGTTCATGTTAACAGCTCAACCACGTTTTAAGACACAATGTAAATATTGTCTGTTATGTTAAGATTACTCCCTGTTTATCGACAGTTCATGTGGTCAGGAAGGAATTTATTTCATTGGGTACATTTTAAAGAGAGTTTTTACTGTTTGCCTTCCTCTGCATTCAATGTATATTGAAGTTAACAATTATTGGGATAGAAATTGCATGTTAAAAAACCATTGCCTCAAGTTTAAAATATTGATTACTTTAAAGTTAAACTGTTTTTACATTCAAATGTTAATACTTTCATTACAAAATTATGTTAAAATATTCATTCACTATGTTACTGTTTATACTGTTTCAAGTTAGGAAAAAATGTTTTCACATATAAGAAACTTGAAGTTTAAAAATATATTATGTCAAGTTTCTTACTTAAATATATTACAAAGTTCATGTTAAAATTGGGTACGTTTCAAGCTGGGTTTTTACTGTTTGTTTTCAGCGGGATTAAATGTAAAATATTGAAGTTAATAATTCTTCAGATAGAAATTGCATGTTAAAAAAACATTACCTCAAGTTTACAATACTGAGTAGTTTAAAGCTAAACTCTTTTTACATTCAAATGTTATTAATTGTAATACAAAATTATGTTAAAAAATTTGTTCACTATGTTACTGTTTATAATGTTCAAAGTTATATAAATGTTTTGTCAAGTTCCAAAGTTACACAAATAATAAAGTTACTTTCACAAAATATAATTTCAAGTTTCTTACTTACATATATTACAAAGTTCACGTTAAAAAAGTATACGTTTCAACAAGGGTTTTTACTGTTTGCTTTCTTTGGGATTTCATGTATATTGAAATTAACAATTCTTCACATACAAATTGCATCTTAACAAACATTGCCTAAAGTTTACAAAAATTCTTAATTTTAAGTTCAACTGTTCTTACATTAAAATGTTAATACTTTTAATACAAAATGCTTGAAGACTTATTGTTCACCAAGAGAACATTTTACTAAACTAAACATGTTTTAATATCACAATACTTACAACTGTCACATATATATATTTATTACTAAACAACTTTCCAAACATACACATCTCATTGCCGTCATTTTTTGACGGGCAAGTCGCTAGTACAAAATAAAATCTAACAAGGCTTATCTGACACCTTATAAAAACACCACCTCTCAGATTAACACACAAGTGGAGCTCCTCTGACCTAAAAGCAACACATATTGAACACTGTAATGCTGTACCACGCAGTTTTAGCTTTCATAATGTATATACTGGACATTTGCTGTATCTCTTGAAGAGTGCATCTTAAATCCTACAAAGTTGCACAATGACAAACATTTTTAATATAACATCAAGTACTAGACCATTACAGGGTATATACTTTTTATCCCAAAGGTAATTTCCAAACATTCAACTGGGATTAATCTTAGCTGTAGACTTGTAATTATTTTATCCATATCATTGTTATGTGCCATTTTTATGTTACATACAACACTTTTAGTATGTGATCTGCTTAAATGATCACTGCAATAAAGAAAAAATACACTTATTTGTTAGCTATGGCCAGAGTAACTATATTTGCAATCATGTCAAGTCATGGGCCTCTTCTGGGTCGCTACCTTGTCATGGTGAATGGGTTTGTGAACTATGAGCTACACCATGTAGGGTCACTCAAGATGGGGATTTCATAGCAGAAAGGTTAAATTGAGGAGGATGAGCCAGCACTCCATTAACTTTACTAAGATAACCTTATGGACAAGCACAACAAGAGAAATAATGAAATGGCACTGGTAGATAAGCCTCTCAGGTCAGAATGTGCCTACCACATTAATGAGGAAGAGCAGAGGGCAAGTACAAGCAACAGCATATGTAATGAAGTGGTTGGATCAAATCCACGAGGACACCTAGCTTTGGATGTGTCTGGAGGGGAAATAAAAGTCGTCTAGTGCAAAGAGGAATTCAGCAAAGGAACCTGGAATGATAGAATTATGAACCAAGGCAAATTAGACATGGTCAACCTTGAGATGACAAGATCAAACATTGATATTCTGAGAATGAGTAAACTCAAATGGATTGGAATTGGACGTTTCACATCAGACAACCACCAGATCTTCTACTTTGGTCAAGAATAGTGCAGAAAAAATGTAGTGCTTGGATACAACCCAATGAATGACAGAATGATTTCAATTCAAATTCAAGGGAAGCCATTTAACATCACAGTGATCCACGTCTATGCTCCAACAGAGGATGCTGAAGAAATTACGTTTTTCGGTTCTCCAAAGATATTCAACACGTCATAGTATAACACCAAGAAAAGATGTTACTCTCATCATTGGAGACTGAATGCTAAACTAGAAAACCAAAAGATACATGGAATGCCAATCAAGTGTGGCCTTGGAGTATAAAATGAAGCAGATCAGAGATTAGTAGATTTCTGTCAAGATAATTCTCTGGTCGTAGCAAACACCCTCTTCCAACAGCCTCTGAAACAACTTTACACATGGACATCACCAGATTGTCTATATACTTTCTAGTGAAAGATGGAGGAGCTCGATACAGTCATCAAAAACAAGACCTGGTGCTGGCTGCGGCTCAGATCATAAGCTTCTTATTGCAAAGTTCAGAATTAAATTGAAGAAAAGACAAAAAATTATATGAAATTAAGTATATCCACTGTGGAAGTAAATAATAGATTAAAGGGACTAGGCATGGGAGATAGAATGCCCAAAGAACTTTGGACTGAAGTCTGCAACATTAACCAGGAAACAGCAACAAAGAATATCCCGTAATAAAGAAAACTAAGAAGACAAACTGCTGTCTGATGAGGCTTTGAAAATAGCCCAGGTAAGAAGGAAAGTGAAAGATAGTAGTGACAGGAAAAAGAAGATACAAGGACACATTCTTTTATGAGAAATTTAAAGAAATAGAAGATAACAAAATGGGAAAGTCATGAGATTTCTTCAAACAAATTGGGGATCTCAAAGGAACCTTTCATGCTAAAGATGGCATGATAAAATACAAAAAGGTATGGACTTACCGGAAGCAGATCAGATAAAGAAAAGGTGGCAGGAATACACAGAACATCTATATATAAGGACCTTAACAGCAGCGATGTCCTCAATAGTTTGTCCAATGAGGTGGAGCCAGACATCTTGGAAAGTGAAGTGAGATGGAGCCTACGATGCCTTGCTTTCTGATAACAAGGCTGCAGGAGCTGATGAAATTCTAGTGAACTATTCAAAATCTTAGAAGATGATGCTGTAAAAGTGTTGCTTGTTTTTTACCAACAAATTTGAAAAACTCAACAGTGGCCAGTAGACTCGAAAAGGTCATTCTACATCCCAATACAAAAAAAGACTGTGTCAAAGAGTGTTCCAATTATCGAATAATTTCACTCATTTTCTATAGAGAGGGAGAGACATAAGAGATAACATTTTCAATATACGATAGATAATAAAGAAAGCAAGCGAGTTCCAGAAAAAAACATTTACTTCTGCTTCATAGATTATTCTAAAGCCATTTACTATGTAGATCATAACAAAATATGGCAAGTCCTTAAAGAGATTGGAGTACCAGATCATCACATCCGCCTCCTGAGGATTCTCTATGTGGACCAAGAAGCCACAGTCAGAACCCGAACATGGAACAACAGAATGGTGACAAGGTTGTGGTTTTTTACCTTATTTATTCAACTTATATGTACAGTACATGATGTGTAAGATCAGGCTGGATAAATCTATATTGATGGAAGAAATATCAACAACCTCAGATATGCAGATGATACTACTCTGATGGCTGAAAATGAGGAGGAATTAAATGACCTATTGATGACAGTAAAAGAAGAGAGTGCAAAAACTAGCCTTCTGTTCAATGTTAAAAAGATGAAGATCATGGCAAATAACAATCTCAGTTCCTGGCAAATAGAAGGGGAGAAGTGGAGGGAGCGACAGACTTTATTTTCCTGGGATATAAGTTCTCTTCAGATGGTGACTGTAGCCATGAAATTAAAAGCTGTTTGCTTCTGGGGATGAAAGCTATGGCAAGTCTGAACAAGCTAGTAAAAAGTAAAGATATTATATTATCAACAAAGGTCCACATCGTT